>OY998159.1:9737883-10218925 GCA_963921925.1 Sphagnum tenellum | reverse complement strand
AACAAAAACATACTTTTAAACTCTAGTGGATTAGCCATAAAAAGCTATTCGACTCACCAAAAGAGTGCTTAGAGCACCTCCAATGCAAGCGTTGTATTTTGAGCAATATCACCAACTTTAGTGTTAAGTGTTGGGCAAACAATACATATTGGGCAATATACATTGAGGGACCACTTAAACATCACACATGAACAAATGATTGTGACCAACCAACCAATAGTAGTTATCAATCATTTTAATCAACCAACCAAAAGTATCATTCTCTTTTACAAAGGTCTTTTGACATACATGATATCTTGTGTGGATTTACAAGAACTCAGCCTATTTTCACACCATAGTGAAGATCACGATTTCATCCAAAACTTGATCTACATACCACTTCACTATTAGCAAAATCAACCTTAATTTTGCTGTCTCTCTAAATACAATACAAAAGTGTTAGTGGCCTACCCAATCAAATGAAAGTATTTGAAACGTCCCAAAAGGCAACAAGCATCATGAAGGATAAGAAGACCACATACCTCCCATCATCTTTAGTGCAAGTCCTATTTTTAAGGCTCTTCTTTCATCACATTTCAAGAGTCCTAGTTGACAAAACTATTCTCTTGAATGGTTCGGCCTCTTTGCAAAGTCTAGATTTTCACTATCTTCATTTTCATATCCTGGTAATATCACCAAATGGATGACGTTCCATTCAACAAAAAAACACAATTCAAGCTTTCTCTGAAGTGTTTTTATATTTACAGTAAAGTTATCCATAAAGTCACCCTGCCTTTGGCCCTGGCTTCCACCCCTTATCCCCTCTTTCACTGGGATCCACAAAGTAATGAAATTTTATTAAATCTCAGTATGAAATGTGGAAGGTTCGAGCATTTAATGCGCAAGGTTCGAGAGTAAATATAGTAGTTGTTTGTACACGTGGAGCAGTGAAAATATATGTAGCAAGCAGTGGAGGCGCTCAGGAAATACAGGATGAAACTCAGTCTACCATCACAATTGGTGGAGAAACTAGTTTGGGTCCCAGTTATTTTGCTTTGAAAAATTTTCATTCTCAGTTACATGTTTGAAGTGCTATTATGCCGAAACTGGCCATCCTCGCCCCCTAATCGTGAGACTTTAACTCTAGTATTTGATGAAATATATTATCAATGATGTATTTTGGAGAATTTTAAATTCACACCTTTTTTGGTTAAATTCACACCTTTTCTTCGTGCGTTCAATTATATGCAGATTAAATTTGAGTGTGTCTGCCGCACCCCCCTGATGTCTAGATGAAAAGTTATTAATAAAAGTATGATATATTTGAAAAAATTTGTATAATATAAATTCCTAAGTCAAATGAACATCAGGGGGGTGGGACAGACACACTCAAATTTAATCTGCATATAATTGGACGCGCGAAGAAAGGGTGTGAATTTAACCAAAAAAGGTGTGAATTTAATAATTTTTTTATATTTTATGTTACATGTAGGTGATGAAATACACTTGGTTTTTTTATGGTTGGAAGTGGATCACCACAATAGTACACATGCAATTCTTATCATGGGAGTGCAGATCCCGTACTTCAATCCCTTGGAGTGATTCAAGAAATCATGGACCCTTTTTCTGTTGAGATGAGATGATTTTTACCAACTGAGAATCATTGAGCAAAACGAGAGAGAGAGAGAGAGAGAGAGAGAGTAGGTGAAAATCATCTCATCCCTCCACCCTTATGGAGTTCCTTCTTCCTTTATTGCAACCCTAATATATCTATATATATATAACACACTTGTGTGATATTTATTGTTTGATTTTTGCCAAGCACACTTAAAACCTAAGAATCATATTGAAAATCTGCCACTTTAGATGGCTCCCATTGTATGTAATGTTTGCTATAGATTTTGCTTCTAGAAATGATAACACAATAGATATGCATGGCTACAAGCTGTCCAATGGCTGTTTGTTGAATGCTGGTTGTTGGGTGCTCATTCACTCTCCTTTTTGGAGGGCTTGTAGTTGGGTGGGACACCGTTGAGAATGTTCAAGGAATCACGAGTGAGTTATACGTTGCATTTTGCTTGGCAGGAATGAGTAGTTTACATTCGACTTTTTGCTTTTGCTTTGCTTGGCCGGTGGTCCATCCCAAGGGACCTTTTGATCGCTCTCTACACAACAATCTTTTTACATGATCTGATCTGATTGCAACAGCATCATCTCTGGAGAGGAAGGTGAAGGTGAGCATGGCCACCATTGTGTGAGATGAGAAGGCATGTACTGCTTAGAAGAAAAAATATGATTCTGGATGTTCTTCTCCCTTCAGGCAAGTTTTGAACCCATGAGAACTATCTATGTGGTTTATTAGGGTATCTGTTTTATCTGTTTTTAGTTTGATTTTTAGTTAGAATTGTCGGCCCAAAATTAGTGAAAATTACCCAGGTTTTCTGCCTGTCAGTAGTCCAATCCTCCAACAGAACTCTGCAGGTGTTAGTTTGTGTGCATGAGTTGCACTAAAACTCATGATGTTTGTAGGGGTTGTTTAAGGGGCTGCCACTGTTGCACTGGTCATGATTGCATTGGCTGCATGAAATTTCTCCGCCCAAAACCATTTGTCACCAATTTTGGCCTAGGGTAATACCCCCCCCCCCATCTAAAAAACTGGGATAACTACTGTGTTTTGCATTAATTAAATGAGGTACCTCCCAAGTTCAATTTTTTTTTTCTTTGCCAATTTGATTGACTCATCATTCAAACAAAAACGAAAGTATGGAGGCTCTCCAAAATAGAAGGTTTTATTTTGAAGTGTAGAGTTCCCCCCCTTTTGGCCCAGGTGAAAGGAGGACAATATTTGCCAAAGCATGTGAGATAGAAGTGAGGTGCTATGGTATTTGCTTTGAATTCCCCCCCCCCCACCCCCCTTCCCAGCCAAAAAAAGGGAGACCCCTTCACTACATGACACAACTTCTCATTGGTTGCATGGAAATTCTATTCCTAAAATTTTGGTTGCTAGTATGGTTGGCCTGGAATAATAGCCCTTAATATACGAACACCCAATAATACCTATTATTGGGAAATGGGTTCATATGGGGCTTCTTCCCCCATTATAAATCAATGCAAATTTGGCAGCACTTTTGCACCGTAGAATTCAATGGTTTGTATGTGGGTTGACTAACGGATGCAAGTTCGGAAGTGTTTCTAGACCATCGAATTCAGCGGTCTGAATTCGGTTGATTACAAGTTTATATCTGAGAGTGGCCTGAACAATTCATTCATGCGGTAGGCAATTCCCTAGAGTTCGAAAAGCTCAAAGAAGAATAAATGGAGTCGTAGGAGAGGACAAGAACAAAAACAACTCAGATGAAATGGAGAGTAGGAGAGGACAAGAACAAAACAACTTGAACAAGGAGAGGACAAGAACAAAAACAACTCAGATGAAACGGAGAGTAGGAGAGGACAAGAACAAAACAACTTGAACAAGACTAAAAAAGCAACGGCTTTGTTGGAAAGCTCAAAAAGACTATGTCTAAACTCTATGATCACCCCTTCAAAATGGTGGAGCCACCTTGCAAGAGCCCCTCCCCACCCCATCCCCAAGTGGCACCCCCCTACCCCAAGAACAAACTATTTGACCTTCTCCTCTCTCTACCATAGTGGCCAATTTTTGCCATTTTGTGAAAGAAAATGGGCCAGCAATATGAACAAAGGAATCTTTCTATAATTCTTTTTTAAAAAACTTAATTCATCATATTCTGAATTTTTTAAAAAAAAGTCACCAGATTTCTCCCTTATGCGCTTTAGAAAGATTTTGAAAAAAATCTATTGAGAGATCTGCTAAGCTCCCCTCCCCTCACCTCTGCCCTTGCACCCTTTGATTCAGGCATGTAGTTGGTATGGGTGATCACTTTTTATTGCTTGCACAATGTTAGGAACTAGAAAAGTTTCAATTTTGGGCTATATGTATAGAAGAAGAAGGGTCTGTGAGCGCATGCACAAAATGCGGTATGAATAGTAATTTTAAGGCAAATGTTTATTCCATAGCAAGGATACATTTTTTGTTACAAACTTGAAACTGGCCCCAAAACCCTTATGAAACAGGGCAAAGACCCAAGCGAACAGGGGCGAGAACTGTGAATTCCTGAACAGGGTGGGGTACTTTACCTGACAGAACCAACCGATTGTTGAAAAAACAAATCCCCGAAGAGGAGATGTGTCATGAACATCAAACTGGATTATAATTTCCACCCATTGCAATACTGGATGTCACCAGCAGATTCCTGGGTTCCCATTTGAATGCAACATGAGTACAATTGCTACATAATAGCATGATCTTGTCAAACATGCAGATATCTTCACCTGCAAGGACAGCACTCCTTTCAAGGCTAGATCTGTATCAAAATAGTCCACCCATATGGACATCTCTATGGTGCCTGATGCTACTGAAAGGCCAAAAACAAGGTTGTGAACCTTGCCTCTATAGCCGACAAACTGAGAGGATGAATCGACAGAAATTTCTTCAGCTGTTCTCAGCTCTGGAGCCCTGCAACCAAGCTCTCAGTAGAATCAACCTATAATCACACACTTTCAAACCAACGAAAAACCATCTGAGGAAAAACATGAGATGCATTCTTGGCTACATCTCCGCATCAATTCCACAAAATCTACAAACCAGAGCTGTGTGTAGATATATTCAAATCAACCTGTGGAAAAAAAAATTGGAGCCAGGGAGGAACTTTGGTACATTCAAGCAGACAAGATGCCTGCAGGCCGTTGCTAAGAGTCTCTATGTCAGGATATCCATGAATGAAAGTGAGTGTAAACTGTAAACTACCCAATAAGGATATGACAGAGATAAAATCCAACATGCAGTAATTATGACACCAAAACCTATTTAGGGCAACATATTGCTACTGCAAAAATACTACAATGGCCCACTGAAACAGATTCGGAAGCTGAAGGTATGGTTGACATGGTATCTGCCACAATGCCTCTTTAAGATGTTTATTTAGGTATAACCAATGTGTCACCAGCAGAAAGTAAATCTCCAGCTTTTATTCCATTTGCTGCTTTCAATGCTTCTACTGATACCTGCATGAGGCCAAACAATCATGTTGATCTAGGTGAGACTCTAGAAGTGAATAACATCTCTTTTACCCTATAGCAGGATTTGCTGTAAACAGCTGAATCAAATGTCCATCGAAACAATATAAGGACTTAGAACACCACACAAGACTTCAAAAGCCACTTCTCGGTAGACAGTAAAATAAAATAAAATCCACACATCACTTTATCTGAAAGAAGGATTTTCAACATGCAGATGCAGTGAGGTCAGATTGACAATAGAGAGAACCCAACAAGAAAGCTTACCCCATATTTTCGTGAAATGCCCCAAAGAGTGTCACCCTTGTGCACATCAATGACATCAGATTTCTTCTCAAAGAAACGCTCTTTTGCATTGCCAAAAATGTCCCTGCCCCTATGTTCCACCTCTTTGATCTTGGATTCCGCAGTCTCTTCAATGCCCTGCATATCCAGAACACCAAAACTTTTCCTTGTCATGTCTTCTGACTTGATGTATGTTCCCTTGCATGCATACTGTGAACCTATTTTGCAGGCACAACATCCAACAGCCCATGGATAGACTGTGGCAGGAGACAACATACCACACTCACTTGAGCATATCATGTGTAAGAAAAAAACAATGGAGGTAGCTCTTTCCCATGGAAAAAAAATATCAGGTCTCTTCACCCTGATGACCTCTTTAAAGCTGGACACTTTTGAGCCACCATAAAGGAGGCAAAATGGTTGGCCAATCACCAGTTACCTCTAGTTTTCCAGACAAGTTAACCCCTATTGAGGCTTGGTTGATTCCTCTGGTTAACATCTTGTATGCATGCGGTGCCAGTTTATACTTGCAAAATGGCCAACCAAGCAGTACCAATTGACTTTGACCATTGAATGCTTTCATGCTCAGGAACTATTCCCAGTTCTCTGCTGCAACTAGAGCATAGTCACTACTGTGTGAGCAAAGCTGGATATACCATTGACAACCATTACTAGTGAGAGACTGATGCCAAAAGATAACAAACCTCTGATTTGACATCAACTTGGAGATTTTCAGTCTCTACGAGAGTGGCTTCACTTGACTTCTTTGGCCAGAATGATTTTATCAAGCTCCACGCAATACCTGCTCCAATGACCACACCTGCAGCCTTGGCAATGGTCTCATCCTTGATGCCTTTGCCCTCCTTGTCTCCCTTCGATCCTCCACCAGCAGCTGGAGCTGACATCCTTTGAATCCTATGACACTGCAAAGTCAGAGATCTACACAATGACATAAGGTGGTGGTTATGCAAGTTCTAACAAAGTTACACACTTTCACCCAAATTCAGCCCCAGTTGAGAGGTCAAAGAATCTCTCATGACTGATTGCATCTTTATGATCACCATTGACCCACTCAAACCAAACCCTAATATCTTGGTCGCTCAGCAGGGATCCAACATCGTTTTCTACTCTTAAGAATTCAAGAGCTTTGAATCAATTAATGGGTATGGGGTGAAGCACTTGCTAATGGGTGCCCATTTTAAACTAAAACTCCAACATACACCTATATTATTAGACCTAGAACCCCATCCAAGCTCCCAATCTATAAAAAGTTTTTGCAAGTGTTGAAATAGACTCAAGAAGCACAAATATTCCAGTCTGAGAAAATAATAGCCAAACTGCTGCATTACAAACATGAGACGGAAGTTACAAGAAACAAAGTGTTCGCTTAAGAAATGTTATCACTGTGCTTAAGATCATATCATGGTCAATTTGAGGCACATTACAAAACTGCAATTGAGGAAAAGATTTTACTTTCCATGGGGAACATGCCGAAATGAAAATGCTCTCATTGCAACAAACAAACTAACTCAATCGTAAAAATTATAGAAGACGACAGGCATAAAATGATTGTCAAATAGCCATGACAGGCAAAATGGACTTCTTCAGATCAAGTTCAGCTGAGAGAATACAAAATTCAAGTGCACAGCAATGCATTAGAGTGAGATATCGTCTCGTCCACAATAATGCATTCGAAATACTTCCATTCTGAAGTAGAAGCAAAAATTGATACCAAGAACAGGATCAACGCGTTGGAAATCGTGATGATCATCATCCGATAGCGATTCAGAAGGAGGAGAAAACAAACGAGCTCAAAAAATTCAGTATAACAGAGATAATTGACAGAGATGTCGATCAAAACAAAACACAGTGTTGCAATCAGAAAATAGCATATTCGGATGTTGGAGATGATCGTGTCGAAAGAAAAAATCAAAGAAAGAAATCAAAGAGAGAGAGAGAGAGAGAGAAGCAAAATGATGGATAAGTAAAATGAGAGAGAACATGTGGAACGTACCTGTGCGATGACGATGATAATGATGACGACGACGACGACGGTGATATATCGAAGACGCGATGATGTATCGAAGATATATGTATTATTACTACGCTGTATGTGGAAAGTGGAGAAGCAGGGAAGAAGAAGGACAGAGGAAGATGACAAAAAGACAAGGGGACGGAGGGAGGGAGGGAGGGAGCGAGGGAGGCCGGGCGGAGGGAAGTACAAGCAAGGACGAAAGGTGTGATGATGTATGGTCTTATGTAACTACAAGGAAAGGAAGAAAGAAAGCGAGAGAGGCAGAGGAAGTGTACAAACAAGAGCGCGCAAATCAAATGCGCAAAGAGAGAGAGAGAGAGAGTGTGTATACGAGGAAGATGGCCACCTCTCGTGTGAGTGCGTAATCCCAACTTGGACCGTTTTCATGACGTCAATTGGAGCATTGGATTGTCCTATATCCAATCCCACATCTTCATTGGTCCTAGGGTTTAGGGTTTAGGGTTTAGGCACTCCTTTTGTTTGTATAGGTCAAAATCATTTTTTTTTCCAGGATTCAAATTTGGAGAAATTTTTTGCCCCCAAAAGAACTCATTGTTGTGGATTGGGTAATAATGATAAGCTAAGTTTTTTTCCCCAAAGTGCTGAAGTTCAAAATTTCAATAACCAAAATGTCCTTAAGCTAGTTACAACAAGAACCAAACCTTCTGTTTGGAGGTTTGCAAAATGACCCCATAAAACCCTCATGTGGGGAGGATGAAAAGTTTGGTAACCTTCTTGTAGAGGGATGAGAAATCATATGAACCCTCCTCTCCATGAATGGATGAAAATTCATATCCATTCTTTGTCCAGATGAGGGGAGAGGGCAAATCACAAGCATGGAAAAACCTCTAAACAAAGAGTTATGGACTTAAGTAACCAACTCCGGCATGTAGGTTTTGTTGAATAATCAAGGCATGTGAGAATCAACTATTCATACTAGCTAACGCCTCGACTATTCTCAATAATTAGTGCGTTGTTGAAGTCCATTATCAAGACATGCACTTCAACGATTCATGGTAACTAACATGCTTGATTCAATTATCAAAACACATGAATAGTCAAATTTTACTCATGATTCCACTTGACAAACCCAAGGGTGCATCATTGTGTTTCCATTGTTAGATTCATTGTTCGTTTTTGAACAACTATTAACTATAATAATGTAACAACATAAATTTAAAACTATTATTGCACATAGACATGACTTTTGCAACTAATTACAAATGGTCACTTGAAGTTTAGAAATGTGAATAAAAATGATGATGACGACGATGGTTATTGAAATTGCACTAATTGTTCATTTGTTGTTGTTTTACATAACATCATACATTATGCATTAACCTTTGTTTTTTTTAGATGTGATCTTATTTTAACAACATTTGCTATCATCAAGGAAAACACCTCATATATCATCTCAAGATTGATTGATGTTAGGTTTTTTTTTATATTGTGGAGTAACTTTGTTATAACATTGTTGAAACATTGACATACCCGTTAGGTGTGGTCCCATGCTTAGATTAGTTTTTACAAGGGGTCCCTTTAAGCCTTTTCATCATTTATTTTGTGTCACTCCTTCCAATTTGTTGTTTTGTTTCTTTGCACTTACAATGGTGAGATATGACTTTAAGGGCTTGTTTTGTTGATTGATGTTCCCCTTGTTCATTGTTTTAGTTCCTTGCAAGTTGCAAGTAGAATGATGAAACAAATCATGTGGGCTTTGATAACAATATTGATATAGATGCAATATAATTCACTAATAGTTTTATCATTATGATTTAACTATTGGTTTGGTTAAAAACATGTGTCGTTCATCGTAGCGTTGATGTTTCAAAGTTCCCATGCAACTGCTTTCTATGATTATTTGTTTGAGATGAAAATATTCATAAGTATTGAATGTTAAATGCATGGCACCAATGGAATTGGTCATTAAGTTCATCACCTTTATCAATTGGAACCCTCAAAACATTGTTGGATTTATGAATTTTATATATATATATATTATTTTTATTTTTATTTTTTTTGTATGTTGTTTTTATAGTGATTGATGTGTTGTTTTGAAGTTAGAATGTTGTGTAAAGTATGTATGTTTGTTTATTGGGTTTGCTAATACATACTTTAATACTTTGATAGCTTCGATAGGTTATTGCCAAATAATTAATATACATTGAGAATTTTAATTCAACAACTTAGTTTTCATTTTTGAAATTTTTGACAAGTACAAAGTAAATATAATAAAATTACCTTCAATACCAAAAGTTTTAGTTATCTTCTTGGTCGGACTATTCTCACGAACATACATATTAGTTGGAAAGGGCTAGGGTTTGATTCTAAGTTTAAAATTTGAATTATTTGGCATAATAAACTTTTTTTTAAATTTTTTTGACAAAATTAAAAATAATTTAATTTGTGCCAAAGCCACCAAGGTACTATAATATGTAGTTATGGTATGGACAAATAATGGAATATACTAACACATTTGCTTGAATATTAAAATTTTCTTTTTGTTTTTATGTTTAAAGTTTTGAATTTGCAATAATATCATTTTTTTAAAGCAATTTGTGAATTTTGAGGGTGTTGCATCATTCAATATGAACATTTCTAATACTAAAAACCTTTTCAAATATTCATTATAGGGCCTTAAAAACTATGAAAATTTTAAAATTATGTTTGACATTAGATTTTTCATATTTTATATTCTAAAACTTAATTTTAGTTTCGATTTTGCAAGTATAGCCTTTTTTCTCTCTGTGGTCAAAGATGGAGTTTTATGTTTGAAAAAAAAAAAAAAAACTAAAATTATGAATAAATTGTTGCTAGAGATGATGTCATTTTTTTCCATTTCAAATTGTTTCATGGTTTTCTTGTTTTGCAATGTGACTATAATCATCAATTTTTGTCCAATGATACATTGATACAAATAATGTGAGCAACAAAAATGGGAATTAACAAACAAATGAATTTTTTTTATGTTGTCATTAACATTGTGACTATTTTATTTAATTCAACATTTTTTTCCATATGAAAATATTCATGAAATCAATCAACCTAAGGCAAAAAGCCCTAGGTTACAAAAAATGCAACTTGAGATCAATAAATGAGGTTTAAAAAATACACATGCACATTCAACTTGGTTGAAATTGCTAAAAGCACCATAATTGGTGGTCCCATGAAATTTAGCCCAATTTTTTAATTTCATTGTTGTGCCTTCATTCTTGTAAATAGAATATTCAAGTAACTTTTCAAATCGTGTGTAATAAATATGTAATTAAATTATTTAAAACCTTGTTGTAGTAAAAAAATGTTGATTTTGAAAACACATTCCTTGGGGGTGAAACAAAGATCAAAAGGCAAAATTAACTTGCAAATAACCCTAATATAATTAAAAAATTAAATGTTTTTTTTTCCATGAATGCATGTAATTATTTTTAATTGTTACAATATTCAACTTGAAAAATGTTGAATTTGAATTTATGCACCTTAGTTTAAGGTTAAAATATGTATAATGTTTAAAATAAACCAAAACATATAGGGGGTTTTACCCAATAGAATGATGTTTATTTTTCTATTGGATTTGAAAATCTTCTAGGTATATAACCTTCATTTTCAAAGAGATACAAATTACAATAGTTATCTAATTTCTAAATTTGATACCATTATCCATGATGATTCAATTGTTATAGGTGTAAAATTATCATTCAAGCAATAAAAATACAACAAATTACATCATTAGGATCCTAGTCCCAAACAAAAATGAAAAATAACATAGACACAAAATATTTCAAATGTTACCCCAAAGGATTTGAATTCATAACATGAAACACGAATTAATAAAACAAGGATGAACAAGAGTAAGTTGCAAGGCTAGTGTTGATCAAATTGAGGGGATGTATTGAATTACATGCATTTATACCTATCAAAGGCCATGGGAGCTCCCTTTTCAAATTTCCATAAGGCCTTTCCATAAGACAATCTAAGTATAAAATTGGAATTTATCATGAATTTATTTATGTTATTGTTAGAGATGAATTTTTGCAGTTATATTTTATGTTAATATTAATTTAATAATAATAATAATAATAATAAATTTTATTAAAAAAAACCAACAACAATTTTGAGTTTCCAAAGGATGTCAATACACATCAAAAAAATTTGGTATTTTGAACCAAACACATCAAAATATTGGTGCAAGGTGGTTTAACAAGTTCCTTAATAATTGAAAATGTTTTTCAAATTGAGGTTTTTTCAATTAAAAAAATGGTACATATTTGAAATATTTCAATTCATAAAAACAATTAAAAAAATTTATGTATTAAAGTTATCAAGGATTTCTTGATGACATTAGTTTTTTGGAGGGTTTATTTGTTGTTGAAAGCCAATTCCATGTGAACAAGATTTCAAATTTTTTTCACGTTTTTGAGTTTTTGGAACACATAGGCCCCAAGAACATGTGAGGCTATCAATTTTATGTTAAAGCTTAATTTGTTTTGCTTTCTATTTTTGTGCTATCAACTTGGATGTGTTGCATTTTTGGTTGTTACTTTCAACAATGTTGGGCACTAATGTAGATAGCACACAACAAAGTGTGTTCTCTTCCTTATGGACATGCTCCAAAAAAACATTTATGTGATCAAGCACAAAGCTAATAGAATTTCAAAGTGGTTGAAATGTGTATCTACCTTGCATACCATTTCAGGTTCAAGTCAATATAAAAAACCTTAAAATAATGTCAATTTCATAAACTAATTGGTTAAATAATGAACTTCAAGAATGTTCCACAAATTGGGTGCTTGATAATTTAGGTTAGTCAAAGTCTTTGAAAAAGTTCAATTTAAAGATGTCCATTTGAATCAATAGGAAAATGTTGCAATTTCAAAAGTGCTTAATTAATGTAAGGTGAGATTCTACTAAAGATGGTCGGTCAACATATGTTGCCCCATGCTAATGCTTCAAAATTATAATGAAACTTGGATGGCCTATGGCCTATATAGCTTGAAAGAAATTCAAGCATAAGAGTGAAAGGTAAGCTATTTTAGAGAAAACCTTTCAATATTGACCTGATGTTTGCAATATCACAAAAGGTTAAGGACCATGGGTGGTGTGCAACCACAAATTGAGTGGTAAATGAGATCAAGTTGAAAGGAAAATTCCTAAGGAAAATGTCAAGTGGGAAAACATTTACTAAGGTGAATTGTCAAGGAATGAATCACCACATGGGAGTGACTTCTTAAGGTCATGTTAAATTGATCTTCAAAAATCCTCAAAACTTTGCATATTCAAAGCATGTTTAATAACGACTGATTAATTCAATAATTTGAAACTATGTCAATGAAATCTTTCCACCAAGTCATCCCAAATAAAACAGGTAAAAATTTATTTTTGCATTTGAATTATTTTTACAAATTTTGACATTTAAGGAAAACTTCATTTTGATGTAAAGCTTATTATGATCTAGAAAGATATAGATGAACAAGAGCAATCCCCTTAAAAAGGTCTAAGTAATGTGAATACCAAGTTACAACAACATGAAATATTTTCTTTCAAGTTTATGGAAAGGAAACTTGAAAAGGTGAGAAAAATAGTTTGGACTCCTCGTTCTTTTTTTTTTCCCCTTTGTGCATTGCTTTCATCTAAATTTCTGACTTCCATTGTACACAAATATCATGACTCCATTTACCACCCAACAAGGACATCTTGGTATCTAGATGCTTTCAAGCAAACCAAAATACCTCTCATGAGAATCCAAAAATCCCCATACTGATGATTAAGTAAGCCAAAACAAAGTAAAAACTTTACCTCACAAAATCAAAGAACAAAGAGCTTTGGACAAAGGCTTTAGGAAATGGGAAGAAGAACAAACACTAAAGGGAGGAACTAGAATGAAGATCCAACAAAATGCGATACAAATGAATGAGCAATATGAAATGCTTCATTTGTTCAAGGACCATCAACACTAACCCGTATGATAAGTGACTTATTTGTCACAACTTTCATCACCAGGTCAAGGACCATCAACAAAAGCATGTATGACAATGACTTATCTAGCACAACTTCTGCATTGACTTCATCATTGAGCTCCCATAAATTGGGTACAGGCTAACCCATGCATTTGAGTTTTTATTGCAATTATTGAAGCAATGGGAATTTTCAAACATCTAACTTTCAATGACTTGAAACTTCCATTGACCTTCAAGAGGCCTTCTAACTAGACTAAGGTTTGATATGTTCAACATAGATGTGCACTTTGAGGGCAATCAAAACAAAATGGGGTCCCACAAAATTGATGTAAAAGGTTTTGCAAAACATTACAATTGCATCATCCCTTGTAGCATTTGAACACCAATATGCTTGCCTTGATGATATTTTAATACAAAGGTTTGACAAGATTGGGCATCAAGGCCCAGGAAATGAAAATGGTTGGGGAATTCTTCATCATGGCTATTAGGTTACTCCACCCATCTCAATTTCTTTGCATAGCATTTGTGTTGTAGTTAGTTGGTGCCATCTTCGAACAACATGTGAGCATACTTACACCACTAAATACAGATTTTTTTCCCAAGTGACTCACACATAATGATGTGATTGGGTTTCACTCTAATGAATGATGGTTGAGTCAAAGCATTCTAGGGGAAACCAACAACTTTCTCTAGTTGATTTTTGTTTGTTTCTACCTTTCATGCTTTTGCCTATACTGAATGGATGAATTAGCAAGAATTGCGCCATGCTTCTTTGAATTTCAATTGTCACATTCTAGTCAATTGAGGTGATTTCTTCCTTTGTGCGGTGCCGTTAGGTCCATACAACGATTGATACAATGGCCTGATCCGCAGCATCAAGATGATATTGAGGACAAAACCCACTGCACACATGCCTGCCATGACCATAAATACAGAGAAGAAGCAATGTGCTCCTGTGCATGTTTGAGGGTCAGAGCTTGAGGCCCATCCCATTGAGGAGGAGGAGTTTGACTCCTTGGAAGCCATCAATTGCACCATACCCAAATGCTCATATCCCACTTGAGGACTTTTTGCAGCTTCTCGGTCATACAACCAGCCTGCCAGCAAGCCAGAGAAGAGAAAGGATCCGAGGGGAAGGTTCAATATGAGAAAGTTGTACACGATGCCAAAGTGTTTGAGACCGAAAAGCTCAGATGCAGTTGGAACAGTGATGGAGATGTGGACACCGTAGCATATGCCCACCACAATCGAGCCAATGTACAGTGAACCTGGAGCTGCTACTGCAAACAGAATGTAACCAACCAGCAAAAACACCTGCGATAATGCCATCCACACAGGCCTAGGAACTGCAGCCTTCCTGCACATCATTAGCCACCACCGGTTCCACCCTTGAAAACACCTCTCTTTTAACAACATGCCTTGGTTTTATATCTGGAAAGAAAGAAGCAACATAGAGAAGAAGTAGGAGGAACAGAAGATTTGAGTCCCAAATTACCTGACATAGTACTCAGAGATTGCACCAGCTCCAATCCGCCCAAAGAATCCCCAAATGCTAATGAGCGAGATAAACAGTGAGACATCTGAGTAGCCTTGTGCCTCTCCAATCTGCCCGAGATTGTTGATTGCTGTAATACCAGTACCAACACCACACAGAAATGAAAAAAACAGTAACCAGAAGTCAATTGTCTGCAGAGCATCCAGAAGTGTATGATCTTCCCCTAGGGCAGGCACCCCAGTCTTCCGAGCCCTTTCTGGCTGCTGCTGCTGATTGTCCAAAGACGTTGGGTCATCAAGATGCTGGTGGGTCAAAATCGGCACATCATCCATGACAAGGCATTGCTCTTCTGTTCCTACTAAGCTTTCCTCATGACCATTCTCCATGTTGTCAAGAAATTGTCGCTGATTGGGTTCACCTCCTTGTTGCCCATGATCCTTCCCACCCAATAATAATGGTGTCGTGGTTTCATCAACTTTCAGTCGGGCAGGAGAATGATCTTTTGTAAATTTGTTGAAGAAGAGTTTAAAAGGAACTGCAAGAGGGGCAAGCAGAAACAGCAGCAGCACTTGCGCAAACAGTTTGTTGCCGAATGGTGAGATAGGGAAAAAATTCGCAATGAGCGTAAATGTCAACAAATAAAATGCAAGGCCCATGGAGATGGTGTTGAGGATGGTGAAATTGGACTGCTCTTCAGCATCTTCCTCGTGGCTACATGAGGGTGAAACCTCCCCGAGAAAGGCGATCGCCACAAAACAGATGATGGCAGGCAAGAATGTGAGCAGGAGCAAGAATGCAGATGCTTCGCTGGTGAAGAGAGCTGTGCACAGCTGTGTGAAGATGGCTGTGCTCAGACCTATGTAACCCTTCAACATCCCAGTTACAGTTCCCCTACTGTGCGGGAAATTCCTCATACATGTCACCAGAACAGCAGTGTTCATCCATGTCGTGCTATTCCCCCCAAGCCCAAGGGCCAAACCCATCTGGTACTCCAAACCCAGCAACCAAGCAAAATTTTGACAAAAGCTCCAAAACCCACGATAGATCGAAGCTACAAAGTTCATCATCATGTTTCCAGAAAACACCCTGAACAATCAAGTCCCTGACCTTGGAGAATAATTCTTGACAAGGAGGAAACAACTCATGAGGGAAAGCGAAGAGAAAGAAGAAGAAGAAGAAGAAAACAACCTACCTGCCAGAATGGTAAGCGACCCACTCTTTGGCTGACAACCAGGTATTGCACACCATAACCCACCAAGCCTTCCAATGCACCGATGAGCAAGATAGCCCAAGTGGGCATATAATCTGCCAGGAAACCTGCAACCAAGCCAAAGCTTTTCCCCACATCTTTGGCTACCCCCAAGTTATTCAGCTGTGTCTGGTCATACTGCATCACAGTCTTCAAGGCTCCTGAGTAGTTTGCAAATGTGTAATTGTTGCCTGCTATGGATTGTACCCAAATGGCTGTCACAAACCCAACCCATTTCTTGCTGATTCTACCATACCCACCACCACCACCACCACCACCACCCATTCCTGTCTCTCCTCCTCTCATCATCTCTACTCTCTCAAAATTCACCCAAAATGTTTTCCGCACTTTCACAGACAGACACACAGACACACAGACACACCCCCAAGAAGATCTGTCTCCTCCACTTCTTGTAGTAGTTTAGACTAACACTCCTACTAGTCACAGAATCCCAAGAAGATGAAGTTTCAGGAAATCAGTTGGCATGAATTTATGTTGCTTGGCTGTTCCAAGAAGAGAAAAAAAAACCTCCACTTACTGCTGATGATGCATGCTTACAAATGCTTACAAACAAAAGATTTTTCTTTAGATTTTTTTTTTTTTTGGCTACATTTTTTCTTCTTCTTCTTCTTCTTCTTCTCTTTCTTCTTCTTCCTTTGGATTTGGTTCCTGGTGAGCAAACATATATATATATGTATCTATCTTTCACACAATCAAATGAACCACCCCACCAACCCACCGACCACACTCTCTCTTTTTTTCTCCTCCAAAAACCCAAATCCAAAAGAAACAACAACAACAAAGAACAACATCACCACCACCACCACCACCAACATTGACTGAAATAGTAGAGAAAGAGCAGAAGTGCTGTACAAAGAAATGAATTTGTAGCTGTGCTGATGCTGCAGAGTCTTTTTGTTTTTGGCTGGCTATTTTCAGCCAGAAAGCTAGGGTTTTTTAGGGTCAGATTTGGCTAAAATCAAGTGCTTTTTGAGGTTTTCTTTTAGTAGCCAGAAATTCAACCAAAATTTTAATATTAAAAAAAATTGCCAAATTTTCCTATACATGATTCTAGTGCATAGCCAAAAAAACATCATAGAAGGATATATATATATATATATAAGAAATGAAAATTTTCATATTTAAGTTGTAGCCAAATTTGATTGAATCTTTCTTCCTCAGGTGGGATCATCACCACTTTGGCTACTAATCACAAAATTATGACCCCCCAAAAACACTGGAAATTGTGCATTTGTAACAAAAGGTTTTTGCAAAATTAAGAATATTTAGAAAAATAATTTAAAATAAATAAATAACTAACTAAATAAATTATATACATATAAATAAATAAATTATACATATATATGTATATATGTGAACATCTGGGTCCCATGCATGGAGCTTGGTACTAACTAGTTGCTACTAGGCACTAGTAACTAGTTACAGGTGTCAGAGGTGCGTGTTGCCATGCAAACTAGCCACATTCACACTATTATTAATTGTTCTTATTTATTCCTCACTAGAACCAATTTTTTCTCCACATGAAGAAAAAAGGACAAACAGACATACCCACAAAATAATAATAAATAAATAATAATAAATAATAAATAAATAATAAATAAATTAGTTAATTAGTGAAGAGAGAGAGATGGGTGGTAGTATTGAAGAGTGGTGGTCATTGGTTTTTTATTGGGATTTTTTATTTTTTTTTGGGGATAGCCAAAATGGCTATCATCACCATAGGAAGATGTAAAACAACACATGATGATCATCATCATCATTCCTAGGAAGATTTAGCCAAATCTGGCTATAAATCAGTAAGAAATGAAACACAAATCTTTTCTTTAATCATCTTTTACATATATGTTTTGGCTATACAATGAAAAACCAAATATTAAAAAAAATTGGAAACTAAAATGTATATTTTTTAAGAAAAATAAAATAAAAAATTATTCTCACTTCTGGCTGGCAACTAAAAACCTTTTGAAATTCACTTTTTGTTTTTTTCTTTTCTTTTTTTTTAAAAATAAAATTGTTTTTGAATTTGGCTTTTTGGTTGAAATTTCGCCAGTAAAAACGCTTGATGGGGCGGCTGGTGTTGGTGGTAGGTGCAAAAGTAAGGAGAAGGTGAGATGAAGAGTGATGGATGACAAATGAACAGATGAGGATGATGAAACAAAGCAGCAGCCACAATTAACATCAGGTGCTTTGTAAATTTAAAATTTTAATTAATTTAATTTTAAATTAAATTTTTTTTGGGTACTTTGGGCAAATTTCTCCTTTATTTTAGCAATTATTTTTTCCCAATTTTTAGAATTAAACAAAATTCCAAGATTTTCCAAAAAAAAATTGTAAGCCACAATGTATGTAATTATATATATTATTTTCAGAAATGCTGAGATTTTCACCAATTTTTTTCTCCTTCATAAGAACAGAAATTTTTGTGGAGGAAAATATTGAATCTTCAGGAATTTTAATTTATTTTTCAAGTTAAAATATTAAAATTAATTAATTAATTAATTAATTAATTATTCCATAGAAGTGTGTAGAAGTTGCCAAAGTACTTTTGGGTAGTACGGGTAATGTACTAAAAAAAGGAAGGGCGGCTGCCTGCCAAGTGGGCTTGTAAGTATTTTGGGGGGGGGGCGGTGGGGTTTAAGCCATCACCATGGTTGGTTAAGTTGCTACCTAGCTCACCACCATGGTCGGTTAAGTTGCCACCTAGCTCATCACCATGGTTGGTTAAGTTGCTACCTAGCTCATCACCATGGTTGGTTAAGTTCCTACCTAGCTCATCACCATGGTTGGTTAGGTTCTTGAGAGGAATACAATGAAAAAATGTTTCCTATCCACTATGGTGCTTTGGTGGGAGTTTGTTCACTATGGTTTAGGTGACGGCCTCTTTGAGCATGGCTTTCATGAACCAACACCTACATTGATATCTTCACTTTCTTGAATAATGCTTCTTACAATTGATAATTAATTAATTTTAAAAATGTTTAAATTTGCACTTACAAATCGTAATTTAGTCAAGGGATGAGATATACACAATGTTTAGAAGCAACCCCCAAAAAATTGATGATTTTATCATGATGCAAATGTAGAGTTGGTTCATCCAATGCGTTGAACAATTGTGATTCAAATCTAACCAATAATTGTTATAATCTGATGTACTTAATTGGCACTTGGAAAAAAGATTGGATCGTGTTTTAAGAGCATTGCAACTTTTAGTATTCATCTTTTGAAGGAACTTCAAGATTAAGGCAATCAACAACAATAACAATCTATATGTCATCCATGGTGACTTGTACAATAAACAAACAATGTAACAACTAAAACAATAACAATTTTTTTTAAAAACAAAAAAATGACAAAAAAACCTTATCAAAGTCTTTTGAACATCAAACTTATTACAAATAGAAAAATCATGTATATATAAAAATCAAGAATAAGAACCCATCCATCAAAAGTACAAGGTGAAAAAAAACACAATTAGACACAAGCCAAAGAGAAAACAAAAACAAAGAATCAATAAAAATAAAGTAAAATCCCTAAGCAAATAGGACCCATGGTGACAATGAAATGGAACATTGAAATATGTAATGAAAAGAAGTTGTGTAACAAGTTGTAGCAAAGAGCTTTGACATATTGGTTTAGGTTTTGCAGACATATTCAATCCCACAACTTTGAAAGATGCATAGTTTATGAACTTATAGTAAATTATATATATCTTCTTGGATGAATTATTTACTCTTAGGGCAAATTGGTTGGTGATCGAACATTTAAGTGTTCAAGGCAAGGTGGATCAAAGGGGAGGGCTTTGTTGTTCCTAGTGTCCAAACAAAACTTGAACCCTTCCTCTTGACACATTTGACATATTAATAGTCATAGAAAAAAATATGACCCCCCAAAATAAAAGTGGTCAAAAACTATAAAAAAATCACCAAACACAACAAATGTTGGTTCGCAAACACCCAAAAGAATCGTTGTATGTTGCTTTAATATTAGAGTTTAAAGATGATTTGTAAAACTTCTAGTCGTGTTCCTATAACATTTTAAATTGTTTAAAATGGATAAGGAATAAGAAAATTATGAAGTTTGAAAATAGGAGAAGTCCAAAGAGAAGAAGGGGGAAAAAAAAACGTTTTGAAAGTTGAAAAGCTTATTTTTCTTCTTGTTATTTTTTTATTATTTTTTTTCCTTTGCATTTCAAAGATGATTTCTAAAGCTTGAGGTAGCGCTCCCATAACATTTTAAATCATTCAAAATGCAACACATATGATGAAGATATAAATAAATGTTTGATCATAGGCAGGCGATTGATGATAAGCTGGTCTACCTTGCTTTTATCTCATAATTGAGTCCTTGAATTTTCACAATCGCCATCACATTGTATTGGGGGTGAATTAAAATGCTAATGGTAACGACAATTGGGTGTATACATGTACACATGCATCTTCAAGTCCAAATGCAATGCTACCTAAATACCATTCCATAAAGAATCAACCAATGATCCCAAATGTTTCCCAAGTGTTACTAATGGACTCTAGAGGATTGATGATGGAATCTCAAATACAAACACGTTGTTGAAAGGAGTCTCCAATCCTTTCGAGGACCACTCACAGAGTTAGATTTTACAAGTTGCGAACTTTGTTTGTAAAGAATTGCTCTCACATGAATGTCATGTGATGGGCCTTTTTAGCCTTGTAGGTCAATCATTGGTTTTAAACCAAAAGAAAATAGTCTTGTCTTTTGAGTGACGAGCTTAAAAGTAGAGTTGGCGGCTTAAAAGTAGACTTGAGGAGGTAAACCAAAAAAAAAATTGTAATAGTCACCATAAAAAATGCTTTACAAAAAGCACCTTTCGATTCATTTGAAAATATTAAATGTGTGCATGTATGTTTGCATGACAAAGTTTACAAGACCAAAAAAAGAAGGTATGTACACCTTTCAATTCAATTTTAAGATGCATAAGATGCAAAAGCGAAGTTTTGGAATTATTGTCGCCATTGTTGGTCTTGTAGGTATCAACTTTTGACGATAGCAAACAAGGTGCTGGTATTGTGTAGTTTTAAAACACTTTCTTAACCAACATGGTCTTGACATTGTTTGTATGGTTTTTTTGAAAACATTTCTTAACCAACATGGTCTTGGTATTGGGTACTTTTAAAGAGTTTCATATAAGACCAACATGGTCTCGATATATTGTATGTTTAAAAAAAAAATTCTTAATCAACATGGTCCCCATATTGGGTTCAAGACTGATTTTTGGCCAGAACAAGGCCGACAAATAGCTCATGGTAGCATAAATGGTGTAAAGTTGGTACAAGGCTCGTGGTCATACCCATTTGCTAAGGTCCTTGCTATTAGTGTTGATGATACCCAGAAGCAAGCCTATATATACCACACCGACACTGGCAGTTGTGTACGCATTTTACCACGATTTCACCAAAGATATTTTTGCATTGTAGCATGGTGGTTGCAACGATATTCAGTTATTGCTCTGGTTTGTCATGGTCTTCTCATGGAGTGGATCGATGTTTGGCGCTTTGTCCAATATTTCACGTTTCGAGCAAAATATGTTCATGCTAATTACATGCTAACACCATTGTTTCCTCATTTTTATTCACAATAATAAGTTGTTTTAATTTGCTTGATGAGTTCAAGTACCATATGAAACACACAAGCTTTCCTAAATGCTTCCAAATTTTGCGGGGGAATAAATGAATGAATGTATCTTAACCGTGTTTCTTGGGTTGTTTGTACTTCAATATTTCAACTTAAGTTTTTGAGCCAAGTTTCATCATTGACATTGAATTTGCCCTCAAAAACACGATAGTAGCATGTAAATCTTGTGACTAAGGGCTTTACCATACACAAGACTTCATCAGATTTTTTGAGATATTGTGTTTCGATTAATTGTAAAGTATAATAGCTTAATGGATTTTGGCCCCTAGGTAATAACAATAGGTATACTTTTATATGAGGATTTTTGAAAGATGATATCTTGGCTTGTTTTGAAAATTGAGCTTATTAAAAGAGTTATAATATCTTGAAGGGGTTTTTTTTTTCTTTTAGAGAATATTTTGGAGATTATATTTTTGTACGGTTAAATATTTGAGTTTGCATAATAAACCATCAATTTTGGTGGTAAACTGACTGAGTTTCATCCTGCCTTTCCTTTTGCCTCAGCGCCTCCACTGCTGCTACATATATTTTCACTGCTCGTAACTGTACAACTACGATAATTGGTCTCAAACCTTGAGCATTAAATGGTGAGTTGCAGCATTTCACGCTCAGAGATTTAGTAAAATGTCTTTACTTTGCGGATACCATTGAAAGAGAGGATAGGGGGTGAAAGGAGGCCCAAAGACAGGGTGAAGATAGTGTGACTTTAGGGATGAACTCTAAGGCCTACTCCATTTGTTTTTATGCATTATGTACTTTAGAAAAAACCAACCCTCTTCTTTGCAGAGGCAAAATTATGTTTGGGTAACTTGCCTTCGTAATAACTAGTGGTGCCCATGACCTTCGGACACTGTGAAGTCCCCCGGTTTCTTTAAACCAAGAAGGACACACAAAGGCGCAAAGCAGCCTTTTTTTTTTCTTTTTTTTAAAAAAAAATTTTGTTTCAAAAATTCGTTGAAAAGTCCCCCATGAAAACATACATGGTGAAGCGAGCTTTTATCTTTTTTATTTTTTATTTTTATATGTTTTTTGTTTTTATTTTGTGTTTATTTTTCACTTTTATATTTTTGTTTATTTGGATGCAAGTTTGAAGTTTGGAGAGAGAAGACACACTTCATTCTTTTTCAAGTAAGGTTTCTCTTCATTATTATAAGTTTTATTTTTTCTTATTTTTCCAAAATAATAGATAAAAAAAGAAGCAAATATGTAGCTTTAGATTTTTTTGCTGATTTTTTTTTAAAAAATTTGTTTTTTCTTTTTTGTTAAGAGAAGGGGAGAAAAATCCAAAGAAACAAATCCCAAAAAAAAAAAAGATAGAAAAGAAGTAAATACGTAGCCTTAGATTTTTCTGCCGATTTTTTATTTTTTATTTTTTATTTTGTTTTTTCATTTTTGTTAAATTAAGAGACGGGGAGAAAATCTGGAAAAACAAATCCAAAAAAAAAAAAAAAAAGCAAATACGTCCGGACAGATGGACGAACCGACAGATGGACGGATGGACAGACAGACGGGCAAAGGCCAGCAGAATTTTTGCCGATTTTTTTTTAAAAAATTTGTTTTTTCATTTTTGTTAATTTAAGAGAAGGGGAGAAAAATCCGAAAAAACAAATCCAAAAAAAAAAAGTTAAAAAAAAGCAAATATGTCCGAACGAACGGACGGACGAACGAACGGACGAAGGGAGAGACGGACGAAATCGATTCTGCCATAGAAAATGCAGAGACTCGCAGAGGGCGATTTCGCTAGTGAATTAAAACGCGAAACTGTCGCATCAGACGGACACACGCACGAACCAAGTGAATTAATATATAAGACTAGTCGGTGCCCGTGGCCGAAGGCCACTGTGAAGTCCCCCGTGGGTGCCCCTGCCCCCTGCCCCCCTGCCCGGCCCGGCCCTGCCCCCTGCCCTCTGCCCGGCCCTGCCCGACCCCGCCCTCCCCTGCCCTGCCTTCCGCCCCCCTGCCCTCCCCTGCCCTGCCCTGCCCCGCCCGGTCCTGGCCCCCCCTGCTGGCCCCCGCCACCCGTGCTGGCCCCCCCCCTGCTGGCCCCCGCCACCCGTGCTGGCCCCCCCCCTGCTGGCCCCCCCCGTTCCGCCACAGAAAACGCTCCCAGAACACGGAACTGTCCGACTGTCCGGGACGGTTCCGCCGGGTCCATTAAAACGCGGAACCGTCGTCGGACGGACGCACGCACACACACACTGTTGTAATTATATATAAGATACACTAAGAAAATATGACTAAGTCTTCACGAGCGTTTGCGAGTGTTTGCATCTGGTTTGCAAGGTTAAAAAAAGTGGCTATTGAATCCACGGGTTCTTGGGACCTGGGAGCCAAGTTGACATTCTTTTTGTTGGAACCGTCACAAGAATCGAATGTTGGACCTAGTAGCCTTTTGCTAAATTTGGAATCGGAACATTGAAAAAAAAAAAACATTCTTGAAAAGAGGGTCAAGACTTTTACGTAAGAATTTTTTTTTTTTAAAAGAGAAAGTTGATAAGTAGGTTGAATTTTGTAATTAAATATTAATTTTAATTAATTTTTGAGCTCCATATCTACATAGATTCATGTTTTAATTTTTATTGTAAAAATTTTGTACCCGTACAATCTTTTAATATTGGGGAACATGTAATGTGTGTACATGGAATTGAACTTAGTTTTGGAACCAAGCCTGAAAGTTTTTGAAGATGAAAAAAATGGTGTTAAAAATGGAAACCTACCCCCTACTTAACTTACCCAAAAAAAACCACCAAATGAAAATTCGGAGGAATCGGAGCTTCTCTTAACAAGGAAGAATCACACAACAACACTAGATATAGTCCATCGGTTGGTGCCATGAACGGTAAAATGGCTGTTGGGAAGCTCTAAAATGAAACAACCCTTGTAATTTCAAGGGGTGGTCATAGGGTATGTTGTGTATCAGTATGGGTTGCCTTTTGAGTGTTTTTGGGGGGTAAGTTGGAGTGCAATGGAAACCCGGACACCCCGTCCATCCATCCGTGTGTTCCGTTACGATCACACCCAAAAGCCTACTTCACTCGCACCAAACCACCAAGTGGTTCCAAGTGCCGTATGCTCTCACCCCCCCAATGATCGTATGAGAATTATTGTTAACAAAAGACAAATACGATACATTTTTTATTATTAAAAAACATCGACTTCTTGGTACACGACATAGTGGTGGTATAAAAGCCAAACAAGAGATTTATAAAAAATTGGACACACAACCTCCAACGCCCATCAAATTATGGGCATGTGAAAAATATGCAACCGAAAAGGGAAAAGGGCAATGACGAGGCAAGTAATTTCTGAGTGTGCGTAGATAAATTGTTTTGTTCGACTTGACTTAGGGAGGAGGACGACACTCGACGCCTCTCATATTGGGTCCCCTTGTGCAAGTGTCGCACCAAGTCATGTGCCTATGTATCAAGCTTTTTGGATAAATTTTTTGTCTTTTCTTAACTAAAAGGGTGAAACATTTACAACTTTTGGACTTTGTGGTTTTGGAATACTATTTGGTGTGTGTGTGAAAGTTCAAAGCCTACAGTTCCCACTTGCACATGGATATTGAGGCTTACTTTCTTCAAGAGTACTTATTCAACTCTCCTATTCATTAGATGAGATGCCTTCCAAGTTGAACCCTAAATCATAATCAACAATGATATGGGAAATGTGCCATTCAATAGACTAGGTGCCTTCCAAGTTCAACCTTCAACCCTAAATCATAATCAACAATGACATGGGAAATGTGCCATTCATTAGATGAGGTGCCTTGTTTTCACATAAAAAATGGTTTGATTTTTCACACTATACTTTTCCAATAATTCAATCAAAATTTGTGTTAAAAATTGTCTTGAAATATTTGTAGTTTTGAAAAGTTTGATGGTAATGTGTTTCGATTGTCAATTAATTCCCAAAGAACTAATCACAAGCGAAACAATATCATGAACACCTTTTGACATTTGTAAATCTTAGCTTGTAATCACAAAACAACATTCTATCAAGGTTAATAAAACATACAATTGTTTAACTTTTTCTCACCAATTTAAACATCTTTTATGAAATTGATTTGTGGATGGAAATGAAACTTTGATACATGCATCCATAGTCAAGCACTTCAAAACTTGCATACACAAATGACTTTTTACAATTAAAAGACCAAGGTCTTCCATAAATTCATTTTGTTGCACATAATATTTCTAAAAATATGTTTTGTAGCAAAAAAAAACTTGAATATTGAACTTTTAGACACATTAGGCCTTTTTTTTTTTCGGTTACTTGTCTCTTGAATTCTCCTTTCCACTTTTCTTTAAACGTTTTTGTAATAACAAAATAGTATGTATTTAAATATTTTTTCAATGTTGTTATTCAATTTGTTGTAATGTATAAAATTAATTCTTTTCTTGTTTTTGTTTTTGGGTTTGGGTTTGAAATTAAGACATGACTATTAGAGTAAAATTATATTACATGGTTTGTTTTCAAGAAATATCAACATTTATATTATCATTTACATAGAAGAAAACTTGACACAATGAATTTATTTTATGTGGTTTCTAGTCGTTTCTTTGAGCATGTAGTTTTTTGAGTTTTTCTTTCAATGTTTCTTTTTGAGTTTTTGGATTAATGCTAATTATGTTTGTAGACTTGGATGCTCTTTATATTGATTTTGTAATTTTTTTTTTCCATTATTACTTCATTCATGAATATTTCGCATGCATCCTTGCTTAGTTTGTTTTCCTTTTCAAAGGTTTTCAAAGGATTGTTCCATTTTCAGTTTTCACAAGAAAATATAACCCAGCAAATAAAGAAAAAAAAGAAAAAAATTATATGATTTACCAACCACTACTAGCCTTGAAAATGGAGGGCAAGTATTTACAAAACAAAGTATTCACATTTCTCTCCCTTCACCATTATGCAAAAAAATGCAAATAAAAAAGAATAATGTATGAAATGAAAATGTAAAAATTGTTGTAGGAGAGATCCTGCACAAAAAAAAGAAAAGAAAAAAAAGTAAATGTTAGATTTAGGACTTGAAACTTGTATTTAAAAACCCACAAAACAAAACAAAAAACCGTGAAAAGACATAAGACAAAACATTAAAACAATGGAAAAAAAAAAAAAAAACAAGAAAAAAACATTTTCTCTTAAAAAGAAGAAAGCTACAAAGGAAAACAAAACAACCCCAAGATTTAAAATAAAAAAATTTGATGACTATAATGTTTCATATAATAAGTATGCCTACTTTGGCCAAGGTGAACCAACACCCATCATGGTACCTTTACCATTTTGAGTGAGGCCTCTTAGTGGCCCATATTAAGCCCAAAAAATGTTAGATTTGAACTCAAGAGACCCCCAAGAAATGTAGTCTAAGTAGGGGGATACTTGAAAATATTTAGAAATAATTTAAATGAATGTTGAGATATTTAGGGTTCACCCAAAAGCCCCTTTACATCCTAATGGAATTGACAAGTTGCCAAGGAAAAAACACACACACACACACACACACATAAGTTATGATTATGGTAGTTGGTGGTGACTTAAAAGGTGCCAAGGAAAAAGGTATGGTACTATAGTACAACTTGGTTACCCATTGGTTAGATTGAGTTGCTTGTTTCTTTCCATTGTCCAAAAGTGTACCTACTCCTTCCACAAATGCTTATTGAATGACTCCAACTCAATGGGGGTATGTAGGGTGTTCTTAGGAAGGGCTATTATGAGTACCAGGCCAAAAATAGTGGTAGCCAATTTTTTATATGAATAGAGAATTTGCATGCAACCAATGAGAAGTTGCTTCATAGAGCCAATTTTTCTATAGGAATAGAGAATTTGCATGCACCCAATGAGAAGTTGCTTCATGGATTGAATGCCATTAGCTAGAACCTTTTTGATATCATGAAGGAGATCTTTGTCCAAGGGAAGAATGATACCCAATTATGTAACCCACTTTTGTTTCATGTACACTTTGTGATTGACATGAAATTTCATGAACCAAGCCTTCTTCTCTTTAGGCCTTCTAGACCCTACTACCTAAGACCATATTATTAGGGTCTCTACTCTTACCCCATACCACCTAGTAGCTCCTATGAGTGAACATTAAACCCATTGTGTATGGAATTGAATTGCCATGCATGCATTGGAGTCCCTTTGTGTGCTTCTAATGTAATGATTCAATTAGAAGAATCGTAAGCTACAAGTGAAGTGT
Source organism: Sphagnum tenellum (assembly GCA_963921925.1). NCBI lineage: Eukaryota > Viridiplantae > Streptophyta > Sphagnopsida > Sphagnales > Sphagnaceae > Sphagnum > Sphagnum tenellum. Next base: position 10,190,947 of record OY998159.1, on the reverse strand, counting down.
GTGAAAAAAATGGTGTGCAAAGAAAGGGGAGTGAAGAAGAAGAAGAAGAAGAAGAAGAGAAACTCGAAGCTTCTTGCAACCTCTTTACAAAAAAGCTTGAGGAGGCGTTCAAGAGCTTGCTCGAAACAACAACTTACAAAAAAGCCCATAGCCACATTCCTAGAGATATTTTGCAATGGTTTGGAAATTTGGTTCACTATGGTTTTCTTTTTAGTTCAAATGTTGTAAATGCTTGTTGACACAATAGCTTTTTAGCCTTCTATCTACCACCAAAGTTTTATGAAAAACAAAGCACGACATCTTGGACACTCGCAAATTTGAAGGCTTCCCTCAAACTCAAAAAACTCCAAAGATGGCAATTTTTGCATTTCTCATGCAAATGTAATTATGTTTTTTTTAATCAAGACATCCAGCTTGAAATCCTTTACAACTTCACCAAGTCCAATTTCTTTTCCAAATTCCAACATTTTAGGCGATTTCTAGGCATGTTTTTGAAGGCTGATCCATTTTTTTTTTTTTTGGAGTGTGACCATTTTGATGGAATGTCCAATAAAAGAAGGCTACTAAATATTATAATATTGGGACATATTGGACTAGAATGAGGGAGGAAAGGCCATAATGAAAACCATTTATGTATCATAGAATGGGCCCAATAGGCCCAATTCTCCATGGAATGGAGTAAGCCCATTGGGGCAAGTGGTGTGTTCCATAAGATCCCATTTATGGGAAGTGGTGTTCCGTAACAGCCCTCCTTTAGGGCAAGTGGTGCTCCATAGGATCCCATTATGGGAAGTGATGGTCCGTAACAGCCCTTCCTCTAGGGCAAGTGGTGTCCCATAAACTGCGGAACGGGTCCCCACCAGGTCCTCTCCCAAACGCATAAACCCGGTGTTTTGCACCCCCGGAATGGGCCTGGTAGAGCCTATTCCGCCCGGGAATGCGGCCAATGTGGGGGGGGGGGGTAGGGCAAGCCGCCATTCCAGAAGGTGATGAGGCATTCTACCAGGGCATTCTGTATTTTCCCGGAAATGCACTTCAATTCCTGAATAGGAGGATACCCAAACTGAATCTTCCATAAAAGGATTTTTTTGGCAATTGGGTTGTATTTTATATTTTTTTCAATTGGGTTGTAATTTATATTTTTGGCAATTGGGTTGTAATTTATATTTTTGGCAATTGGGTTGTATTTTTTATTTTTAGCATTTGGGTTGTATTTTATATATTTGACAATTGGGTTGTATTTATACATTTGGCAATTGGGTTGTATTTTATATTTTTAGCATTTGGGTTGTATTTTACATTTTTGGCAATTGGGTTGTATTTTATATTTTTGGAAATTGGGGGTTTTTTTTTTGGCAATTGGGTTGTATTTTCTATATTTGGCAATTGGGTTGTATTTTATATATTTGACAATTGGGTTGTATTTTCTATTTTTGTCATGAGTAGCATTTTTTCTTCAGTTGTGGAACCAGGCAGACCACTATTCTCTCCCACTTCGGAGGAGAATAACATAACAGGCCCCCAAAACCAGTTACTATTTTGACAAAGTGGGGCTAGTACTACTATTTAAAAGCTATGGCATAGAGTGAAAGGGCCTTCCTTTTTGTCTTGTGGGTGGGGTGGGGTGGAGTAGTGTATAGAGGTCCAAGATTCCTCTACAAAGGAAGAGAAAGGAGTTAAGAGAAAGGAGTTGATCAGGTGCCTCCTTACACAAGATGGTTTTTAGTAAGTATTGGTAGTGGACAAGTTGAATTAGGAGTGTCACTTTGTGTGTCAGGAGAGGCAAAGTTAAAACAAAAGAAGGGAAGGGGCCCAGAGAAAACCAGCGGTTCAGCAGCACTCGACCACACAGCCAACTTGTAGGATGAATGAGGACAATAAAATAAGCTAGCTATATTGGAGAGAAATTGGGTGTATGAATGAATGAATGAATGAATGATTTGATTACAAATGATTCTATGTACACATAATCTACCTTACTAGCCACCAAGTGCCTTACCTACTTTACCTACCACTTGTGGCTCGTACCAACTTACGGACCAGGTAACCATAAAAGCATAAGAGTATTGCATGTAGCTGTGATAGGTGAGGCGTCAATACTTTTCATGATTAATCAGCATGCTCGAGCTGGTTACCCTAGCAGGCCGAAGCCACTGTACAAGAGCTCTGGCCTTATCGGTGATGTGACACAGAAGAATGTGAGTTATGAGGTTCAACCAAGCACTGGCCTTATTCGTCATGTGACACAGAAGCTCTTGGCCTTATCGGTGATGTGACACAGAAGAATGTGAGTTATGAGGTTCAACCAAGCACTGGCCTTATTGGTCATGTGACACAGAAGAATGTGAGTTATGAGGTTCAACCAAGCACTGGCCTTATCGGTCATGTGACACAGAAGAATGTGAGTTATGAGGTTCAACCAACTACTGACTAGGAATGTGCAATATGGACACTAGGGAAGAATGAAAACTGCTACAAGATATGCCAAATAACTGGGGAGTTCTTGTCCAATGGCATGCTGCCATGTTCATGGACACTCCCTACTATGGGTCGTGTAATCATGTTAGCCACACCTTGTCTTTGTGTGCCCTACCTAGTTTCACTCTTTGATTATATTTCATTTATCTGATAATGAATGACAGTTTGTTTTAATCCTAACTTGAGGGTGGCTGGATAATGAACAAAATTGGGTGTAACGAGATATTAGTTCACAAGATTTGGAGGGTTTTATTCTGACAATATTTCATTTAATGATGAATATGAGAATCTCAATCCTTGGATTGGCTCTCAGGTCACAAGTTACAAACAATAAGGAACCTCATACAATCACAGATCAAGGTATAGCATCTCTTGGATGTACACATCTAGTTGCTTGTAGGCTTTCTAATCTCTCTAAACCGAGATTTCCTAATTTCTTTACACTTTTTCCTGTCTTGTTGTTTGTCCAACACTTTGCAGTACATGACACAGTAATAAACATGACCACCCATAACACATCTCTTGAATATAAAATGGCCGAGTTTTGGTCCAGAAGGTTCTGTATTTACTTCCATACTAAACCTTCAAAACATTGCATCAGATGGCTTAGTCTGCCTGCCAGAACCTTTTGTGAAGGTTATGACAAATTCAACAAAGTTCATTGCCAAGGAAGAAGTATAAACGTACCTCCGAATAGACTCCAGAGAGTGATCTCCAATTGAAATTCAGAATCTGACTCAGCAGAAGGTGACATCACAAAATATGTCATCAGCTCTATAGAAGCTAGAAATTACTTCCTGACTCCCGAAGTCTTCCTGAACTCATGATGGGTCTTCATACTTTGGGTAGGTTCTTGGTGAGCACAAAGAGTAGCAACAAAGTGATGCAATTAGGAACAATTGTACAAATACACCTTCAACCATTTAGATATCCTGATCAATTCTCCGTGTAGGAGGTACAAACAAATGGGTTTCATCTGCTAAAGAAATTTTTTCACTTGGAACTACCGAGTCAGGTGACTAGATCTGGTATACAAACACATGACACTGGATTCTAGGGTCTTTCTAAAAGTCCTCAAATATGTTAACTGGAGGAACATGTTCTCAAAATAAAATGAGAAAGATAAACATGGATCCTAATTCTGTATCATTTTGAAAGCTTCCACAAATCACAACTGATTCAAACAAAAACTACTTTATGATGACACAAAAGAGTTATGTTTCACTCCATTCCATATCAAGCATTTTATTCTATGGGGGCTGGCCTCTATATACCAATTTTGTCAACAAAAGAATTACCGGAGTGGGAAGCAACTGTGTCCTTTCCACATTTATTTCATGTGAACCAAAAGAATAATTGGATACTTCACACCCCCAATTTTTGGGAACATAGGTCTGTCAAATTAGCAATCACAAACCCCACAAAAACCTGCAATACAGAAAGTAATGACCCACTGATCAGTAATGTTTGCATTTTAGTATTGAGCAGCACATCAGCATTGTAGCACTCAAAACTTGACTCAACATTGCCTTTGGCCATGATACTCTCTCAATATCATCACTAGAAATTGAAGCAAATAGATGACATCGGTTTGAGCAGGGTTGACACAGAAAAGTTCACAGAGCAACTTCTCTCTACTGTAGAACCAACTGTCCATTAGCAGGAGAAACAGTCAGGGGTGTAAGCAGCAAATAGAGGAATGGGGAGTGACCTGGACAGAGCCAAGTATGTAAACAAAGGAATAGTGGCGGGCATGCACCACCATGTCTGCCAGCATTGCCAGCGGAATTGTCAATGACATCCCGAGTGTTGCTACCAGTGGATTTGTCCATACAACTGACATTGCCCTGCCCCCCTCAACCCATCCACTCTTTGTCAAGTTCATGCCCCAGGTGTAAACAAGATTAAAACTCTTTTATGCTTGTGTGTTTTCTAGTTGTCAACTCAAATCTCAGGAACTCCACAGCTTTTGCGAAATTTGATCTATCAGATATACCAATGCCCCAAGCATCCTGAAACCAGTGATACTACAGAGAAAATGACTTGATTGCACAAAAGTTAATCCTTCTTACTGTAATCTCAAAAGGGCAAAAGCAAGCAAGTTCTGTGAAGCAGGGGCAATCATACATCTATGTTAAGGGGGATGGATCCTCACCAGAAATAATCAGAGAGGACACTCCCAACAAATCCATTAGCGAGAACAACCTCATCAATTTTTTTCGATGTTGGAATACTGAATGTGGGTTCAATTCCCAAAGCGTTAAGGGGCCAAACTGCACAAATAAAATCACCCATATTAACAGTTGCTCCTCCATACAGAGCTTTGGATTCATCATATTCAAGGAGCTCAATAGGAGATGTGCTGTTTCTGCAGAGAAAGTTGTACATGGTGATCCATGTGTTGAATAAAAGTCACCAAATGAGATTGCATAACAGACTCACCTTACTAACTGAAATTCCATTTGGAGAAAGTTCCAAAAGTTCTAAAAATGACCATATATTATTATCTCTTATTGCACTGTGAACAGGCAGAATTTTTCTGAAACTGGAAGATCTCTATCTTACATTCTGGAGGTTGAAAATTGAACAGTGGGAAGGGAAGAGTTCACACCTAGCCACCATGAACCAACAAGAATGAAAAGGCCCATGAAACCAAACACTCTTTGCATGTCAACTTTTTCACCCTCCTCACCTGCATACCTTTTCAACATCACTGAGCATCCCAAAACCCAACCCCACACAAAATACCTGTTAAAGCTTACAATTTCAAATCTAGCTGCTTCAATTTTCTGAAACCTGATGATAAAGCACGAACTTTGAGACAGCATAGAATTCACAAGGTCACTTTGATTAGTATACACTTTTACCTGTAAAGAGACCATAAGAAACTGCTGAAAGAAGGCCAAGAATATCGCCCGCTAATGAATGTTGATCCAAGCTGAAAATAAGAAAATGCAAAAAAGGTTTGAGATCAGTACCTAATTTACCCTAACAAATCATCCCCAGAAACATACACGATTATAAAAGGCCTGCCACTTTCATAAGACATCTGCAAAATTTAGCCTTCTTCAACAGCCTGCTGCAATCCAGTGAGATTATGAGCTTCTGAGAGAATGCAGAATAGATGATGAGTTCCATTTAAACCCTGAACTTGGGAATTTAGAGATGATCTGATCAAAAGGGGCTATAGAGATCTCAGATGTTTGACAATTTGATGCAGACTTCAGCAGCACAAACTTACTCATTCAGTGAATTACTGCTCTCATCACTTGACCAAGTCTTCCCAAGTGTTGTCATGGCAACACCGGTAATGCTGACAAAGACTGCAACCACTTTTGCCAAGTTTAGAGAATCTTGACCTAAAAGCACCCCAAACAAGAGGGTAAAAAGTCCGGCTGTGGATGACAGAATTGTGGTACTTGCCACACTTGTAAGTGCCAGTGCTGCATTTGACAGATACTGCACCACCCAATCAAGATCCCCTTATCAATGGGCTGCGGCACCTTAGTGACAAACTAAATTTTTTTTCTGATTCAGAAGCCCAAAAAACATAAAAAGAAAAAAGAAAAAATCCAGAACTATTTGAAACTCCATGAAAAAAATCCAGATAATCCTAAACCAAAAAGACTTCAAGAAAATTGCAACTTTACTCAAGTGCAGCAACTACTTCACAGAGCAGATGCACAAGTAATCTGGCTCAGAACCTTCATAACACTACATACTTCAGAATCTTCTAGAAGTCTTGTGACTAAGTACACTGAGTACATACACTGTACTTCTAGAAGTTTCTGGATTTAATCCATAAACTTTAGCCCAGCAGTAATCAAGGTTTGTAACCATGATGTTTCCAAAATCTATGCCACAAATACATATACTTGAAACAGACATGATATATTGGGAAACCCTAACCCTAAAAACCTGACAATCTGAACCTAATCTCACAATGGTATTAGTTGTATTACCACAACCTGGGTTCCTACCCCCAGGTTGTTGTATTACCACAACTATAGACATCATCATGTGCAAAGTGAGCAGCAACAAGTTTCCGATAGACCATATGCAAGGCTCAAATTTGCAAACTGCAGGATCCTGGGCAATGACCTGAAGAAAGCATGAGAGCATGTGAATGTTTTGACAGTGTCCTCTTCTTTCCCCAACCACATTTCTCAGCGCCCAAAAACTGAGAAGAAGCAATTGAAAAGAAGCTTAAGGAATTTAGATCTTGGGTTGAGGCGGGAGGGACACAAGAAGAAAAAATTAGGGTACCTACCTCGGTGAGAAGCCACAAGGGGGCCATTACAAGGCTGATCTTGGCAACATCCCACAATGTGAGTGTGGAAGCACCACCCTTGTCCAATGATTCCCGGAGACCATTGCCAGCTTCAGCAGCATCAATCATGCAAAAGTCTTGCTTGTGGATGAGCATCTCAAGGTCAGTATTGGAATGCTTCTGAACTCCATGTGAGCGTAAGGGAGATCCTGGAAGAACTGATGATAACTTCAGCCCAAAACTCTCTAAATGCACACTAGAGGAGGAGTTGTCTTTACTGTGGGTGATGATGATGTGTTGCTGTGTTCTCCTTTTGATGTATCCACAGAGAAAGTCCTTCAAATAAGACACTGGTAGATAGATAACCAAAAGCGAAGCTCCCAGGTAGGTAAGCACAAATGGATGCTTGTAGGCCTCAAAAATGCTCTGTTACAACAGCAGATCAGAATAGAAAGATGATCATTTACTGCACATGTGTGATGATATGGGAAACACCCATTAAGACCCCACATGACCTAAATGCAAGAAAGTGATGGGATTCTCAAATCTGAAATCCTGGCAGCACAGAAAGAAAAATAAATGCCAAATACCAGTGGAATACCTACACTCTTCTTCCTACAAAAGAAAAGGGAAGTAGAGAGTAGTACTACCTGAGTGACTTCCGCTGATGCGACCCATATGACAACCACGGCCCCAATGAGCAACAACCCAATCCTATATTTCCATCCCATCTCCAGATCCACCCACCTCCCCTGCCTATTGTTCTCCTCCGAGTCACTAGCAGCCCCTCCATATCATCATCACCTTCGCATTCCACATCCTTCCCAACACCACCACCACCACATTACCCACTATCTCTCGTCCATGGGTATCCTCCTCCCTCGATCAACGACAACAACGCAAAACAAAATCTCAGAGAGAGAGAGAGAGAGAGAGAGAGAGAGAGAGAGTGTGTGTGTGTGTGTGTGTGTGTGTGTGGGTATTATCAAGTGTGCAGAAAAAATTTCAACAAGAAAAAGAAATTCTGATGCAAGGCAACATAGTGTTTTTTTCCGGTTTGCTGCGGGAGAGGCGAAGGGAGATGAAGCTTGATATGAAAGCAATGTAGATGGATCTGTTGTGGCGATGGCCGCTGTTGCTTGCAATAATTGAGCGTCGCGGAGCGCGAGGGAGAGGATCGAGACTTGAGGTTCCGGGGGCGCACGGGCGGGCGGGCGGGTCGGAAGTCTCCCGCCGTAGACGGCGTTCGAACTGCGCGACCGCGTTCAAACTGCGCGACGATGATGGAACTGCGCGACGGTGTTCGAACTGCGCCGTCGTGAACGTAAGTTTTTAAAACTTGGGAGTGGGGGACCAGTTTTTTTTCTCTTTTTTTTCCCCAAACAAATTTTTTCGCTTTTTTACCCAAAAATTGGGATTTTTTGGATTTTTTGGGTTTTTTTTCCAGTGTAAATTCGATTGGGATTTTTACCAAATTTTTGATATCACAAAATTGAAAAAAATAAAAACCTTGGTTGGGAAATTTCTAGGTTTTGATTCCATTATTGATTTTGAAAATTGGGTTTATTTCAGAACAATGATTTTTGTTTTTGGGAGGGGGGACGGGAGGGAGAAGGTGAATTTATTTCCAATCTTGGTCAAGAAACAAATGGAAATCAGAGTTTTATAAATCCCCTCCCCCCCCCCCCTGGCCCCCCAATTTTGTGGTATCAAAATCTTAGTGAATATTTCCAAAAAAAAATAGTTAAATTAATTAAATTTACACTCAAAAACCCCCCAAAAAATCCAAAAATCCCCCAATTTTTTTGATATCCACAAAGCTATCAAGATTATCCAAAAAAAAAAAAAACACTCAAGAGGAATAAGAATAATGGTTTTTGTTTTTGTTGTCTGAAGCCTTCTTCATACCCTTTATGTACTTTGCCTATTAAACCTACCCTTTCTTTTACAAACCTATATTCCATCCCTCCCAACCAACCTTGGTTTTAAAAAGGGGGTGGGTGGAGAGATAGATACCCATCCCTAGCTAGCTTGTGACCCTTGAAATTATCAATTTAAGGGTATTGTTACCATTTTTCATTGTGATACCCATCGGGTATCATGGTTAAAAAAATTTAACCTTTATTCATGACAAATACTGATGTAATATGATATTGGTTCGTTAATTTACTTATTATGAAATATTTGGAATATCATTATTCTATGTTTGTTTGGTTGGTTGGTTGGTTGGTTGGATGTAGCTTCATTTTTCAAAAGGACCTTCATGATTATCTAGCAAGAGTTGGAGCTTCGGAGTTGTGAACATGATGCGAATAATTGTTGTGCCACATTTCATGTTTTAAATTTGATTTTTTGGGGGAATGATTCATTACTTTTAAAGGATCACTTCAAGGTCTATATCCTCTTTTGAGGCTCAATAATGGAGTCCCCTTTTTGGTAAAGAATGAGAGAAGCATTTGTTAACCCATTTTGGTTTCTCAATCATGTTTTAGGTACACTAGTCAACAAAGGATTGAAGGAGGTACTATTTTATCCATTTTGTTGTGTCAATTGTTGGCCTCGCCTACTACTACCAAGACAAGGACAAGGATATTGTGTTTAGATTCATTATAGAGTATAGTAGCTTAATGGATTTTGGCCCCTAAGTAGTAGGTCTATTTTTATATGAGGATTTCTAAAAAAAATGATATTTTGGCTTGTGTTGAAACTTGAGAATAGTTATAAAGAGTTATGATATCTTGAAGGATTTTGGTTTCTTTTTTAGGGGTTTTTTTTTTTGAAGATTTTTTTTTTTGCATTAGGAAATATTTGAATTTTCATAATTCTTCTTTTGCCTTAAAATATTTTTGAAATGTAAATTAGGTCCTGCAAAAGGGTAAAAAATCCAAAATAAATCAATGCCTGGAACCATCACAGAGAAATAGGTTGAACATGGGTGCTTTATATAATCCAATTATAATGGCACTTTGAGGATGGTGGTCACACATTGCCATTTTTGCATGACCCATTAGCAATATTGTATTGAACACATTTCTGAAGTGAGTATAGGATACAATTTGTGCGCAATAATGGGACAAATCATAGAAAACCCTTGAGGAGGGCCTCCATTGCCCATTCAACCTCCCACAATAGCAATGATCGAGCTTGTTAGGGCATATGGAAGAGGAAGAACTTCCCCAATGGAGAGGAATGACAACTTTGTTAAGACATTTTAGCCATATCTTAGGGTTTTCTTGTCAGGCATGATACAACACACTTTGTATGTTGTTTGATACAATCTTTCTTTTGTGTGTCATGGCAAGTTGAATGTCCAATTGAAGGAAAGAGCTCTATGGTTAGATTTATTATTTTTAAAAACCTTGTGTATTATACCTTTATCTTTCCAAATCAAACACCAAAACACTTGGTTGAGTACCTTTTGAATTTACTAAAAATGTGGAACAAGAGTGTTGTGTCATACATACATTGATTATCATCAACCCCACATGATTTGAGATTCAATGTAAGGAAGAAATTTCCTTAGCTCAACAAATGCAACATAAATATATTCTTTTTTTGATCATAAGATCACTAGTCAAAATGTTTCAAGTGAAATGGAGTTCTAGGATCTTGGGCAAGCCTTTGATTAGTAAACATGTTTTTATACAATAGGGTTCATGGGTAAGGGTTTTGGTGCAAAACAAACAGGAAGGGTGATATTGAGTTGGTGTTTAGCTTTATCCCATTGTGCTCGTCCTCTTGATTCATCCACGGTGTACCTCAACTCGGTCTGTTGCAAAAATTTCCATGATCAAAATCAGCATATGTGTGCATGATGAAAAATGCTTTCTCCCAACATGAAAAAGGAAATTTATCATGATGTTCAAATTGCATATATAAGGTGGAAAAACAATAGAGTTGTCCATGAAGTCACGCAATGAGGGGCCAAGAATTGTCAATTTCAGCATAATAGGCCATCAATCGACATAACTGGGAATGAAAATTTTACAAAATGAAATAACTGGGACCCAAATAGGCCATCAATCGACATAACTGGGAATGAAAATTTTACAAAATGAAATAACTGGGACCCAAACTAGTGATGAGCTTATTATGGATAACTCTAATGTATGGTAAGACTTATGAAGAAAGGTTGTTTACCTTAAGCCTGTATTGACCAGGAACTCGCAACATCACTTGCCTTTCATCAAGATCCACTAAGATGTCAAGTGCATCCATCTACACCCAATCACAAATTGTTGTCATGACAAAGGAGAAACCATTTGATTTCTTCTATGTTATAAAGACAACCCTAAAAGTTCTCCATGGCTCTAACAAGACATTGTAATCTCCATTAAGAAACTTTTGCTAAGTATAAAAAAAAACCAAATGTATTTGCACAAAATGACCTACCACATTTGGCAAGTGGATTCGTAATAAAATTTCTTTTGGAATGTTTTCCTCGGGGATCAAATTCACATTATCCTCCCTATGACATACATTTAATTGAAGATGTTATTTTGATACATCTGACCAATTCATAAAACTTGTCATCCAATTTCCATTCTCCCACTCAATAATACACCTATATTCTTCCAAACTTTATTCTATAAATTTGTGAAAATGTTTTTAAACAATTACAAAAGTTTAGGAATTATGTAGAAAACATCACATAACATCAAGGTCATTCACTATATAGCAATTTAGCAATTACTTTTCTTACACCTTGGTAGTTGTGTTCTTTTCAAAAAAAAAAAATTTAAATTGTAATTCTCACAAACATTTCTTATGATGAATTTATGTTCAAGAATTTTTTGAAATGTTGCAAAAAAAATACCAATAATCACCATAATTCACATGGTTTCGATAAATCACTTCACACTTTGGCTCCACCTCCTCATGCCATCCAGTTGGAAACGAAACATCCTCATCATTCACAACCCCGTGTGCACTCGTAGTAGTATTTTCTTCTTTGCGAGTTTCAGCACATCCACTTTGGTGAATGTGGGTTATGTTTGTTGTGGAGGGATTGGATAAATTAGGGTTTTGAGACATTGAGTTGACATCTTCATGTTTTGCATTGAACCTGAATGGGCTAGCAGATCTTGACCTTGAGGTTGAATTTGTACCTAGAACAATTGAGAGAATCACTCAATGACCAATATAACTTATATGCATCATTAGGGTTGGAATTGTATTACAAATTAATTTCAAAGAGTAAAGTTATCCATAAAGTCACCCTCTCTTTCATCCCCTATTCCTTGTGCTTTCACCCCCTATCTCCTCTTTCAGTGGTATTTGATGACCTATTATGCTGAAACTAGTTGTTCTCACCCCTTAATTGCCTGACTTTACAAACAACTTTATTAGGCATTTATACCCACATAGGACTTTGAATGTTCAAGTGAGATGACAAAAAACCTGTTGTTGGTTTTTCTTTGGGTATGGTGAACATTCTAGTGTCTTTGGTTCCATTGATTCCTTTGTACTTCAATTGTGGTAATGAATATCCTACATAGATTGCCCACAATAATGAAATCACATAATTTTCAATTTGCAATAGTGCTTGGTTGATGTAGCTATTATATATTTTCACATCATTCAAATCCCACACAAAATGTGCATTTTATATTTGTTGTAAATAGCAAAAGGTGCATACTTGGATCAAGTTGCAAGCCTCGTTGTTTTTCAATGGCTTCAATTGCAGTTTGCACCAAAAATTGTTTAAAGCGTTTATCATCTTTGGCTCGTTGATGGGTTTCCGTCCCCACTATAAAATCATGGACTTCACATTCCTTGCCAACTAAACACCGAATGACAACTTTGTCAAAACCAATGGTTTCCAAATGTTTGATACAAACTTCAAAGAATTTGAACCTTGTATAAGTAATTATTTTTGCTTGTGTACATTGATCAATCTTGTGGGGCGAAAATAGATCATTGAATTGAATTGTTTTCAAATGAAAATCATAGGGATGTGCATATCTTTGCAAGCACATAGAATACATTCAAATGTAAATTCATACTTTTATCTTTGTCATCTTGGGCCGGGCCCAAGCTATATGGGATTTCCCATTGTGTCCCACCACGAAATGCATCTTCAATTGCTATGGGTTTTGCAACTTTTTCTGAATAACACAAATTTATGAACACCTAGACAAAAAAATAGATACAACATTGTTTCCAACATGATCATCATAGACCTTTTAATTCGACCTTTTAAGGCCTAGATCAATTCCTAGATCAAGTTTAGGATTAGACATGTATTGTCTCTATACACCAAGGGGTGTGTCACATTGTGGCCTTGCCATTTACGGTACAAAGTATCTGAAGACAAAAGAAGAATTATGGAAACTCAATTACTTCACCATGCAAAAATATGATGTTCAAAAAACCCTCTAAAAGAAACCAAAATCCTTCAAGATATTATAACTCTCTATCTAATCTCAAGTTCCAACACAAGCCAAAATATCATCTTTCAGAAATGCTCATATAAAATAGACCTATTATTATTACCTATAGGCCAAAATACCTTAAGCTAGTCTATTCTATAATGAATCTAAACACAATATCCTTGCCTTTGTAGGCAAAGGCCAATAAATGTTTGTTCCACCATAAGGATTTTTTATATTTGATCACATCTAGAAACAATTGCCAAATTTGATTGGTGACATTCATTGTGATGTATACGTACATGGAATCATACCTTGTGACCAGTGTTTTTATTTCGGGTTTTGATGCAAAAGTCCGAATATGGAATGAGCAATTCTTTGCCCTCCATAGAAAATTCCTTATTTCCACCAGCTTCCATTCGCTTCAAATGCTTTTCCAAATCCTAGTGCAAATTGATAATGTTTTTGTCACACGAGTTGTGTCAAGATTTGAATCATTGTAATCCTCCTAATTTTCATAAGTGCAAATGTTTGATTCTATTCACCCAAAAAACAAAAAAAAAACAAACAAAAAACTCTATTATACATAGATTGATATAATTTGCTTATTTTTAATGTTGTTGAAGAGTAGAATTATTTAAATCAAAAGATAAGTGTTAAAAAAATCAAAATAGTTTGCACAAGTTGAAACAAACCTTTTTCATAGCTGGGTTGGAAATCTCTTTTGCATAGTCCATAAACATTTCCATGAATTTTGGGTCCTTCATGGCCTTTGTCAACCTTTCTACTTCCTACAAGGTGAAATCATCAACCAAGTGCATCATGTGAACAAAATCATGCCATCTTCCGTATCTAATGTTTTTCAATTTTTACACAAAAGTGACATATCAAAATTTGATAACATCAACTTGTAGAATGCTTGAATTGATCTAAACTAAAGCTAGTGCACATCATTTTTTCTAAAATTCCCATAACATTATGACAATGGTTTTTTTCTTTTAGGTGGTCAATTTTGCCTCTTGGGTACAATTGTTTTAGGGGGGTTTTTTTTTAAATGTAAATTTGACTAATTTTTCCCAAAAAAATATAATAAAATTTGGCAAATTTTTGAAACCACAAAATTGTAGGAAAAAACCTTAGATCACAACTTTGGTCCTATTGTGACACACAACATAATAATAAGGCCATTTAGATGTAAACCTAAATACTCGTTTCGGAGGAACACATCACATACATCTTTGTTCAAATTCATATCTTTAAGCATTTTAACAACTTCATCTGCATTATCTGCCATCCTGAAATTTATGAAGTTTATATGTATTCGTCGAACTTTGAACAATATGAAATCTTTCACAACCTATATCATAATTGAAAAAACTTTGGGCGATTATCGTTGTATCAAAGTCCCCTTTACGCAAGACTAATTTCAACTATAAAAATCATTGTATGATGAGAATGATGATGATGATGAAGACATGGTTACAATTTTGCTCTAAAACCTCCAAAGACTCAATTAATTTGTTGTATTTTCTTCTATGAATGTTATTACACATGTTTGCTTTTTTGCTTTGCTTTGCTTGCCATAACTACCATCATCACATTTCATACCCACATCATATGATCATCATGGTCCCCAAAAAAAAAAAATTCAACATTCTCACCATATGTTCCTATGTGTGTTCCCCAATGGTTCCCAAATCACGTTCCCATGAGGTTCCTCCAGTTCTTAATGTGTTCCCCCAAGAGGTTCCCAACAGCATCACACTTTTTATCTCATGATTTTTCAAACCAAAAAAAGTTTGAACTTTCCTTTCTACTTTGGAATAATGTTTCAAAAAATGTTTTTGTGTGATGGGTGATGAATCAAAGTGTCTCCTGAATCAAACAATCAAACAAATGCATAGAATAAAGCAGATTCTCACCCCACCCTTCCTCTTCTTCTTTCGAGAACAAGCCCTAGGGTTTAACCTACACTTCGTTTTTGTGTAGTGGTTCTGGTAGTTCTTCTCTGGAGTTCGTGTTGTGGGAGCTTTGCATTCCAGCACCGCGATGAGTTCAGTCAATTTTGAGAATGCGAGGATTTGAAGAGACCCCTCAAGTGTCCAAGTTTTTTAGTCCTTGGGAGAAGTCAGGGGGATTAACCCTAATTTCTTAGAAACCCTGGCCCTCCATGCTGTTGTCTCCAGCCATGGCTCTTCGTTTTGAGGTAAGTTTTTCCTTACCCATTTCTGGTTTTGTGCTTATGTGATGGTTTTTTGGGTGATCTTTCTTCCCATGTCCCATTTGATGCTGTTTGGATTTTCCCTCAAATGGATGTTCCCATTTTAGGGTTTATGATAATCACAACTTTTGCAGCGATAAATTGTGTTGTTGTATAAGGTTTATGAATTGGTCTTGTTCATCTGCCATGGCAGGTTCTTGCTCGCCATAATCGAGCACGGGCATCAAGACTCACATTACCTCATTTCGAGTGCGAAACTCCTTTGTTTATGCCCGTTGGCACGCAAGGTTTGCCTCTCTCTCTCTCTCTCTCTCTCTCTCTCTCTCTCTCTCTCTCTCTCTGTTGCCAATATTTTCTTCCAAGAGTGTGAGAGATTCATATATGAACATTGTATGAAAATGCTGCAGGTACAATCAAGGGTCTGGCAGGTGATCAGCTGGAGGATTTAGGGTGCCAGATAATACTGGGGAACACATATCATCTGGCGCTGCGCCCAGGTGCTGAGCTGCTGGAAAAAATGGGGGGTCTCCATCAGTTTATGAACTGGCCTCGTGCCCTTCTTACCGACTCTGGTGGCTTTCAGATGGTCTCTTTTAACTGCTTCCCTTCTTCCAAGTCATTGTCATCTCTTCACTCACACTAAACCCTAAACCCTAAATCCTTATTGCATCTGTTTCAAACAGCTGCACTGTGTACTGCATTCCATGGAGGACAAGATGATTGGCAGTAGTGGTGCTTTTTCATTGAATGGGAGTGACGTCTGACATGTTGATGTGCATGGAGGACAAAGTAGTGAATTTGGGATAGGATAGTTACAGTGGCCATCAATGCAGTAATCCCTGATAAGGTTTTTGAGAGGCGAGGAAGCTTTTCAACTTTGGGTATCTATTCACAGCAAGTTAAAGAATCTGTGCACATTCAGGAGGCCAGTTGGAAGGGGAAGTAGCTGTAATTGACAGCTGTTGGGCACTATGTTTTTGCCATGCAGGTTTCACTTCTCCACCTAGCAGACATCACAGAGGAGGGTGTGACATTCCAGGTACAATGACAAGTGCCTTTAGCCCTAGTATAAACATCCACTGGAAGAAAGGGATTGTCACCATCTATAGTTGATCTTTCTCTTGCCTATATGTTTTTAAACTATATTTTGCATCTTGCAGTCCCCAGTTGATGGGAAACCCATGTTGCTAACACCAGAAGAGTCGATTCAAATACAGGTAATTCCTTCCAAATACCTATTGAAAGCATATGAACGGATTGTACTTGTTGTATCTTGCACTCCAAGACTGGTTTGATGCCAACTGGCATATCTGGCTTGTTTATTCTCTTGGGTCTGTGAGAAACCAGTCTTAGGAGCTTAGTAGTGTCAGGCAGTTGGCATAGATTACTTGAGCTCGTGTTGTGTTTGTCAGACAATTGGTTTGGGGTTTGCAGAATAAAATAGGGGCAGACATCATCATGGCTTTAGATGATGTTGTCAAAACCACAACTGAAGGACCTCGGGTTGAGGAGGCCATGCATCGAACCCTCCGGTGGATTGACCGGTGTATTGCAGGTGGGACTCCTGTTCCATTTTTTCTTCTGACATTTCATGGTTTGCATATGTATTGAAACTGTAAAGGAGTAAATTACATCTAAGCATATTTTGGTACCATTTTAGACATTACCCTCATGATACTAAATTAATGGAAAGTTGGATATGGAGATGTTTCCTTATCTTGTAGTGTTGGCGACCAATTACTTTGGACAGCTCATTCACGGCCGAAGGAGCAAAATTTATTCGGGATTGTTCAAGGTGGACTAGATCCACGGCTCAGGCAAGGCTGCTGCACACCTCAGGAATTGTTTGTTCAGCCAATTGGCTCTTGTTGGGTCAATTTTCAGTTTAGGTTTTGCCCTGAATAGAACTGCTTCATGCTGTTATTTGTGCAGAGATCTCTGCATAAAAGGGCTTGTGGAACGGAACTTACCTGGGTATGTCAGGCAGCTTCCTCTCAACCATAGTTTGCTGTTTATTTATGACTGATTGGGGGGGGTTATTATGTCCTTAGTGCAGAGCATGCAAATGAGGACCTTCTGAAGAACACTAGTGCAGTTTATAATGCACGTTTGTATGGTGCTAGGACATCCTCCCTGGTTTATCATTTTTATTTCTTACTGCCATGTGGGCAAATTGGTTGTGTTTTTCTCACGAAGCTGTACATTTGAAGCTA
Organism: Sphagnum tenellum; assembly: GCA_963921925.1. Lineage (NCBI taxonomy): Eukaryota > Viridiplantae > Streptophyta > Sphagnopsida > Sphagnales > Sphagnaceae > Sphagnum > Sphagnum tenellum. Next base: position 10,173,394 of record OY998159.1, on the reverse strand, counting down.
CTAAGTTTCTGACGTTGATGATTGGCAGTTATGCCATTGGAGGCTTAGCAGGAGGGGAGGAGAAGGATGCATTCTGGAGGGTTGTTGCACAGTGTACAGCTGGACTTCCTGAGGACAAACCTCGTTATGTTATGGTTAGTGAAAACAAAGTCCTGCTGCTTTCAGCAACCAAAGTTCAAGCACCAAGTTTACCAGTTTTTGGCTTCAAGCTGTGTTACTTACCTATAATCCTCAGGTGCTATCTTGGTAAAATGTTCAAATGATTCAACACAAAGACCACAGTTGCTGGAGCTTGACATCATTCTGTTCTATTGCCTTATGTACCAGGGAGTGGGGTACCCACTAGACATTGTGGTGTGCAGTGCTCTAGGTGCAGACATGTATGACTGTGTTTATCCTACACGGACTGGTCGATTTGGCACTGCACTGGTGCCAGAGGTATGTCAACCAATACAAGTGCTCACTTCAGAAATTGAGCTTTCAGTTTTCTCGAACACAAGATGCACTTGAAGTTTTGCCACAGGTCAAACATCTGGATAAGGCAGTTTTGACTCAATTGTGCCTTTCATGGGTGCTGATCATCTTGCAACCAGGGACTCTTGAAGCTGAAGCATGCAGCTATGGCAAAGGATTACCGGCCACTAGATTCTTCCTGCTCTTGCATGGTATACTCTTGGTTCTGGCTAATGGATGGGTCCACTAAGTCAATCTCTGAGTTGAAGAGATTGTAAGTCATGACATGTAGCTGAACAAGTGGACTTCTTAAAATTGGAAAATAGTTCTTGCTGAAGGTCTGTTGGTTAAGATGGATCCTCAAAAGGGCAAGCTTTGATCTTGTCCACATGTGAACTGGAAAGGTGAGTTTTCTCATCATCCTTCTCAACAAACAATTTTGCATGGTCTGCTTGGAATACAGGTTTGCAGTCGCTATACAAGAGCATACCTCCACACGATTGTTACAAAAGAGGCAATGGGTTGTCAGTTAATTTCTTATCACAATGTTGCCTACATGATGCAGGTTTGTTTGGTTTTTCATTGCATCTAATTTCCTATTTTGTCAAATGCTTTGTTTTTTCAGTATTACTTCAAATTTGTAATGTCTGTGATCTTCTTGGTAAGGACCTGTAAACTGGGGTATTGTGGCTGTGCAGCTGAGTCGGAATTTGCACAAGTCCATATTGGAAGGCCGGTTTCCAGAGTAAGTTACCAAATGCCTGTCCCCTGTTCAGCTGAATATGCAAGACCATACATTATTTTTGAAAATAATGGGGAGCTGGAGACTAAGGTGAAAGTGCAAACCATCTTGTGTGAAGTTAGGGCTACCAAAAGCACATTTCCCAGGGGCTTGCTTTCCTGTCATCCAACTTGATGGGACATTGACCTTGGTGGAACTGTGTGAAATAACATCAAATAGTCCATGCCCAACTCTCAAATCTGATGCTCACATGTGGTGTGGAATTGCATGCACAGGTTTGTGCAAACTTTCTTGAAAAAGCAGGTGAATTGCCTTCTACTCTCCATTGCCAGAAAGAATATTGCAACTGCCAACCGAGAATGAGAGTGGATATGTTGAAGCTCTACTTCCCTGTAGCAGGCTGGTGTGAGAAAGACACTGAAGAGTTCAACAATAAATAGATTGAGTACTTTCACAGTTTTAAGACTCTATAGAATGGCAGAGAGGAATTAACATGACTTGCTGCATACCTGTGAGAGTCCTCACTACTTCTGGCTTTCACAGTAGCATTTGCATTCCTGACAAATAGCTTTTGTTTGTGTGCAGTTCCCAAGTGGAGATGTTCCAGAGTGGGTCCAAAGTGCCATGGAAGTTGCAGGCATTGATATCTCCATGTGCTGCTATCCCTACCCTCAGGGAATCAAAAAGCAAATGACAACAACTGGCCTGTGAATGATTGAAAAGCGAAGAGCGCAATTTTTGCAGAATAGTTCAGGGTCAGGAGTCAGAAGGTGTAGCACTGACTTTAGGGGTGCAGTGATTTTCATGCACAATCTACAGATATGAAAGAGTAGATCACAAACTCTTTTGGAAGAGCATCTAAAGTTTTTGTGATGAACTGCAGGCACTCTAAATGTTAGCATGTAGGCGATGTAGGAGAATTCTGATTTTGGAATCAGTCAGAAATGGTTTAATCCATTGCAGACTGTCTGGAGGCCAGGAAAGTTGAGTAATTGGAGCATGAATATTTCAAACATACAAGGTCCGTATGGAGCTAGTTGGAGCTGTATATTTCCTTATTACCTGCAGATTACTGTTAAAAGGCAAAACCAACAACGGAAGTTTGCTCATATTTAGTGTTATGCACAGAAAGGTCTTTCAATGCATATGAGCAAATCTGCATGCCATGTAGGGGGTTATGCATAGAAAGGCCCTCAGTTTCAGCTTATGCTCCTTTACCAAATGGATTCCAATCTGTAAATTGATTTAGTAGTCAAAATTGCCAGAAATAGGAAGGATGATTGAAAAAGAATTTCTGATATCTTTTTGAGTTACCAAACAGGGCTTTGACAATCAAAACCCAGAAACAGAAAACTGAAACTGCAGAAAAACTTTGTTGGCCTTGCCTAAGAAGGCAAGGATATTGTGTTTAGATCATTATAGAGTACAGTACCTTAATGGATTTTGGACCCTAGGTAGGAGGTGTAATTTTACATGACGATTTTTGAAAGATGATATTTTGACTTGTGCTGAAACTTGAGATTAGCTATAGAGTGATGATATCTTGAAGGATTTTGGTTTCTTTCAGAGTATTCTTTTGAAGATTTTATTTTCACATGATAAAATACTTGAATTTCCATAACTCTTCTTTTGCCTTAAGATACTTTTTAATGTAAATGGCATGGCCACTGTGTGACACACCCATTGTTATCCATCAATCCATTGAGAAAACTGAATTGAACTATGTCACCATACTCTAGTAGAACAGCCATGAGTGCTTTATTTCACAACCAAACATGAAGTGTTGTGCATAATTTTGAAAAAAGTAAAAAGGCCCCCCATCCTATATGAGTCTTTCAGAAGGTTGCTGAATGGTCAGGAGAATACTGGATGAGCACAAGCCACTACTCCAAGTCATCTATACAGAACAAGCTAGAGTTGTGACGAGTCAAGATCTTCATTCCCACTGGTTTTGGCATTTGGGGAAAGTGAGTGCTAAATTTCGCAGATCAAAACTGAGAGCTTCAGAAGTCAGTTCTCGGAGCCATGTTTTGGAAAATCCTAAATTAGGGACTGAAATCCTTCATAAAAAACAAGGCAGGTTCCATTTTGCAAGTAATCCTGCACAGGATCTTCAGACATGGGCAAGGGGTTAGTGCAATTACTGATTAGATTTGGTCTTCTGGGATTTCTGGAACTTCTTCCTGGATGGAGCAGCATTGCTGTCAATTGGTGTCTTGAGCAGGCACAACTGTGCTCCTTCCTTACAAGCTTTTGTAGCTGCCTTTGTTTCATTTGCTGCATTTATGAACTTTGTCACCTCCTGTATACAGTGCCAAAGAAGTTGATATCATCAGTCTATCACGAGAGACAAGGGCAAGTTCTGAACTCCATACATATATATCTACAAAATTGCGGAGAATTATACCACAATAATTTGAAGGTAACTAGACAACAAGTGCAGCCATAACCTTGTGAGAGCCACTCACAAAGTGTCAGACCATCACCTTCATCACAATCACAAATAGGCGTGACAAGCTGACATGACTACCCCACTGACTTCATCAGCTCCTGCTGGTGGGTGTGGATAAGTATATATAGTCATCTGCCCAAAATCTGGGCAAAGCAGTATTACAAAATCTGCATCCTGAGTTTCTGTTGCACTTCTGGAAGCCATGGGAAGACTGGGTCATGATGTTGGGGAGCACTCAAGGAACATAGCTAATAAAAAAATTCAATAATATCCTCATTCAAGCTGCAACAAGTTTGCATGCTCCAAGGACTGTTTGTCAACCTTCATATTTCACATGGTTGGTGAGACTTGTCTGACAAAAGAAATCAAAGCAAAAATTGAAACTGGCATTTGTCAAGGGCATGCTGACTATGAGAGTTTGATATATTCTTGGAAAGACTTTGCTGTTCAAGACACCACAGCCATATCTCAAATGCCATCTAGTTGGAAAATGACAGTCACGGCATCAGACTGCTGGCAAACAGATTGGTGTCCAACAGAGAAGTTCTGCACTGAACTTCTCCCTTGGCTTGATTTCCTCTCTTCAGAAGCTTCGATGACTACTTTGCTCATCCCAGCTACTTAGAATTGATTGGAAACTGCTCAATTTGTGAATGCAAACAAACCTGATTTGCTTCCAATTCCTTGTTCTTCTTGAGGGGTGCCTTGAAGACTCTGCCTGGACGACAACATGCAAATCACGACCAGTTAGCCCCTGTGCATGCAATTGTACAACAGCCCAGAAACAGCATGACAAATGCCAAAACCCTAATCCACAATAACAAGCATAGTGCTTTCCAGAAGATCCTATCTATCCATATTTGACATCTCTCATAAACCCTTTAGAAGCCTCTGAAAGTCAGCTTCACAAGATCAAAAATACTGGCAGAGTGCAAAGCAGAGACAAGAATGCTGACCTTTTCGCAGATGGACATCCTTGCCGTGTCGATTGGCAGCTTTATCCTTCTTCTGCTGGCCTTTGAAAAGCCCACTCTTCTGCGTCATCCCCCGCTTGTCACCTCTTCCGCACAACAGATTCGGTTGCAGAAGGCGTCTACCTCCTCTCCGGCTCTTTCTTCAGCACCAAGGTTTCTGTCTACCTTCCCTCTGTATCTGTGACTCTTTTTCTTCAGTGCCGAAGTTCCTATCGACCTCTCTCCTCTACGACTCGATCTTCAAAGCCGAAGATGACGAATCCAATATTAAACTAAAAAAGAACATAAGGAAGGGGAGCCGGGAAGCTTAAAACCTCATGTGCACGACCCCCAGGCGATGTCGCAACTCGCAACGACACAGATGAAGCTGGGAACTCTTCTTATGCACAAATGCAAGCAGCTGCTACAAAAGCTCTCGCTCACAAACCCTAAGACAATATTAACCCTAAAAGAGCCTTCAACCCTAAGACAATGTTAGATCCTAGGGTGGTCTTCTACCCTACAAGAGCCTTAAACCCTAAAACAATGTTGTACCCTAAAATAGTCTTAAATCCTAAAGGCGCCTTCAAACCTGGACAGAGTCTTAAGGTGGATTCATACCTGATGGGATCCATAACTTAATGTTAGCATTGAGAACTAAGCCTTTAATGCCATACACTCAACCACCTACCTACCTCCTACCTACTGATCCATTTTTGGACGTTATGATGTCATGTTGGGGTTTTCCCCTCTTGTATTTTCACTTCCTTAGTTAACAATATTCACATCATTAGCTTTGCTTCTATTGTTTTTTTTTTCCTTTGAACATTTTTTTTTTAGTTAACTTTTGTGGGGCTTATGGTCTAGCTTCACAAGTGATTGATTTAATCACCTTTTGGTTTGCCTCCTGGTTTTTTTTTCCTCCCATTAATTTTATTTCCTTTCAGATGACATCAAGGTTTTGAGCATCCCATTTGGATTTTTCACTTATTCTTTTTACAAAACACACTAGATGAAAAACGTTCATATAAATGTGTTTTCAAGGTTAATACATGTTATAATAACTTTTGGGATCTTCGCTCAATGTTTTGCCCAAAGACCTTCCTATTTGTTTTGTTCATTCCCTCCTTTATTGGCCTTTTGACATTGGTTTATTTCTTTCGATGTGACTTTCATGCAAGTTTTTTGGATTGCTCACAACCCCCCCTTGATGCATTGTCAAACTTTTCTCCCCATTTCTTGTGGGGGAATTAGCTTCATTTCCATAAAATTTATTTCACCAATGGGTTATTTATTAGGTTGGACATTTGTTGCACCTATCATTATTACTAAATTGCTATCAATATTCGCCCATTCTTATTGGAGGTGAGAGGCATTGGTAATTGTGATCTATTCCTTTTTGGACCCATTTGAAACTAGCTTGGGAGCTCCTTCTATCAAATGTGATGTTTTGTATTTCCAATCGCATAGCTTGTAGAGAAAGGAGTAGATCAATTTCAAAAGAACATTTAAAATAGATGACATTGTTAGCAAAGAGTTTCAATGGCCCTCCTTTAATTATGTTGCATGTTGTCATTGCAATCGAAGGCTCACCAATTCAAGTTTCCCATCCCTTTCTTTTTTTTATATGTTTCTTACGATTGGTGGGGATTTTGGAACATGATTTGTTCCAATGCCCTTTTGTGATGCATTTTGGGTTTTGTCTTTGTGCCTCAAACTTGTCCTCCTTTGTTCCTTTTTTCCCCCTTGTTGGGTGTTTTGTTTAATAGAGTTTGCCAAGGGTTCATCAATTTCACATTATGTAAACCCTAAATTTAATCCAAATTATAGTTTTAAAGCTAGTGAGGTTACTTTGTATAAGTACAAGATTGAACTATGATATCAACTACGATTAGGTGGTAGGTAAAAAGATAGTAGGTAGGTGAGGTGGGTAAGTGAGTAGTTCAAGTTGTAGAGAAAGGGGCATGTAGAAGGATAAATATGCATTTTAAATGGGGACCTTGGTTGAATCTTTTTTTAATCCATGTAGTAGGGTAGGCATTTGAGTGAATACCCAAAGCCTTAGTGGGGTGTCATTGGGTTGGGTAGAGTGAAAGAAATGAGGACAAAAGTGGGAAGTTAAAAGAGATTTATCCGTAGTTAATATCTGCACACAAAAAAAAGTTTTTTCTTGAATGGTTTTAAATCAACATGGTATATGTTGTCTATATTTTGGTTTGGACACGGAGATCAAAATGTTTCTGAGATTAAGGTTTATTAAATAAAGAACTTAATGTTTTTATGCATTGTTGCATTTGTAGGTAAAAGGTTAGCAGCTCACATGGATTGACCGAACATTGAAGGTTCTGACTTCAAGCTATATTTCAATAGATTTTAGACTTATAACGCATGATTTTGTATATAGTATCAAACTATTTGTTGCCACTATAAACAAGTTAGTGAAAAATCATCATGTATGTGTTAGTTGGCAATTCACACATAGAACATTGAATTTTGTTCTGACAAATCAATAGCACTAATGGAAATTCTGGTAGCATCAAGTTTGCAATCTTGACAATGTAAATTGTTGGAATTGATGGAATTTTAGAATTCCCAAGGTTTGTGTTTCTAACATGTGTGCATAATTTTTTTTATTCACCTTTCTTTTTGGTTACAACACCACCTTAAAAAAGAGGAGAAAACACCATTACGGGAACAATAAGAATAAATGTTAATCAACCACATTAGATGGGTCATGAGTCGGATGATCTAAAGGAACAATAAAAAATAATTGCACCTCCTATCTCAAAGTTGAAAGGATGCGCACATACAAACAAGGCCAAAAAAATTATCCAAATGGAAAGCTCCAAAAAGATCCAAAGTTGAAAACCAAACTTAAGCTAAAAGATCAAATTATCCTTGGGTGTTACCACTAGGGACCACCTCAAGGAATGGTTAATTAATAACCAAAAGTGGCCAAATCATTTTCTTAGGCCTTGTCCTTTAAAAAAAATTACAAATTTTTAATTTATTTTTCATTTCTATCCATTGCATGCTTTAATATATGGCTTGAAGTTTAGTTTGGAATATAATAAAAATTGTTTAAATTTGTATTCCTAATGATGATGATGGCCCCTTTAGGAATCACTTTCTTCAACTTTGGAAATTCATAAGTAAATTATACTTACTCAAATAATTGCTTAACAAAATATTCAAAATTACTTTAGGAAAACATTCCTAAGAAAAGTCCCAAATCATATTTCAAATTTGTGTTCTTAACCAAAAAGTTCAAAAAAATAAACTAGTGTTACATTCTTGAAACTTTTTTTAAATGCAATGATTAGGAACATCAAAATACACAACAATATTATTAAAATTTCAAAATCTATGGAACCTCATAAATGTTTATTAAAATTTTACGAAAATATTTATTTAAATGTTTCCTATGACTTAAAAAAGTTCGATGGGTCCAATAAAATCAAGGTGTGACATTTTTAGTGATCCCACCCAAAGATGGGTTTGCTCAAAGCAAAAAGAAATGACCAAAAAGGAATCTAAAGACCTTGTTTATTAGGCCAAAAATTATATTAGGCCAAAAAATAGTTCAAGAACGTTGGCAATGTTTCTAGTGATGAACCATATCATGTTGTGAAAACAAGGCTCCATAATGGGGGCATGTGACATCACACTTAATGGGAGGTCTCACAAAAAAAGACCTTAAAGCCAATTTTCACACCTCCAAAGGGGATGAAGACAAAAAAAAACCAAAAGATCAAATTTTACACCAATTAAAGTACACAATTTGCTTAGGATTCATGGGATGAGATAATTATCTAAAGAGAGCATTTTCTATAATTGCTACAAATTTGAACAAACATTCTAGGTTAAAAAAAGATAAACCAAAAGCCAAGCTTGATTTGTGCTTTGACTAGTTAGGTTTAGGCCTACAATGATGATACATTGTATTCTTCCTTTCAAAGAGCTAAATTTGCCACACCTTCTATGCCAATGAAGTTTCAAAAATCTATTATGCACATCATTGTTGATGCACAACCATACTTTCTTTTCGTTCCTTCATTGTTAACCAATTTTTCCTCAAAATTTGCAAGATTTTATTATGGCAAAACTTGATTTTATGAAAAACATGAACACATCATCAAGAATGCAAGAAATGTAAATATAAAACTATGATTTTAATCTTTCAAAATAGGAGTTCCCTCTTTCAAAACAACTATAATAAAAGCTCTCAAGGCTACCAAAACCACAACATTCTATTATTTTACTACCCCATCTTTTGCCATTATAAAAAACCCCATCACCATTCTTCACGTTTATTACATTAAAAAATATTGTCACCTTTGCAAGCACCATGTTGGATCCTCCCTCCAACATCATTTCCTTGTTATTAAAACAAGTGGCAACATTCATTCCTTTGGAAGCCAAGTAGAAAAAAACTGTTCTTGACTTGTTTTTTTAGGTTTTTGTTTCATTAAGAGGGGGAATGTGTTTCATAGTGAGGGAATTGCATTGATTACTATAAGATGGAACTATCCATATGTTTAACAACAACAACAACAACAAAAGCAACCCCATCACCATAGCTAGCACTTGTTGCATTCCAAAAGGTTGCCAGCATTGCTTTAAAGTTCGAAGTACAAAATTGAGTTTAAACTTGTAAGGTTCATTTTAAGCTAGGGGTCATTGCAAATAATGTAAAATATTGAACATTTTTGGTTCATTGTTTGGCCGCAAGTTATGAATAAAATATTATCTTTTGAAATCCAACTAGTTCATGTGTAAAGCCATTGAGGTCAAAGAAATAAACACCAATGCCTCAACTCTTAATTTGTTTTCATTCATTTTTATTGCTAAAAAATGAATGATAGCTAGAGCTTATTTTTTGCATTCCAATAACTTAAATTTCATCAACATTATAGCCCAATGATGATGATGGTTGTTTTCATTATGCAAGCCATTGGAACATCAAGAAATAGACTTGTACGAATTATGGGCATATGAATGAACAAGTGTTTTCATGGACAAATTGTTTTTGGGTAGCTATTTTGTGATGATGATGTCTAAGCAATGGACAAGACTAATTCAAACATTTTCATTATTTGTGTGGTATTATAACTCCAACATTAGGTAAGGGAAATTCGCATATGAAATCATGTATTCAAGTTGAAACATAAGGTAATCATCACATTTTTTCAATTAAGCAATGGTAACATTTAACAAATGTGTGGTGAAGGTTATGGAATGATTGTGTTGCAACCCTACCTTGAGCTTGTAACCAAGGTAATGGCTTGCAAGGTTGCAAGCCAAAAGGAAGCTTGGAATCACACCTCATGCTCTTGGGAGTGTAGGAAAATGTGAGGGAATGAACCTTCACACTCCCAAGAGAGCTTCCACTTTGGGAGTTGGAATCTCGGTGGATTCTTAAATCTTGAAAAAGCAGCTACAAGGGTCAAAACCCATTGGATTGAGGAGTTCCTTATATCATTGAAAATCTTTTGGAACATAAATGTCTAAATTGGGCTCGCATGACCCATTTGAACACTTAACACACAAGTTATAACCAAAGGAAGGGTTGGGAGTTAAATTGGGAGTCAAATTGGCAATTTGATTCCTGATCATTAAAAGTCAGAAATCACCCTGATTTCTTCGCAAGCAGGTGGCATGCAACATAATGTTGGAAAGCTTCTGACAAGGGCTATAACTATACTTTAGACCTTGTCTTTATCGGAGGTCTACAAGCAAAGTTATGGACCCTCAAAGTTACGGGAATCCTAGTTGTGGGAATTTCGAAATCCCCATTTGGAGTCCCGAGACAAAATGACATTTATGTGTTAATCCTATGGCCAGGCACAAAGTATACTATAAGGGGAAGGTGGTGGCTTCCCTCAAGTTCAAGCCATGATGAATCTTATGAGTTCAAATTTGCCCACGGTTCATCTTAACACCAAAAGTGGTCCAACTATGCACTAACCAACTTGTTGTTTGGTTTTGTATAGGTTCATGTGAGTGAATGATTGCTTGTCATTCTTTCTAATCCCATTCCAGAACTCTAGCACACCCCTCTACCCCCAAAATACTGAAAGCCAGGGAATGTATCCCAACTCCTTATTTTTCCGTCGTTTTCACCTTAGATTCACATTTGAGTCTATCAAGGAGGTTGGGAGCATGTCAGATTGAAACACTATTTTTATTGTTGAACTAGAGAATTTTGTGCAACTATTAAGAAACATTTGAAACTTTGGTGTTAGAAATATTAACAATAAGTAGCACAAAAAGAATGACAAATGAATTTGGAAACCTTTAAAACATACCTTATATAATTAATTAATAAATGATAGTCATATCTTGGTTATTACATCACTTATAAATCAACTTCATATTTATTGTTATAATTTATTTCATTTAGTTTTATTACAAGATGTGGGGGACTCAAGATGTAAGTTTTGGATTTTGGATGAATTAATCATTGCCATGATTGGGTATTGTTCCAAAATTTGACATTTGAAAGAAAGTAATGAAAGATGCATCAGTGAATACATGTGCATCAAGGTGATTTCCAAATGTTTAAACTTACAATGCAAAAGTTATTGAATTTTGAAACATTTTGTCATAAAAAATTCAATACAATCAAAAATAAAAGTTATAAGGAAACTTGGGCATGTTCTTATATTGATATAAACTCTTGGATGAGTAGCTTTGCATGGAGGTGATTTCATAATTTTTAAACCTAACGTGTAAATGATATTGAATTTTTAAAAACTTTTGTCATTAAAAATTATCATTAGCATGAAACTATCATGACCAAGTTTTGTCACAAAGCATAGGAATTAGGACAATTTGAAACAAAAGTAGTTTAAAGTCTAATTCAAGATTACACAACACGAAAACACAAAATGAGGCCACAAAATACACAAAAAAAATTCATAATTTAAAAAATATTTAGAACATGGAATGATTGGAAATATAAAACAAAAGTGGCAAGGTTAAAATGTAAGGTTGTATTGTAAATTGATGTAGAACAAATTGAAAATAATGAACTTTTTTTTTTTGTTTAGGTTGTAGCTTGCAAAAGCTTCCTTACAATCCATTGTCCAAGAAACATTCTACAACACATTTTTAATTATGCATTATATATGAACTATGAATAAAAAATGGACAATGATAAAATGAATTTCATGCAACATGATATTGGTGATGATTTTAATGAAAACCTCACATGAACTATCTTAATTGAATTATCCGAAATGTTTTGCTAGGTGTATAATGAACTATTGTGAGATTCCATTTTTGACAAAACTTTAATGAAATTTTTATTTCGAACTTAGGTTAAAGAATGTGTACCATCTTTCCTTTCAAAATTCATTCAATATTACAAGATTTGCCCAAAGTTCACAACTTTTAAAGGTGAGTGAAAAAACAACATGACCATGCTTCTATTTTAACCTTGTTCAATGTTCCAATGTTTTTATTGTGACAAGCCAATCAATTTGGTTCTCGGTAACAAAAATATAGAATTTGGGTCCTCTTTTTCCCTCAACAATAGGTACCAATGATCACAATTATTAAAAGAAATGCCTTTCATTTCATGGTCAGAGTGAACTAGCACACACTAATGAACCATCACCCACATGATGCATGTTATAAGTCACTTGTGGATCGACCTCAATTGACTTAATATATGCTTTTACCTCAATAACCCATTATGCAAGAAATAAGTCCTATATTTAGGGTTTTTTTGTGGTGAATTTTTGCCACGTGGTGATTAAAAAAAAAGGTTGGGGAATCCAACAAAGGGATTTTTGAGATTTTTTTAATAAAAAATCGCCATATCTCAAGAAAAAAAGGTTACAAATCGTCATATTTAAACAATGTGTTCCAATAGGTTGCCAAAACTAGGCAAGATTCCAAGAAAGATCATCTAATCCATTAAGACAATTGCCATTTATTACTTATCAATTCTAAGGATCCTCGCCAATACACCTACTTGAGGAATTTTATTAATTTTTATTAAGAACATCTCCACCTTCCACAACAATAAAGAGCATCATTACATAAAATTATGTAGTAGAATGGTATGAACCCTTTGATGTGCACTAAATATGATCAAGATCTTGCAATCATAAGCAACATGTCAAAAAATAATTGATTACTATGGATTTGTCGAATTCGTTGACAATAACGATTGGTCTAGATGGAAAGATTTGAAATCTCTCAATATTTTGGTTGAATTTGTTGACAATAATGATTGGTCTAGATGGAAAGATTTGTAAACTCTCAATATTTCTTCTAGTGAATTTTTTCATGTGTATGAGTGAGAACAAGATGAACATTAAACTAATTTAGTATGAAGGTGTGTTTACTCTTGTGAAGTGGAGATGTTCTAACACAAGATGGAGATGCTTGAACAACTCTCAACCATCTGAACACGCTTGTTAATTAGTTAGTTGGTAGGTAATATAAAAATGAACCTGAGCTAACCACCATGGTTAGTTAGCTAGCTAGGGAACAGGAAGCCAACAGAAAACTGTTTCCTAGAACCATCCATCCATCCATCCATTCATCCATCCTTCATGGTAGTAGCACTGCTGGTGGGTGCTGCTAGTTCAGTCTGGCCGGATTTGTTTAATCCTAACCGTCTCAACTGCCCCACTGCCCTTTCCAGCCCCCCTTCGCCTACCATCGCCTGCCCGCGCGTTTGTCGTAACCCCCTTCGCCTACCACGCCTGCCCGTAACGTCCTTCCATTTGCCGCTGCGTTTACTGCGGCGCAAGAGTGCGAGCGAGCACGAGAGAGAGAGAGAGAGAGAGCGCGCACGAGAGAGATGGGGAGTGGGAGGAGAACCAATGGTGCAATGGAAGAAATGTTGTCTTTAGTGTGGTGCAATCGTTTGATTACGGGTACAGTTTTGCTTCTGCTCTTCACGCCACCTTTCTTTCCGCTTTTGGTTTACTTTTCGCCCCTGCTCATGACCACTGCGCTTTGGGCTGCTGCTCTTGTGAGTATCTGTCCCTGGCAAATTGAGAAACAGCCGATAGAAGCTCAAAGGGAAAAAGAAGAAGAAGGATCTAATTACTACGTAGATCGGCGGCGACGGCGTCGCCAGGATGATGCTAGTGGAGCATGGATACATTGGAGTGGAGAAGGTGGTGAGGTGGTAAGGAGGATGTGGAGCTCTGGTGAACTTCTTAGAGTTTCGGCGGAAACGGTCCATGGTGCGGTGGCGCAGCAACGTCGAACCACCACCCCTGCGAGCAATGAATTCATGGAGGAGAAGGATTGGTGGACGATGTGGGTGAAGGAGTATGAAACCCGGTTGCAGTGGAACCAAGCAACAGCACCACCTTCGCAGGATGGTGGTTTTGCAGCTGCTGTGAAAAGGGAACAAGAGATGAGACTTGAGAAAGAGAGTCTGAAGTTGGAGACACAGAAATTCAAAGAGCGTTTCAAGCAGCTTGCAAACGAATTAAGTACTGGGGACACAGTTCAAATCCTCACTTGTCTCTTCTGTCCTCTAAAACCAAAAAAATGATTTAGGCAAGAACTTGGGTGGCATTGCAATGGCAAGAAAGCCTCAACTGCAACAACACTGGCAGAAAAATATAGAACGCTTGCAATTGGAGTCAATATTGATCACCACTCCCCAGAATTTCTATTGTTTCACACAAAACAAACAAGAGTCTGAGCTTTACACAAACATCTCACAACAAGAAGAGCAGCTTAACAACTCACTTTCACCTTGACACAGCTTTGACACAGGAGTTGATATTGCACAGATTTTTGAAGAATCTTGATTGCAATTTCTTCAAGGACGAATGATTACTAGCGCTTCTTTTATCACAGATTTAACCTTTTCATAGGATGGATATGAGATGTGCATGTTGCTCTTGAGTAATCCAAAGGTGATGGGTCGAATTATCTTTATTTGAATACAGAACTTAGTCTTGCATGCCCACACATTGAAGTTCCATAGTAGTGATCAGGGGAAAAAATCCTTTTTGAGATTTGTGAGATATTGAGGTTTGTGTTGAAAGCATTCAAATTTCCCATTACCAAGGAGTAAAAATGATTATGCTCATTTGCCTTATATCACATATCAAGGTCAAGTTAGGCAATTCCTGTGATTTTATTGTTTACAGCTGCGGCTATTCAATCACTTGAATTGGATCGCTTGAATTGTGCGAATATTGTATTGCTACATCATTGCTTGCAAAGATGCAACAGAAACTGAAGATGCAAGTTTTGTACAATTGTTTTCATGAAAATTTGGGTAGATTTATCGGGTGGATTATTGTGTACTTCTCTATAACCACTGTGTTATTGGAGCTGATGAAATTAGTCTATACTTTTCATGGCACAGCTCTCACTGCTATTCATGATGAAAGGTAAAGGTCTCAGCACTTGGAGAACGCTACTTATAAGGCTAAAATGATTGCACTCATTGTCATGTTACTGTCAAAGTGTCGTTGAAGTTTCTTCACTCAAATCTGAAAAGTGTTTGATGTTCCTTGTGTTTGAAATCAGCATTGTTGGGTGCAAACCCGAGCACACCAAATTGCTGAATCAGTAGATAAATGTTTGGATGTTATGAAGACTATTTGCAAAAAGTACTGGTGAAGATGATCCTAATCCGGTGGAAGAAGGCACCTGAAATTCCTCCATTTCTATTACCATCTTGCAGGTAGAGAAAGGAAGCACTTAAAAAATGTATCATGAAGCTCTGTCTCATGAACATTGCTGCATGCATAAGCACAGCTACTCCTCTAGTTAGTACAGAGGGAGCTGAAGATGAGGAAGCTTAAGTTCAGGAATGGTTGTTGATTTAGTGTCCAAAGAGTGCCCAGAAAGGATAGATAAAATCACAAGTTTACCAGACTAGAATTCTAACTCTTGCCCAAATTTAGACTATAAATTTGTTGTCTTGATTTGAAGGAGGTAATGACTTGAATTTGATGTCTTCAATTTCTTTTGTTATTTAGACTGTGGAATTGGTATATGATTGGAAGAAGAACATGATTATCATGCACTAATTAACCTCAGGTCTCTGCAGAGAACTATGACATTTCACGACTGTGAATGCTTCCTCGAGAGTTACATTCCTTGCAACAAGGAGATTATAATCCTCAAGTTCCAAGACAAGATGGCTGGCAATGTTCAAAGAAAAGATGTTTGTTACAAGAAGAGAGAAATTTGGTAGAAATCAGAGACTACTATGGTTATTAGACAATCTCCACCTCAAAACCACATGCTAACACCAGTATACAATTTCTTCAGAAAACACCTGAGAATGCAGTCTTAAGTTTTGGATCAACAGTTCTCATGACTACTGCTGCAACATCTACCATTAGTCTACCATCTAACCACATGGAGCAACAAGCCCAGCTGCAGCTAGCTGCTCGCACCCAAGAGTTTCTTTTGCCCTCTCCTTCATCTTTTGTAGGCTGAGACCAGAGTCATCAAGCCTGCACATGCTACAAGCTGTCTTCCTTATTTATCCAACCGTGTTCTTCTTCAACTTTTCAGTCACATCACTGACTTTTTCTGCAGCAGATTCCCATGTCTCTCCCATCTTCTGAGCTGTATCTTTCATACTCTCAGAAGCACCACTGATTGTTCCAGATGTGTAATCCCCCATCTTCTGAGCTGCATCTTTCATATTCTCAGAAGCCCCACTGATTGTTCCAGTGGTGTAATCCCCAATCTGATGAGCTGCATCTTTCATACTCTTAGAAGCCCCAGAAATCGTTTCAGTGGTGTAATCCGCAGTTGCACCCAGTTTGTCTCTCATGCTGTGAGGAGCTCCATCTTCATGTGAGGATTCAGATGGCCAACTCCAGCTTCCATGTGGTGAAGTTCCCGACTGTTTCTCTTCACTCACAGCACCAGATCCCAATGTCTTCTCCCGCACACTACGAGCAGCTTCTTCCATTGAATTGAAAGCACGATTCAAGTACCCATCTTGCTGCTGCTGCTTTTGTGGAAGCTCATACATCTTATTTCCAATGAAAACAGAATATGGAGATAGCTTACTATGATCTCTCTTCTTCATTTGTGCATCAGGTACTGGCTGCCAACCCATTACCTCTGCAATACTCCCCAGTTTCTCTGTCATACTGCGATAGTACTCTCCGACAGTGTCCTTGGCACCTTCATAGTAAGTACCACCGGGGGAATTGTGCACATTCTGCGAACCCCACATTGCACTCTGGCCAGCCTACAATAACCCCAACACCACCAAGATGAAAAAAATTGCTATCAAAACTGCACTAGGTAAAGAATCAAAATGTTCACTCAGGTGCTTGTCTAGAATGCAAGAAGAGAGTGTGCAAAAAACAACTCTTTCTGTGAATGGAAAACCACAAACACATTCTTTCAATCTTTTGATTACAAGATTCAAAACTGAATATGAGTTCTGTGATCTCTGAAAGATTTTCTAAACCTTCAGGTCTTTGAAGCTCTTTCATGACACTTGTTTTTACCTTAAGAGTTGAATCTCTGGCTGCCTCTGCTGCTTGCGAAAGTTTTTCACCTGCCATTGCCAGAGAATCATAGATTGTGGAGCCAGTATCATGTAGGGTGTTTCTGGATGTGTCAGCAGTTTGGTAAGCATTGCCTTGAACATGTTGTGCAGTTTGTGCAGCAGCAGCTTTCATTGCTTGTGCAGCTTCAGCTGTTTTCTGTGTGGCAATATCATAATACTGTGCAGCTCTGTCATAAACCCCTCCTTCAGGTTCTTCTTGTTGCTTTTGTGCGACCCCAAATACTGTATCTTTTGCTGAGCCAACCGAATTCGAAAACGTTTCACCTGCTGAACTTAAAGCTCCAGTTGTTGTGTCGTATACCTTCCCCACACTCTCTTGCATCTTCTGGCCAGTCTATAACCAACCAACCCCATTCCAACACCATCACCAAACTCTCAAAACAAAAAGATCTATGGGAAGACTTCGCGATGATCTCCGCCACTGCAGTAGATAATCAAACTCTCAAACAAAAAGGTGGGAAGATCACTTGGGTGATCTTCCTCCCACTGCAGTAGATAGATTATCAAACCATCAAATGCTTTTGAGACAAGAATCTCTCTCTTGGATATACATACCGTGAGGAGAGTATCCTTTGTTGCCTCTGTTGCTTCCGAGGCTTTGACACCAGCAGCGGTTGCTGTATCTTTAGCAGCTTCAGCAGCTTGTCCAGTGTGATACTGGATCTTCTCTCCAGCTTCACCTGAGGAATAACACAATAATGTAAACAAATCACTCAAAACACTTTCAATGGACTTTTTTTTCTCAATTCCAAAACCAAAGTTTTTTCAACAGCAGCAGCAGCAGCAATAGCATCTCATCATCTGCAACATGCTTCTTGTTCTTGTTCTTCTTTTGTTTACCTGCTTTGTCAACAGCATTTTGGAAACTTTGCGAAGTAGCCTCCTTTGCAGCTTCCAGATGACTCTTCTCTTCGACCTTTCCTCGTACAATTGTTGGCTCCACCACCACCATCACCATCACCAATATGCATACTAGAGCTACAGTACTCCTCTTCATCATTGCAAAATTCTCCTAGCTTCTTAATCTATAAAAGCTCCACAGTCCTACGAATCCCTGATTCCAGAGTTCCAGAGAGAGAGAGAGAGAGAAAAACACACACACACACACACACACACACACACTTCTTTCTCAATTCCTCCTCTGCAAAACCTGAAGAGCAAAATGATTATAGCTAACAAGCAAAACTTCAAGGAACTGAAAATTCCTTTGTGGCATTCAGCTCAGATATATATGCATATATAACCAAGCTTTTTTATTCCACCAAGCTAAAAATCTGAAAGGAAGAAGGGTTGGAAGATAAAATGGGTAGGGAGTCAAGGATGGAAAATCTTTGAGGGAGAGAGAGACACACAGACACAGAGACACAGAGAGAGAGGAGGGGGAGGTGTGAAGCTCCGTGACACTTGGAGATCCTTGTAACATGCCAAATGGTGCAATCTCTGGGTACCCACCAGAGCAAACGGTGGCAGTTGTCTCTGCCTTTCTCTACCAAATGGAGCTTGCTTAGAGGTTTGTAGATAGGATTATTATGGTAGCAATAGGAGGAGGAAAACTCAAAATTTGTGAAATTTTGGCAAATAAATATAGTTACTTTCTTTGGTGGGTTTTCTAAACTTTGAGCCTTTCATATAATGAGACCTTTTGTAAGGATTTCTATTGCCTTTTTTATTTTTATTTTATTTTTAAAATTTTGGGGGGGGCCAAAAAAGGGGAGAGACATAATGTTTTGCCAAAATATAGGATAGAGAAGTGTTGTCAATTATTGACTACTTGCTTTGCAATGATCAACAGATCTGGCACAAGAACAAGCTCCTTGATTTTCACCAATTTTTGTAATTTTTTTCTCTTTGTAATTTCTTTAATTTTGACATTTCAAACAAATAATAATTCTAGAAGATTCAACATTTAAAAAAATAATTTCATTGCTTTCAAACTTTGAAAAGGTATTATGAGAATGTGATTTATGTTTTCAATTTATTGTGCCTTTTTCACTAAATAACTTTCAAAAGAGAAAACTGAAAAAAATGAGAAATACATTCAAAAGTGGTAGGGTAAGTTGGTCAATATCTGAACAATCCATAACCGCAGGCATCAATTGTTCTAGATGTAGCTAGTCAACAATCATTCGCAAAGCGACTAATGTTCACATGCATGTCTAAAACCAAACAACCAAATGAAAAAAATGTGGGTTTGGAATTATTTAAGGTGTTAATCATCTAATTTTTGTGTTTGTTTATGGGCATGTGTTAGACCAAAAAAAAATAAATCTTGACCTTCTTGTGTATGGGTATGTTTGGTGATGGGGTTGTCAACTATGGTGTTTTAATGCAAACATTTGAGTTGAAATCCAATCTTGCATAAGAGGGACAAGGCTTTTAGCATTTGGTTCTAAATGTTTTTTGACCAATGTAAAATTTAAAAAATTGAGCAAGAAAAGAAAAGAAACATTTGGTTATGGGACCCATTTTGAACCATATTTAGAAAGGGTTGGGAATATACAAGGTTTGGGTCATTTGGAGGACTCTTTAAAAGAATTTTGACAACATAAACAAACAAAGTGTTTGGTTTTGGGTGTTTGATTATCATATGAAAAGCATGTAACAAACAATTAACTTGGACAAACTTGAAATGCATAAAGATGTTCAACAACAATTAAACAACCTTAACACAATATTGTCCTAAGATTTTAAAAATAAAAAAATAATCAAATCAACAACCCACCTTGATCTTTCCTTACAACTTGAGCACTTTGAGTTTTCATCTTCATTTTAGAGGATCTAACCAAAGAGACGATGAACTTTCACAATTTGTTGTCATTGCCTGTTTACTTGGAAAACAAATCAAAGGAAAATAGCCTTAGTAAATTATTCACAATCACATGTTGTGTCTTCTACTATATACTTGGAGATCTTTCAAAAAAAAGTAATGGATAAAATAATAAAAAACAAAACTAGAGAAATTAAGCGGAAGGAGAGAGAAAAAAAGTGCAAGAATAACAATTGAAAGCTTATTTATGAAAACATATAATTCAAATTTTTTTTGAAAGACACCATAAGGCACAATCTTTACCAAATTGGTTTGCAATAAATGTAAGAAATGCAAGTGATTTCTTTCACAACAATTTCGAGGTTGGCCTCCAAGCAAATCCATTTGAGTGTATGGGTTGGAATTTGAAAAATGTAATAACAATTCAACATGAGGCAAGAAAACATGCAAGAGAAAAAATGCAAAGGTGAAGGCATGTTGCAATTAGGTTCCACTCTTTTGACCCATAGCAAACAAATAGGAGTTTTGAGGAAGGATCGAACCAAGAAAAAAACATCATGAGCAAGAACACCAATATTAAGAAGAGGAAAACAATCATATTAACAACAAGGATTAAACAAAGAAGAAGAGCTTCATAAAAAAGAACACCAACATTAAGAAGAAGAAGATGGTTAAATCAATAGCGAGGATCATACCAAGAAGAAAAGCTCCATGAGGAGGAACACCAACACCAAGAAGAAAAGACAATAAAATCAGCAACAAGGATTGAACCAAGGAAAAAAAACTTCATAAACAAGAACATCAACATTAAAGGAAGATGTTCATATCAATAAAAATGATCGACCCAGGAAGAAGAACTTTATGAGTAGGAACACCAACACCCAGAAAAGGGAAACAATCAAATCAACAAGGATCATAAAAAGAAAAACTTCATGAGTATGAGCGAAAAACTAGGAAAAACTTCATGAATAGGAGCACATTGACAACAAGAAGAGGAAGACAGTCATATAAGCAACTAAATGGCTAAGTTTGCCTATGAGCCAAGAAAAAAAGTTTCATGAGCAGGAGCACCAACACCAGGAAGAGGAAGAACTTCATGAACAAAAGTTCACTAACACCAAGAAAATGAAGAACTTCATGAATAGGAGCTCACCAACACCAGGAAGAAAAAGACGATCAAATTAACACTTAAATTCAACCAAGAACCAAGAAGAAGAGTTCCATGAGCATGAATACCAACACCAAGAAAAAGACAATTAAATCAATAGCTACATTGAGAAGGAATACGAAAAAGATAGCATTGAATTCGACCAGGATAAGGAAAAATTTCTGGAGCAAGAAGTCCAACACCAAGAATGAAGACAAAGCTTGCAATTTCCAACAATGCTAAAATGTTCATGATTGCCTTGGCAAAAGTCAAAAAACTTTGAGAAAACTTTCACACGATAAGAAGATCCAGAGACCAAGGAAGCTTTAAAGTGTGAGTGTACATAATGGAGGTTTTGAAAAAACGCAACTACCACACCCACAATTTTTGGTGCCATAGATGTGTTAAGAATTTTAGGGTTTAGCAAACGTGGTTACATTTTCTTTTGAAACATTACACTCCCAAATAGAAGCACACAAATGGTTCCCTTTGCCCCCCCCCCCCTTTACAATTTACACACACACACACACACACATATCTATTTATGAAAAGTTCAACTTTGGCCAAAGAATAAAGGATAAAATTGTGGTGCTTTTGGGAACATCCCAGGGAACACATTGAGAACTTGATGAGAACACACTGAGAACACATTGAGAACAGGATTAAAAACACCCCAAAAAGAAACTGGATAGAAACCGTCAATTGTTAGAGGGTATAGTATGTAATAACCAGCTAAATGATCACCAGATAAAGCAACAACAAGAACAAAATTGTGGTGTTCAAACCTACACCCTTGAAGATCACATAATTGAATTTAAATCATGCATGGGTTTAGGGTTTAGGGTTTATCCAATCATGCATCAGGTGAAGGGAAAACTTTCCTCCGGGAGTTCCCTCCACTCTAGCCTACTGGGTTTATCAAACCTGCTCTCTTTCTTTCATGAACAAGATGATGAGATTTGATCAAAATCACAAAGGAAAGATGAAAGCACTCTGTCATTGTGTTTGATGGCACTGGTATGTTTGACATGGATCATCACCTCCCCTGCATGTGGAAAAGCAAAAGAAAACAAGTTGTAGGCAAACATAAGTATAAAGACGAGAGAATCCATCTCCCAACTCAAAAAATTTCACTTGGTTGCACTAAAAATTTCTCAAAAGAATTCCCAAGCCAAAGCTTTTCTTTGTCTCATAGATGGTGCTGCAAATTGTTGTAAACCCAGAGTTTTTGCAATTTTCAAGAGCCAAAGAAGCCTTGCAAGGTCAGATTCTGAGCTTGCACATGGGAAGAAGAAGAAGAAGAATAGACTTGGAAGAGCCAAGGTAAAATACTGGTCCAAGCTTTAGTTCCATTGTTACTCCACCAGATTTTGCAGTTGTGTGTTGGAATTCAGGAAATGATCATAAACAGCCTCATGGCATGTTCATCAGATTGCTCTTCTTGCCAGTAGTGCATTTGCAGTTGTCATCTTGAGATCAGAGAGTGTGAGAATCAAACAACAGGTCAATGAAGCAAATGATAGCAATTTCTCTTCAGTCTGTGCTCAATGCTCATGTTAGAAGACCATCTTTAACAGTTGGCAAAGCTTCTATGCTAGAGATTGGACCAAGTCCTCAATTGGAAGATCCTTTATACTGATGAATACTTCTTCTCTCTTTTGCCTGTCTCAAAGCAAGCTTTGAATGCATGAAGCTTTTGTATATGGATATGACTTTCCTCTTGTTAGCTTTTGGTTTAAGGTCTTTATATAATAAGGACTTGGTAAACAAGGAGTGTGAGATCCTTTCTACACAAAGGGAATCATGAGTAAATAGGTGCAAATATCCTTGACAAATATGTACACATGTGAACGTTGTGGTGCAAGAGAAAAAAAATGCAGATGATGAAGCCAAAGCTGAGGAGCTTGCATGTCAGAGATACTGTCTGTCTCATTGAAGAAAGGCACAGCAGCAAGCGCCATGGCTGTTACTACTGCACCTGGTGCAGGTATGGCTGACACACTTGAAGAACCTTTTAGAAGGGGATTGTTGAGGAGGATCTCATGCTCAAAGGTGACAAAGCTAGTTTTATTCCAGCTATAATGGCAGTAAATCCTCCAAACAGGTACATACCTTGATCATGTTCCAAAACATCTAACAATGCTTCACATGTAATTGATGTCTCGGTTGTGAATGTGATGATTGGTGATCGCTCTACTCATGCATGACAAGATCTGCCCAAAACATGGTTTTCTGTAGGTTGTCAAACAGAATAGTTATGCAAATGTGTTGTGAATTTGGTGGTTGATGCAACAATGGGGATGAAGGTTTCCATTCATATATCAAAGCAGCCTTGATTCCACAAATTTGCCTCTCTCTCTTCCTCCTCCACCTTGCTCCTTGTAGAATCACAAACTATCCATTGTAAAGACTGCAAACTTCATTGTTGGTTATTGTTGCTATCTGCACTAAGTTTAACCAAGTCCATTGCAGCTGGACAGAAATGGAATTATCAGGGGTGATTGCACACAGTGATTCTCATTCCATTTTAGGTGCTGGAATGTTGTTGAATGTTTTGAGCGTGGCCATATATACGATGAATGAGAGTGCGATGACTGGGTTGCTGATGACACCCTTGCCAAACACAAAAATGTGAACAAAACATGTCTTAAATCAGCACACAAATGTGATGCAATATGTTTGAAATTACATCAGTATACCAATCATTCATGTGTTGTGAACACAAATTGATTTGAGGGAATTTGGATTTCTATACTGATTTTTTCAGCATTAGCAAATCTGTGGTATGGTGGGATTTGGAAGATTTCTGATGATGAATTTGGGTTAGCATTGAAAGGATTTCTGTTGATTGCTCTTGTAGTGAAATCAGATTGTGTGGAGTTTTCTACAAGCTCATGAGACTCAAAAGTAAATCTGGCAATTTATTTCCTTTGTTAGTGCAAAAAATTGCCAGTTTTGTGCAAAATTGGTTGTAGGGTTCAGTTTTGGCAAGGTTTTCACTGTTGGTGGAGACCAGCACTGGTGTATCAAAATGCAACCAAGAATGAGCTTGAGTTGAAACAAATAGTTTTGAGTAAGTTCATGAGTTAATGAACTCATTTCAATGCGTTCGTTTTTTGCTCCATACTCAAAACCATGATGGACTCGAGTTCGGAAAACATAAACAACAACAACACACACTACTGTCTTTCTTACACGAAAGAAGAAAGTCTTTTCTATGAAAGAATGGAGGATATCATCCAAGCTTCTCCACCAACACAAGAATGCAAAAAGAAACTCCATGGCTGAAAAAGCTTTGTGAAGTTCCCTGTCATTGCAGCATGTATCCTCTTGGTACCATCATCATCACCATCATCATGAATTCACAGTTTTATTGTCAGAATTGGGATTGTTCAACCTGAGAGAGAGATCACAAACTTGGCTGACAATTTTTGGTGCATGCTACAATTAATGATTGAGAGAGGAATTCAAATGAGTGCAGAAATATACGTCCACAACAAAAAGGCCAAGAAAACTGCTTTAGAAACTTTTACAAAATTCTTGATCAAAATGGGAAATGCTGAAATCCAAACTGTGATCGTGAAGGAGGAGCTTCTTCATGCATTGTCATCATCATCATCATCACGATGGATTGTGAAAGCTCTGAAAATTTGCGACATGAAATTTCTGAAGACCGCCGCTGCGTGAGATTCTAGAAATTATTATTGCTGTGTGCGATTCTGTCTCGCGCGCTTCAAACCCTAGCCCTAATAGGTGATTCTTCGTCTCCTTGTGCATCGTGATTCACTCCTCTCGTGGCCATCAGCGAACATACACAGCAGTGCCTTTGAGGTAGTATTGTTCGTGTTCGTTCAAAGCGAAAGCTGCTTGCTTGCCTGCTGTGCCCATCTCACGAAGTGCGTGAAGAAAGATCGGGAGCTCGCACAAGATAACATAGAGTCAACATGGCAGGGCCACCGGGAGGTCCTTACTCTGGCACCAGCACGTTGGCCCTTGTATGTATCCCCTCTTCTTCCTTCTCCCCATTCCTTCCTTCCTTCCTTCCTTCCTTCCTTCCTTCTTTTCATGTGTGTAGGTACCAGGGTTGTTTTGTAGCTCGCTCGAAAATCAATGTTCTTCGGTTCTTCTGAGAGACACAATATTTGAACTTTTCTTGTCTCTTCAAGAGTAGTATGGCTTATGGTGTTTTGTCGCTTGCAAACTACTCTTCTTCGGCTTTTGTGGGATTGTGCATACGTGTTTTTTCGAGTCTCTCTTTAGCAGTATGTAAGGCTTCTTGTAATATGCTGCTTGTAATAGTGTATCCAAAGGCAAAATCAGAAGTAGATTTCCTGCGAGATTGGGCTTTTTTCTTCAATGAGTATGTCTGTTGCAACACTCCACTAGCAATAGCTATTGAGCAAGGAAGCAGGGTTGAGCAGTCCTTTGGTGTAGCCTCGTTGCTTCTTCCTGGTGATTCCGTTCTTGAACCACTTGTGACTGCCACAACTACTTACAGATTTTGTGTTTTTCTTGTGCTAAGTAAGGTTTAGGGACGGGAGATTCTATGACTCTGTCTATCACATATGGAATGCTCTAGCCATCTGCAGAGTGTTTCAGCTGGTGGATTCAAATTGTTTGAGATTTGATGAATTTTGTTCAGGGTCATGTTGAATGTGCTTCTTCTTCTGAAAGAAGATATGTTACTCATGGTCAAATCTGAAGCATGCAGGGGTGAAGGATTCAGCTGAGAGTTAGATTTTTTGTCCATGCCAATCTGACATCTGTTGCAAATTTTTCCCTCCCTCAAGTTGCTTTACACTTCAGTTGAGGATGTTTGACACCACCACAAGGATGTAACAAGTTCCGTAATTGCTGCCAAACATTGACGCAGGTGGCACGTATCACGGCTGTTTCAGTAGGGGTCATTTATGGAAGCATGAAACTTGCATACCTCAAGGTACAAGGAAGCATGTGTGTGTGTGTTTGTAAAAATTCTGTTTCTTTGTTTTGGTCTCTCTGATGCTTCCAATGACATGTATTATTGTGATACTGACAACACTCTTGAGCTAGTGTTAACTGACTGCTTTGAGGCTGTCAGTTTTTGATGATGTGAACTGTCATGATTTTGATAATACTTTCAGGCTGGTGTTCTCTATTTGAAAGTTAACCCAGCAAAGTGTGTTTGTTTTGTTGCACACGAGGGCTGAAATATTCTTGGAATTTGTGAATGTGCAGGCAAGTGCACCTAAGCAGCCTTCCAAACATTGACATGGTTGCCAATAGTGGATGTAACGAACTGCTGCTGTATCAGGAGCAGGAGAATTCGAACCATCACAATGAAGTTTCCAACGCCTGCTGTGCATGAGTGTTGTGTTTCTTGTGTTGGAGTAGTAATTGGTGCTGGAGTATGAACATAGGTCACAAGATGCTGTACACTTTTTATGCATAATCAAATACATGGTTTTTTCTTGCATTAGAACACATCATACTCTCGATCTCTAATTCTACAGTGAGCTCATGTGCATCTAAGATCATAGCTGCTTTTATTAACTTCAGCTGGCTTGCACATGAATGTGACAAGAAATTTGTTTAGAAATGAGTTTAGATTACTCCAAAAATCACAATCATCTTATACAAAGTTCAGACTCATGGGTGTGCTATTCACCTATACACCTGGTATTCTACAAATCAAAACAGCCAAACCACTGTAGTTAGACTTGCAACGAAGGTGCATTACCCCTGAGGACTCCATTTCATCTTTCAAGTATCCTCAATTTCATCTTTTATCATCAATGGCTCTTAGACAGTCCCTTCAACAATTTGGGTTTGAAAGGTATAGCACATTTCTAATCCACAATGTTCACTCCTGCTTACTGTAACATTCCCAAAGGTGGGCATCATCAATGTAAGGTCTATCATGATGTTCCTGTGAGGTTTTTGGCGGGGAATTTACATGGGTGGGTCCTGAACTTCCAATACATGAATGGGCCAGGAGATGCACAAACCTGCTAACAATCCATATAAACTACATTCTGATTTGGGTCTCAGTTGATCACATATAGTTGCTCACTGTAAGTCCATCTTGCTCCAGACAAAGCATCTCCTAAGCTCCACTATCTGTGACAGTTTCTGATGGCAAAGTCAGCAAACTTGCTATCAGAAACATGCTCAAATGAAGAACCATTTCTGGGGCTTGCAAACTTGGTGGCACTTGAAGGCAGGATTTGACCAGTTGTCTGTCCAGGTCTTGATGGAGGGCTGATCAGATCAATTGTGGATGCCATGTCATCTTCATCAGGTTCTTCCACTGAATACACAACACTCATGTCATTTGTCCAATGGGAGGTTGATAGTGGTTTCACAGTAGCTCTGTTCTTTGCAGGGATTGCAAAGCCTGTGGCTGGAGACTCTGCATATCACCAGAGCAAATCAGATTTTTTATAAGAGTGGAAACAGAGACCAGCTTCCACCTAATGCATAATTCACACAACCAGACATAACTGTGCTGTAGCATGTCATTGGGCCAGAGTGAACCAACAGTCACCAGCACACTGTGAGGATACAGGAAACACTTTTCTATTGGGTTCCAGTTCCCTAGCTAACCAAGGCTCAGTTTGCTGTGTTTACTACCTACCCACTAACAACCCACTAGTCATTACCTGCAGACCGACCATCTACATGCATCTACTTACCCAACAACCGCCTGTTTGTCCTACCTTCCAACCTAAATACAGGACCTAGTTTGTGCAGGATAGGTTACCAAGGTGAAATCCCCACATCAACCCAGTTGGGATTCATCGACAACTGAGTGATAATAAGCTTCCAATGGACGGTGCACTGTTGGCTGGTAGTTTGTTAATTGTACAATTTGTCTTTCTGAATCTTGTCCCACAGAGAGAAGCTGGACATCATAGCCATGCCTGCACAGGAAAAGGACTATCCATTACCTTTAGGGAATGATGATCCTGGCAGCTTTGATCGCTTTGTTGTCCGTGACTGATTAATATCACAGATAAAATCATTCTCTATATCATCCTTGCTCAAATCAATTTTCACAGGCAGCAAGACCCGGGGGGTCTTCCATTCCCCGGATTCAGCTTCTCGTGGTCTCTTTGGAATGTTGCCCAAGCTCTCGTTTGGGGGAACAACACTACCACTATCCATACGCCCAGGTCTGCTGCTTGAAGATGAGTGTTCAGCAACAGTTTGAGCCACCACCTCCAGTATTCGAGCCCCATATTTCTTACTTTTGACTCTGTTCCAGTTCACCAAAGATAGAGCAACCATTTGATTTATCAGAATGTCTCTCACCAGCCTCTGCCCACTTAGTGTGCAAGGACGTCAGTAATCAGAGCAATGAGCTGGACAACCTAAATTCAGGAGGATCATAAGCCTGAACTTACTTGCCAATACCATTTACTTCCAGAAGCTCCTCTGTTGTCTTTGGTAACTTTTTGCTGATGGATTGCAGCTCCCCATTCCTGCCTCCACAAATAAATCATAGAAACAATATCAGCAACAAAACTGAAATTGGTGTGCCCTGTGAAAGACTACAGTGACCTTACTATTGATGTTGCTAGACAGCTGACTTTGCTGAATGATGGAGCATAACTTTGAAGCTTCCTGTGGAAACTTTATAGGATTTGAGCTAAGGTATGGAGATGATAAGTTTGGCAGAATTCAAACCCCATGATGTGGTATGGCATTATATCGCGTCCAGCTTCACTGACCAGTTGGAGACGAAGTGCTTGCAGTGCTTTAAAGACTTTGGTAGACAAAGCCTAACATCAACAAGAAATCTCAAATAAGTCCTCTGGTCTTTCTTCATATGGCCAGAACAAAGACAAAAAGAAATAACGCCAGTGAAATTGATTCTTACAAAGTATACAGAGGTCTGGTCACAATGTTGCAATATTAGACTAGCCACTTACAGGATCCACAGGAGCTTGGGGAACAGATATAGGATCATCTATCACTGGAGCCTTTGGTCCAGCTGGTAATGGCATTTTTTTAACAGATGCCTCCACAATCTCAGGTTTGTCTGCTCTCTTTGCTGGAAACCTATACACAAGAGATGCCATTTAGCAACTCAGGCATAAGATGATCTCAAAGCTCTGTTTGCATACTATATTTCCTGAATCCAATACCTTTTGAAACACCCAAGAGTCCAGTAGCATTCCTTGTAGCACCACAAAATGAAATAAGAAGTTCTCTTAGAGAGTTTTTGACAAAAAGTTCAACCCATTCTGAAAAAAGCATGAAACAAGTCAGAAATGGATACCTTATAATCACCTTCAATTGCCCACAATCAAGTGCCCTTGCATTTGCATCATTTATCTGCAGTTCATCCATGTCATAACAGATTGTATCACTCAATGACAGACAACAAAAGGCACAGCATCACATTAGATTAAAAAATACAGTATGTCTACCTCACTCAGACTAACTGTGCCTTGAAGTCTGAAAGGGATTCAATTTTGGTTCTGAAAGGTTTAGGTGAAGGGCACAAAGCATCTTCATCTAGCTTCCTTTCTTGATTTGGTCTTATCCCTTTCTCAGACTGGATTACCTATCATATCTCTTACCTAGGCTTGGTGATGCATGAAGAACTTGGGTGCACATACCCTGATGATTGAAGATAAAGCTCCAAACATGTCACTTTTGTTAGTGTCCTCACGGAAGATACTTTCAATGACCATGCGATGAATTATGCGCTCCACCTCCAGCTTACTGAGCTTCTTGCCTGCACCATGGAGCTGCAACTTCTCATGGCTATTCCTTTTTATCTGGCAGCCCATGGATTAGCCAGCAGTCAGACCAGACACCAAGTCGAAGAGCAAGTTACAGCTCAAAGTCACCTTCACAAGGCATTACCAAGTTCATCTTTGCTAACGTAAAGAGAACAGGGCAAAAAGCGAATTGTAGAAACCTTAATGTCTTCAGAGAACCTGGAGGTACATACCTGTTGATTAAGGGAACCACGGAATACATCAAGAATATATGTTGTTGAGAATCGTTGTCCCAAGCAGGTCACCAATTGAACCTGCACCACCAATGCAACCCACATGTGTGAAAGTATGACCATATGAACAAGGAAACCATGCCTAGTGACATGCCATGAGCATGGGCATACATGGGATGGAGTACTGCATGAACGAGCTATACACATTGCAACACACCCCTTGGAAAAACCCATTGCAGCTGTGTCAGATTTCCAGCAATTTGTAGTATTCATTCCAGAGACTGGGCAAAAACAATATTCCTGAAAACAATGAAAATGTACTTTGCTATTACAAGCTGGAGGAAAAAAAATGTTACCAGCTGCTTTGCGGTTTCACTGACATCCTCTTCAATGTAAGCCTCCATTCTGGCACAATTGTCACATGTCCCCATACAGCTGGAGGGATTAAAATCAACCTCACCAAAGTGGGCTAACTGCAGTGAACGGCGGCAATCACATTCATTCTCACAGTATCTCACCTGCAGCAAATCATGACAACAACTTGACATTCAATGCACAACCTCTGAATCAACGAATGGGGAACATAATAACACTATGGCCTGCCAGATGCCTGTATCTATAAGAAGCAACTCTCTCTTTGATTGGACAAAGCAGAAACAATATCACTACATATTGCTAATAACATCAATGAGCTTGGATTACCATGGCGTCTTGTACTAAGAATAACTGCATCTACTTATGTAAGACAGCAAGAAATTGTCACCATCCGCAACAGGTTGTCAAGGTTGGTAGTGAGCTGGCTGGCAGCATTGGATGCAAGACTATTGTTGCTGCGGTTGAATGAAGAGCTCATAGATGAACCCTGTTCTGTACCTTGGGTTAGCAAGTGCTTCATCCGTATCTGTGACACAGAAACCAAGAGAGATCAGAGGAATTCCATTCATCAGCAAAAATGAAGGAGCCACGGAACTACTGCTCTCTATTTAGTGTTCAAGATCAACAAACTTTTTCAAGAGGCATTTGTTTTCCCCAAGGAAACACACAAAGTTACCACTTTATCTGTCACAAGAGGTTCAACAAAAAGATCACTAAGAAGAGTAAATATGTGCTGAAGTTCAAATGACCTACGTAGTCTGAGTAGTTGTAGTAAAGTAAACAGGATGCGGGGAGATTGTCTCTGCCAGCACGTCCTGATTCCTGCAATTCAAAATTCACCAGGGATTTGACTCAGAAGTATTTGGCACAACAGAAAGAGAACCTTGGTCAACCGTTCAGATATGGTGAATACCTGGTGGTAGCCCTCAATTGACTTTGGCAAGGAATGATGAATCACAAATCGCACATCAGGCTTGTTAATCCCTGCAGACCACATTGGAAAATTAGAAACTCCAAAAATCAAACATAACATTCTTCTTATCTGCCAGTCCACATGTTCCTTCAGAAAAGACATAAAGGAGAAAACTCAGCAATACCCAACTTCCTAACTTCGATTGATGTCCAGGGAAAGTTGGGCTGTGTGCCAATTGCTACTTACCCATTCCAAATGCAACTGTAGCACATATAATACTGATCTCATCTTTGCTCCAGCGACGTTGCACATGATTGCGCTCATCTGAGTCCATGGATGCATGATAAAAAGCAGCTTTATGTCCAAAGCTCTGCATTGCATATGGAAGATTTTCAGCTGCTAGGTTGAAATCTTCTCAACATAGAGCTAGATTTTCACTATACTTTTCAAGACCCTTGCACCCCCCATCTAACCAAAAAACAGATATTTGAAAACTGGTTTGCTGGAAGTTGATGCTTCCAAGCATGTAACCAGCTAGATCAAAACCAAGACTAACCAGAACATGCTGTTTCAAATGCTTTCTTGGTGCTATTTTTTTCAATAGTGCAAACTAAGCTTGAGTGTGGCACATGTCAATGTGCAGTTGAATGGTGTAACCTTGACTGGAACACCTCCAATAAAGCCAATATGGATTTTTTCTATGTAACCCTAGACTTTCAAACACAACACCACAAGAAGTTTTCAGCTGATTCTGCAATCACATGAGAGAATCAAAACACCCTTTACCTGCAGCTTCTCAGCAACCTTCTCACAGTCAATGCGAGAAAGACAGTAGACAATACCAGATTCATTCCGATGGTTTTCCTTTATGAACTTGTCCATATCTTCCAGACATTTCTTTGATTTTTTTTCCACTGAATATCTGCACAACCATCAGAAGCAGGTTAACTTCTCATTATGATGCACCACAGAATTATGTGCAAGAGAGCTACACATGAATGGAGACTGAGAGAAACCCTACAAGATTTGATAATGGGCTGATCTCAGAAACACATTGCATCCTGAGCATTTGCTCTTACTTTTGATTACAACTACTGACATAAGTTGCACACCTCAAGGACCAGTAACATGTTTTAATGTGATTACCTTAGATTTGGCCGGTTGAAGGTCTGTCTGAAAATAATGCACCGGGTGAGCTTGAGTGCTCGGACCACATCTTCTTTGACACTCAATGTAGCAGTGGCTGTGAGAGCCATCAGGGGCACATTTGGAAACCTTTCTTTGAACACACCAAGGTTCTGTGCCAAGAAAGGTGAGATGAGATGTCACTCTTGCTAGAGTCATCAAGAAAAGAGTAATAGAGACAACATTGTGACCAACTTCATCAACAAAATGGCATTAAATTGGAACTCATGCATGAACTGATTCATGCCTGGTAGTCTGGACGAAAGTCATGGCCCCATTGGCTCACACAGTGAGCCTCATCAACCACAATTCGAGCAAGCAGCTGCCGGTCATACAAGCTTTGGAGTTGTCGGGACAAGAAGTCACTCCTGTGAGACACAGACACCCGTGCTTGAGTATTCAGAGACTTTTGCTGATGTGGTTAGACAAGCCTTCCCACCTTCGCCTTTGCCTCTTTACTTTTGTTTGTATGTTCCTGTCCTGTCTTGATCAATTTCATGCCTCGCTGATTGCAAAGGATATCTATGGTCCTCTCAGATTGGTGGGCAAACAGATACACTGAAGAAGGTTGACATGGATGGGAAGAAAAATGGATGACTAAGGTTACAAAGGTGAGGTGCTAAATGCAAGCAATAGGTGAGAGAAGACATAAATCTATGAGACTGCAGATAAGACTCCACAATAACACTCTGAAAGTCATTATTGTATTGGTTCCAGAAACAGCAAAACAAACACAACAAGAAGTCATCAAATGGTAGTCTTATGAAATCCTCACAAATCATCAAACAATTACCTTCATCATGAATGGCAGTGACTAGCTGCCATTACTCCCCCACTGACTTCATCAGCTGTCAGTAGTGGGTGTCTGCTTCAAAATTTCAGCCAAAAAAATTTATAAGAAACCTGATAGCTGATGAAAAGTGTTGCTATCCTCATATATAGCTCATGAAAAGCGTTGCTATCCTCATCAAGCTGCAACAAGCTTGTGAGGGTGAGCTTCATTTCATATTCGCCATACGAAGAAGGGAACCATTTTCCCTTCAGCACATCATCACAGGCAAGAGAGACACGAATATCTGTTTTTGAACATGAAACAAACCTGAACAAAACGGGAACTGACAAGGTAGAAACAGTGAGCTACCTTGCTATCTTTTCTGGTGTCACGTACAGCAACTTTATTCTGCAACTATCTGATTGAAGCTGCTGCAGAATATCACTTTGCTCTTGCCAATCTCTGGCTCCACTCAAGTACTCTGCATTTATGTTTGCCTGTCCCATGCAAGCACATTCACATAGGTTTGGGCAAATCCATCTGGTACCCAACAGAAAATGCAGGAAAGATGGAAAGATTTTTACTGCATAACTCAGACATTGCATAGGATTCAACAGTCACCAAACCAGAGGATTTGAGCATTTCAAGTTTGAACAAAGTTGACTAGTTCACAAAGCTTACACACCCTAACACTGGATAGCACTCATGATGTTGTTGTGCTGACCTCAGAAAGATGCATGATTTGATCCATGATAAGGGAGACAAGAGGTGATACTACCAGTGTGACCCCTGCACAACAGACTGCAGGAAGCTGCCAGGATCACCAATAGTCAGCTGAAGAAAAAGATTGCAATCACCATTTTTGATTCCTGTTGAATCTACATGCCTAAAATTGGGACCTGGAATGTCAGAAAACAGCTTCACCCATCTCTTCATGGAGCAGTTCCTCCACAGTTCCTACAGAATACATGATTTCCAGATGAGTATTTGCTTCATATAAGCTCAGATTACAAAACCTAATTCCTGCCTGGTTGCAATCAACTTTAAACTGGTTGCACTTGACCAAGCAACCCAAGTAACCTCACCTGGTATGTGAGACTCTTCCCTCCACCAGTTGGCATCAACACAAAGACATCTCGGCCACACATTGTTGCATTGATAATTTCTCGTTGGTTCAAACGGAAGGACTTGTTGCCAAAGTACTTCTTGTTTGTTTCCTGCAGGTACAGACTAAAAGCTGTCAATTTATCATTCTGACTGTGGGAATAGAGTGTAGTAGTCAAAGTGCAAGAGCATGCTAGTTTACTGCTTGGGACAGACCTCAAGTTTCCTTGTCCATGGAAAATCCTTCTTGCACCACTGCGGATCTGAGCTCCCCTCACTATAGTTTACTTCTGAAAATTGTGGAGGTCCACTTTGCATTTGGAGGCCCACCCGAGGACCAAGACTATCAAAGGAAGAGGTTGACAGTATATCATATGTGCCATTGCTGTTGTTCTCCCATGATGTTGGAGGAAAGGAAGGCTGTGGAAAGTTGCCCGCGCCCCCTCCAACATACCCAATTGTTCCAGTGCCAGAAAAACTCCCTGTCAGTCGGGTGGCTGCTGGATTGTAGTAGTCAGCAGCTGCATTAGTGGGTGTGCAGAATCCGTTTTGTTGACCAAATCCATGCCCTCCAGGGGCATAACTATTGCCAAGCATGATAGGGTTTTGAACAGCAGACAAGTTCTGTTTTTCATGGAATACCAGGGTATGTAGATGTTGCTCCAGAGCTTTAATTTCTTTGTTCAGTGTTGACCTGCAACCAGACCATAAGAAAATGGTTACCAAGAGCTGCTTTGATATAACCAGACATCAATACCCAAAATAGACTCAGCATAAACATCAAAGAGTGGAGGATGCATGATTGAGCACACATACTGACCTTGCAGGTGTGGGATTGTCAGTATCATTTTACAGCATCACCTAGCCTCAGCATATGCAGATTTGAGAGCTATGGTGTTAAAAAAGAAGTCATCCACATCACTGAAACAACACAATGGAACTCACCTTTCTACACGAAGCTCCTCAAAGCGACTGAGAGCCAGGTCTGCTGTATTGTCAAGAAGTTCATTAGAAATGAGTATGAGCTTGTCCTTCATCTCCTGTAGGTGAAGGCCTGCCTCTCCACAACAATGAACCTGCAAACTACTCTCATTTCAGTACAGGTCAATGGGCTTCTGCAAGAAAGGGTTTAGGGTTTAGGGTAGATTGACATAGTAAGAAAATTTAGTTCCTTGAATGAGTGATACAGTTGTTGAAAACCTGACCTCAACACCATGTCTGCATAGAAAATGAGAATCAGTTTCTGCAAGTGTTGTTGTCCCAGGGGTCATGAAAGCTGCTCTGGACTTTGATTCCACTGAGGGTGGTGTGGCTGTCCTAACGTTGCTTGTAACTTGAGTTGATTGTTGTGAGCATCCCCTTTCATAATGTTCTGAGACTATCTGGTCAAGATCAATGCTCTGCAAACATGTATCCTCAAGTTTTTGTCATGTACAAGGGGTATACAGACTGACACCCATCTAGGGAAAAGCACTTTCAAATAAGTTCATGAAGAACTTCTGCATGTGAACTCATAATGTTCTAAACCTTGATTAGGAGACAATGAGATCTCCACATCTTGGAGGCCCTGCTTAGGGCTTGCTTCTTTACCCACTATCAATACAGGAATGAGAAGATGGCAGATAACCTGTAGAATGTCATCATCTTCCTCCAAAGAATAGAAGTGTTCTTCCGATTCACCACTGGTCAGGTTGATTGGAGATAAAAACCGCTCTCCTGCTCCACTGGTGCTCTTGCCATGTGAGGTGACTGAGGGCCTGAATTTACAAGCAGTCTGATAGCTCTCCTCCAAGCATGGCCTTTGGCTCGACTGCCTATTTCCCAGCCATCCATTTGTTGTCACATCAGAAAGCAGATCCCCAGAGAATAGGTTACACTGGAAAGTTCATTTCACATATATCCTCCAAGGCACTTATTGTGATCAAGCAGAGTAGATCACATTGACTGATGATGAACAAATTTGAAGATGCAGCTAGAGAACCAGACCTTTCAATGCCTTTCATGTTCCTGTGGCTTGATGCAGTATCTGATGACATGCTTGTTTGATTACGAAGGTCTATGGGAATTCCCATGATTGGTTGACCCACAAAGCTTGCAACATCTGCAGAGGTAGGAGGGGGCCCTGAAAACGTTTGGGTCCTCTTATGCTCTAAGGGAGTTGCCTGTCCTCCAACATAGGAGGTACTGGCCCTGAGGGATGTGGACTCATCACTAAGTCTGTGACCCACATCCTTGTTTTCTGGGATGAAACCAGCAGGATGAGCAGCATCTTTGGATCCATGAACAATGTTGCCATTGTTGGATTGGCATGGTGTCCCTTGTCTGAAACTCAGAGAATTGAGTTTCTCTTTGTCAATAACGGGGGCACTGACCCCTGGCCTCAGATAACTCCTGGAAACTCCTGAAGCATTTGATAGGCTTTTCCATGCCTGCCATAGAGTTGAGAACAGTGATGGTTTCACAATAGAACCACAGCAAAGCAAGAGGAATAGCTCCTGTACTCTTCACAGTGCCATTACTAAGTACACATCCACTATATGCTAGTGACATACTATTGATGACATAAACCAATATGAAAATCAGAGAACATCAAGAGGAAGACTTCTATCTCCACTGGAAGACTATAGTTCTTCTTGGGACAAAACCCAACACATCAAACAGAAATTCAGATGGACAATTAGGTAGGTAGTGTAGGGAAAATACCTGGGATGCAGTACGAAATGTTTCTTCATCGAGACGTTGGAAGAGAAAGCTTGTAGGTCTGTACAAAATTGAAATTAGGTCTAGTAAGTAACAACACAAGCCCAGGTCCCTACTGTCAAATGCTATCCATACAGATATTTTGGAAATGAAAGCTGCAAAACAACACAAGGTGCTCTATTAAATGCACCAAAAATCATATGAACTCCATGACACAACTGAAAAAAAATTCATTGCACATTGTGAAGAGGAAACCTGATGATCTACAACAAACCTTTTAGGCTTCTGAGGATCACCAGCACCATCTGGATTTTGGCCTGAAAGTGAATAGAGACAACCCAAGTTGAGGGCCTTCATCAGCTTATAGGGATCTGCAATGCATTGCAAGTGTTCCACCAGATTGGTATGAATCTTTTGTGAGAAATCATCATTGTTTGAGGATTTATCAGGTTTTGGTTTTCTGCACATGACCCACAACCACCACCAACACAACCCCCCTTCTTCATTAGACACAATTTATGCATGTACGTAAACAGGAGCACATCATCTGAGAAAGCTTAAAAGGACTTGTCCACAACCATCTAGTTCTCGTTACTCAAGCATCTGGGACAATGAGGGAAGTGCACACAACAGAATTACGCAACAATACCGACTACCAGAAGGCAGGGTTTCACGGAAAATCGAAGGAAAACGATGACAGAATTCAC
Organism: Sphagnum tenellum; assembly: GCA_963921925.1. NCBI lineage: Eukaryota > Viridiplantae > Streptophyta > Sphagnopsida > Sphagnales > Sphagnaceae > Sphagnum > Sphagnum tenellum. The sequence goes on along the minus strand of OY998159.1, from coordinate 10,135,645 downwards.
GTACCTTTGCATTGTCAGTAAACTGTATGTCCGCTACAGCTTTGAACTTCTCGCTTTCCAGATTTTCTCCGTCGACCCCCGATCCCCAAGGAAGAAGGAAAGCTTCACAAAATACAAACCAACGCTAACCTAAAAAGAAGAGTTTCAAAACCCCGGCCGTAAAAACCTCTCCTCCCAGCTGGCTTACTGAATTCATGCCTCTCAGCTTGAAAAGAATAATCTCAGCAGCAGCAGATCTACAGCTAGAAAAAACTTCAACGAATCCTTACCCAAGAAGAACAAAAGCCCTTCAAACGCCATAAAACTAGCAGTTGTCAAGTCTATACTGGGCAATGGCTCCGTGAAACAACGATCAACAACAAACCCAAAATGCAGAAAGAGGAAAACATGAAGTCTTTAGCATTTCCCAACTGCAAAGCTTCTTGATGCTGCTGCTGCTGCTGCTGCTGCATGACACAAATTGGGGCAACGCAATGCAAAGCTTCTTCGACGAATTTCGGACAAAGGTTCCCGCGCACGGAGAAACGAGAGAGACGAGACCCGGGGTTTCAACGGGCAGGTGGACGAGGTCCCCTTCCTGGCACATGGAGAAACGAGAGAGAGAAGAGACCCGAGGTTTCAACGGGCAGGTGTACGAGGTCCCCCCACCGCACATGGAGAAATGAGAGAAGGAAGAATTTACCCCGAGGTTTCGACGGGCGGGGTCTTTAGCGAGATCGACGACTGCTATCGGCTACGGTTCATGGTACTGGAGCGGGAAAGTGTTCGACCCAGTGGAACGCCGGGTGAAGCTTCGCTCCAGTTTACGTACCTTCTTACCTGTTTACACTTGCAAAGGGAAATATGATTTTTATTATTTAAAGGAAAATTTTAAGGACAATTTTTATTGGGAAAACATTATTTAAAGGAATTTTCTTTTTTTTTACCAATGATCAAAAACTTCATTTTGGAATTTTTTTAATAATTAATATAATAACCAATTTAGCATTCATATTTGTTGAATATGAATCTAGATTTATTTATTTTTTCCCCCCTTAGATCATATTTTTCAACTATTTGTTATTAAGGTCCTAAGTCATGTTTCAGTTTTTTTTTAAAACTTTAAAAGTAATTAATTCTCATTTCCAAAGATTTAAATACCTCTTAAAAGGATTGACAATCTTCATGAAATAACAAGCAATGAACACAGAAATTGCATAAAAGGTTGCTTATTTGACAAATTCTTTGAAAACTATGATTTATATACTATGAGACCTCACCAAGTTAAGCATTAATTATTGTCTTCTTGGAATTGGTGAAAGTCTTGAGAAATATTTGCTTGTCATCTTGAAAATTGAAAGAAATACCTATTGTTTGTGTGGAACTTCATAGTAGTAGTTTGTTTGGAGCTTATTGAGGAGGTCAATTTTCTTCCTTTTTATAGTTAACATTTTTTTCTATTTTTTAACAATTGTTATGGTTTGTTCAAAGCTTCGCATATTTTTTTAATATTTTTTCATTTTGTTTCATTTATTAGTTATTACATTGAAAAACCTCTCAATTCTCTTTGTAAAACAAGAACTTTTCTTTTCATCATTGCACTATTTTTTTGTCTTGGCAATGTGGATGTAAGTTTTTCTTTGCAATTTCATAGCAATTGTTGTTTATTGATTTTATTATATATTTGTTGGCCCAAATAAATAGTTTTCTAATTTTCCAAGCAAAACAATTGTTGGAAAGAACAATGTGAAGAATCTATGTTCATTACAACGCTTCTATAGATAGAATTTGGAGCAAGAGGTGATGGTAGCATGGCACAAACTACATAGAGAAAACAAGGGGACGAGGGGGGAAGAAAACGTGAAGGGGGATGGGGGCTTTGCAAGGACATTAATAAACATTGGGATCATTCAAGTTTTGATGCTTTATGTAACACCACAAACAAACTCTAAAATCTACATTTTCTTTAGATTAAATGTTTTTAAAACATTAGTTATTAACATCAAATCACCAAATGTCACATAGCTTGCCACTTTGTCTTGGGTGTCACGTAACATAATGTGTGGATTAGTCAAATTTTTAACATTCTAAACATTGAAATAATATTGACATTATCATCAATTGTGATTTTGGAATTACATAACATGGACCAACCTAAAAACTATCAATTATTTTTCTTGCAATTTTTAATAATTACATAATATTGCTAGAGCTATAATATTAAATGAAACACCTTCAAATTTGTGAATTTGTATTTTTGTAAAATATAAATTGCCCAATTTTGAATATAATAATGAAATGTAAAATCTTGAAATGTGTTTTTTTAGTTTGTTCCAACTAAACAAAAAGGGTGAAACTTTGGAATGAAGATTAGGATGGATTGAGTCTTCAAACCAACCTTTCAATGAAATCAAAATTGTACAAACCAAACAATGAAGGTAGTTAGTGCAATTGGAGTCAAATTTGGTTCACATGCTACCAACTAACTCACATGGATTAATAAGACTCACCACAACTTGGACATGGAAAAAAGCATTATCTTTTTCCTTCTATTACACTTTTTAGCTCACCATCGCCCCTACATTGAAATGACATTTTCCCCAAGGCTTGTACATAAAGTTGTTTATCAAAATTTAGACTATTTTGATATATTGCAATTTTGGAAGCTCGTGCAAATTTTATATTATTTAACCAATGTGAACATGTGCACACATTATATTGTATCCCTTGGAAACAATTTCCTAATGTTGTATCAATTTCTTCTCATCAAACATCATTTAATATATAAAATAATAGTCTAAATGGTCAAGAATCAATTTGAAAAATTTGTCCAAACCTTTCAAATGACCACAACTCATGAAAAATAAGGTTTCTTCAAATTTCAAAACTTATAATACTCAAGGAAATCTTTTCAATGAACTAAGTTGGACGAGATTTGGCCCCTTGAACCATGTTCTAGAAGTTTTATGATTACATAAAAGTCATGATTTTCAAAATGAAACTGCACTTGAAAGTCATGTGTATTCTTCTATTGCACCCCACATTTCCCATTCATATGGGGAATGTGTGAATTATACCATGTGTTGGCTTCATTTTTGGAATGTTTCTTTTTGTTTCATTTAAACCTTGGTCATAAATGCAAGGTTACCATCACATGACAAAATATTTGAATGATCAATTATAACATTATTACTTACCTATGAACTTATTAACAACCCAATGGTCTAACATACCTATTACCTAACAACCTACAACCTCCCTATCAATTTATTTTCATGAAAATTGTAATTTACTTTCTTTTTTTAATATTTTGTTTAAAAATTTATACTGCCACATCATCAAAATAGCATTATAATAATATTGTAACAATTTTCATGACTAATTTTTGACACATTAGTTGCATTGATCAAGTTAGAAAATTCCATGAGGACAATGCATCTACCATGTGTATAACATCGCATCTAATTTTGATAATCATGCCTCACATCTTTTTTGCCATTTTTTTCACCCTACCTTCCCACCACCATTTTTCTTTCCAACCTTATAATACCATTGGGCTACCTTAACACTAATAGGAAACAACCCTATCCACTTAGGTGATTACATATTCAAAAATATTCTTGAAAATTTCCCATTTTAAATGTTTATAAACTATGTAATGTCAATAATGATAATGGGTTTTCAAAATAAATTTAAATTTAGTATTATCACTTCAATTAGCTTTCTTTTAACTACCTATTATCATAGATGACGATGGGATTTTCGTAATAATAATTTATTTTCAAGGCACCTCAATTTCCCACAAAGTAAATATATAATGTTGTTAACAACAATTGGGGGGTGAAGGGGGTGACATTCATTCCATAATAACATATCTTGGAATTGTTTAACATTGTTCATGAAAATGATTTATTAAACAAAAAAGGTTAAATAATTTTGGTCCTATCATCATATTTTCCCCTATTATCACAATTTTATTAGTCATCATTATTATATGACATTCAAGTTTAAGATATTAATATTTGAACAACAAATGATATGGATATAAATAATTTTGAATTTTATTTATCTTCCAATCATGGATGAATTTCATCCAATGATTTATTTATTTAATCAAAATTATCCATACAAATCATCCATACAAATCATTCATTCATGGACACATTCATCCATGCAGGTATAGATTAAAATCACATTAAACTTTAAGTTCCAAACTTAGGGTTCATGTTCATGCACAAACCATCATCACATATTTTTATTGATTTCTTTTTATCACTTTTGATGATTGAAAACCTCTAAAATCATTTCATTTTTTATTTTTTTATTTTTGAAAATGAAAAATTCTTTTTGGAAAAAAAATTGCAAGTTTGTGAACAATCAATAATGAATCATTCACAATGTCAATGACATTTTGGGAAGGTCGTGATCAACCTTAAAAAAAGATGTTCATGATTTTTATGAATAACATATAATTGAAAAACAAGGGTAACATCATTGTTTGTGGCTTTCACCCTTACATGCCAGCACTTTATTTTGATTTTCTAACATTGTTATCTTACGAACATACTAAATGTGAAGTTGTCTCATAATATCACCAACCAAGAAATATTAACCATTTATAAAAAAACATGTTGAATCTCTTCACATGAGCCAAGCTAAGTTAGTGCATATGGTGATTGTTGAATTCCATCTTGGAAAGCCTCCAACACAACTTACCACTAATTCATGACCCACAATAGAAGTTCCCACTACACATGACTACATAGATTTCTTTAAAAAAACAAAAAACACAACTCAATAATGTTGAATAAATGACTATTTCCTTATATATATATATATATATATCTTGTTGTTGCAAAGGAATTTTTCAACAAGTTCTAAAACTTAACATGATAATGAATGTGGCATCTAGAATAACCAATCTCTTTTATACAAAATGTTACAAATGCCTTGTTTATTTTTCTAGACCATTTACATGGACAAAGACATGATTGTCTAGTTATGAAAATAGAAATTGTAAGCCATTCCTTTATTTTCATATTTCGAAACAATCCTCCATTGCATTTAAATGTGTCCATTATGCATTTTATGTGTCAAAATGAACCTCTTCCCCTACCCTATCATTAAAATTTGACCTATAATATGTAATACCCCCCATATACATATAATATTTGTAACATTTTTGCCTACTAATTTATTGACTATTGGTTCAAATCCAAAATAATAAATTAAAAAATATATATGAACACATTTATGTCAAAAGGTTGGCCTATTTGTTCTACTTGTTGGTTATTTCTAGCTTTAGTTAACCCACCAAGAAATGATGTTGAAAATATATTTTTTTGTCACCATGCCTTCTAGCTTCCCTCATGTATGTTAAAAAAATTATCCTTGATGAAATTGGACTTGTAAAAATACCCCAAAATTAAAATTCATGTGATGTGAGATTTTAGTGGTTGGGAGGGTATTTTTCAAAAATGAAAGGATGCCACAAGGACAAGGGAAACTTTTTTGCAACATATATCACCTTACGATTGACTTTCCCAAATCAATCATTATCACAATTCCACATACTTCACATCTATTTTCCAATCTTGAGTCCACAAAAGTGAAGGTCTAATTTATTGTTTTGCAAGTACTACATCTTTGCATAATTGTATCAATTTAAAGTTCAAGATCAAACCTTCATGTAGGTACAATTCAATGTATGCCCCCCAACAAAATTGTTTCAATTGTCTTGCTTTTGGCCGATACAAATTGGAAACCTTAAGTTTTGCACTACAACAAGTACTTTAGTGTTCATTTTACCATGTTTTCACCTTGACACAATATGTTGGAAAGGAAAAAACTCTTGAAATCACACTTTGATATGATATGGATGTCTTCTTTTCTTTCTTGTTTACATTACAAACATATGAACCCTACTACAATCTACCTATTTTTATAGGCAAAAGTTTTGGATGACATGTCTTTGTATGGTGTTGAAAAACCCATTGAAGAAATGGATTTAATACATTACAACTAAAGGTGTCCCTATAAGCCAAATGATTTCATTGGTCTAATGAATAGGGACTAATGAACTACACCCACATTTTGTAGTAGTGATAGTTGTTTTAATTCAAAACTGAAAATGTGACAAAGAAGGAATATATATGGTGTTTTAGCACCATGGAAGGAACAAGAGATGCAATATCTTTATATGGAATTTGTTGCCAAATTATTGGACCTAATATAAAAGTTAAAAGGGTTTTCAACATTGCAAGTACCATAACAAACTCACAAAAACTTCCATCAATTGTTAAAAACCTTGAAAAACTTGTGACCATTGAAAGATTGGCCAAGTGATCCTCACGTTGGTTGCACATCACCAAATACATCCATGTGTAAGACTTTTTTGACATGGAAGAAATATATTGATGGAGGAGAATAAAAACTTGTTAAAAGAAACAAACCTTTTGAAATGTGATGAATGGAAAATTAAAACATAAGATCATAATTTTTAAAACATTTTTTTAGCGTGATATTGGGCATTTGCATTTGGTCAAGTTTGAGTTGCACAATTGTTTAAATGTTTTATGACAACCTTAATGTTTGCAATTCTAACTTTGATGGAATTCTTAAGCTCATTTTAGTTTTATTAAAGTTTTCACATAGTTAATTAACATCATGAATATTTATTTTGGAAAACATTTATATGTTTTGTGAATGACCAAAAAATACTAATGGTAACAAATTGACAATCTTAATAACTTTAATTGCACTGTTAAACCTTTAATCAATTTCAATCAACATGTATAAACCTTCATTAAATTTATATATATTGAAATGTCCTTGACATTTTTTCAACAACCTTGATTCAATTCTTAAATAATCTTAAGGTACATTCAGAATTAAAGATAAATGTATGGTTAAACGAAAGTTATGATAAATTAGGTCACATATGGTGTTGGTCATAAGTAGATAAGGTGACATGTTTTGTTTACATGACCGACTAGCATACCATCTAAAACTATGTAATTAAAAAAAGATGTTGAAAGAAAAAAGCAAGGATAAAATCATTTTGAAATCTTAGACTCTTCCTCTTTCAATCTCTTATCAAGAACAGTAAACTACAATTTGAAAACTAGAGTGATAACTTAGCAACTTCATAGTTCTATTGTTCCATAATGAAGTTTTTCTTACTCCATTTTGAAAAAACTTTACATTGCTCCATGGTGAAGAAGCTTTGCAATGATGCTTTCAAACTATGGCACAAGTTCATAGTCCAATTCATAAGCAAGAGGTGCAAGAACACGCACACATGCTTATGAACATTGCAAAAAAACATGCATGCATATTGATGCATTCATTATAAAACACACATGAACACTAATGAAGTTTGAGCATGAAATGTAAATGAAAGCATTGTAATGAGCAAAAGAAGACATTGAAGATGTGTTGCTACGAAAAGGAGATAATGAAAACTTAATGCTAATGAACACTACAAAAAACACTATTGTAATGAAACAAAAATGAAGACACAACTACAAAGTTTGAGAAGAGGCGCTCAATGAAGCAAAACACACATGCTAAACTAGAACACACACAACAAAAAGGAGAGACAATAGAACAAACTTGTTGCAAACTTTGAAGACAATGTAGATACTGCAAATGAGGATGCTGCAAATGATAATCAAGCAGGGAACAAAAGGTGGCTTGAAGAGGAAGCCTCTATAGGGATCTCCAAAGCTACCCAAGAAAAAGCTGCAAAAGGAAGCTAGAGATCCTTGCAACTATGAGCAAAAGCTTTTGCCAACACTATAAAAGATCATGTTGAATTGTTATCAATGGCACACATTGTGAATGGTGATAACAGGAATTTGGTAAGTATGATGTACCTATCTCAATGTGTGAACAAAGGATTTGATTGATTTAATGATCACCAATAAGGTAAGATAAGTTTTTGTTGTCATTGGTGTGAATGTGGCTCTAACAAGTATTTTTACTGGTTGTCTCCTAACTTAATCCTAGGTGTGAATCAACCTTTGACTGGTAAATTAACAGCCTTAATCAACTCTCAAAGCGTAACCAACCTTAATGAACTTCAACTACACCTTAATCTTTAATACAATGGTAATCATGGCTTAACAACCTTAACAAACTTATTGGCAATTGACCAAAATTCATTTATCAAATATCTGAGATCCAAAAGCATTAGAAAAATGTCTCACAAAAATCTAAACCAGAATCATCTTGCTAAGAAAGAAAGCAGACCAGATCCAAAACCTCTTTGTTTCAGTTCTCAAAATCAAAACTGGAACCAAAACCATTTGAAGTTATTTTGCATACCCAGAACAGAAGGTTTCTCTCAAAATGAAAGAACCACCCAACACTGATATAAAGTACAAGCCACAAAAAAATAAAATGACTCTACATTTCCTATTGAGAAGGGCCATCATCAATCTTCTAATACAAGGGGGGTGTCCCAATTGCAGTTGCATTGAACCTGGAAGGTCCAGATTCCTCCCATCAGGGCTAAAGTTAGGCTAACATAACTAGCAGGCAACACAACTGAATAGAAATGGGCAATTAAGCCATGTTAATGGGTGACCAGCATTAGAGTCCTAATATGAATGGGGGTGCTTAACCCTAGTCTAATACAAATGTTTGGATCAAAGGCAATAGAGCTGTAAATTTCAGGGCATTAGAGTGAATCAACCCTGATCACAATCATTGTCAAAGCTCAAGTGATCTGCCTCCCTAAATATCGGAAGATCCTTGACCTGTGGTAATCCCATCATGGAGGACTCTTTTCTGGATTCCAAATTTTTGTCTCCGTTTACCATCTTCAAAAAATATCTATGCCTGCAAAACATCAATGCATCAGCTGGCAGTTTTCAATATGCCTCTGGACAAACAGAAACAAAAACAAATTTTCCATAAATTAATTTGTCATGTGTTTGAAGCCCTTAACAAGTACTCTTCAGAATATGCTTTTTTGTAAGAGCAGTCATCTGTGTACTCAAATTCACATCTCAAAACTGCTAATGAGATGTTTGTTAGGTGTACAGATCAACAGTGAGTAGTTAAAGATCCTGACAACTGTCTTGCCAAATAAACAAGCATTCAGTGGCTGAGCCACGAAACAAAGCTCATAGTCACTTCAAGAAGATTGCAGAGAGGCATCCACAGGAAAGAAATTGAAGGTAACCTTGTGTCAGTTCCAGCCAAAACAAACCGAGCATGACAAGAATGAGTTCAGTCATAGCCTCGAGAGTCTTGCTCACAGAGTATCAGACACTTAACTTCATCATAAATGGCAGTGACTAGGTGCCATTACAACCATACATACATTCTGCATCTTCTATGCACTACACCTCCAAACTCCTCATATGGATCAGTGGAAATGTTCAGGGTTCTGGGATGCTGTCTTGCATATGAAAAGAAGCATGATGAAGAAGCCTACCAGCGCATATCTGACGTTAGCTCAGGATGGAAAGCAGTTGCCATCAGATTCTTTTGCCTCACTGCCACTATCACTTTTTGCAATTCTTCTTGGCCTTCAACCTGTACTTGCAGAAAAATCAATATGAGAAACCCCACAGTGCTTGTGAAGATATCATGACAAAATACAAAAAGTTACCACCAAGCTGTGAATTTAAGAAATTGCTTTGGATCAACTGCATTTGATCTAGCAATGTTCCAGAAAGGCAATATGTTGATGACCTGATCAAGTGAAGAAGCTTGAAAGTTTGATGGTACTGTGTACTCAGCCAGAACTTCTACAGAAGGACCTGCCTCTGTGATAGCTGGTGCACGGATGAACACTGCTCGGAAGCTTGAGGGCCCTCCTTCCTCTGACACCAATGCAGGCACAGGGAGCTGTGTTTCAAAGCTATTCAGCTGCAACCATGTTCTACCAATTATGATGAGCCACACATTCATAAAAACAGCAAAACCCTATACAGTCTCAAAATTCAGGATGCATGATTGGAGCTGTTTAGTGCATTCAGTAGAAGATGAAGCAATCATCAACTCATTGACATTGGAAATTCTGAATGCAGCGAATTGACCAGATTCTATGATTTGGAGAGGGAGAGAAAACTACCTGGCAACCAAAAAAGTTACGATGAACAGTACAGTCCAGGCCACCAAGAAGGTCCTGACCACCGGCCTTCTGCCCTGTATAACCCACTCCTCCACTTCAATCATTTTCAAGACAGCCATGCTTGCTGTCCCAAAACTGATGAAGTGAAAGCCTTGTAAAATTGTAAGACTGAGAATACACTGTCTGATTCACACCATTTGACAAGCCTTCGACAAGCTAACCCCCCTTGTGAGGTTCTAGGCACTTGCTACAAACTTACCGACAGCCTTATCTGCCAGAAAGATGAGACCAGCACAAGTTCCCCATATCGGCTTTCCAGAAGTCCCAAACTCTCTTAAAGCTGGAAACTGCATCTCAATAACCAATCCCATACAGAGCCAAAATGTTACCATCTCGCTCAAAATGGCCAAACAAAGAAAATAAGCAAAGAATGGAAGAGAGTTGATAGGACCAAGGGAAAGGCATGTCACTCTGTAACTGGTTACAAGGGGGATTGTCTGCTTAAAATAGGAGTAAGGAAAGTCAGTGGACTGTCTTTGTGATTTCACTACTAGACTGTAAGCTTTTCAGCTCATGTGTGTTTCCAATCTGCTTATCTGATCAATCACATGGCTTCATTTAACAACATGGGCAAAGAAAGGGGAAGAAGGTTCCTGGACTAAGAGCATCTCTAGTCGTGCTCTGCATGTCACCTTGCAAAAATATTTCTCACGTCAAAGTTTAGTTATTTGCTTTTTTCCAACCCCACCCACAAAACCAAAACTAGGACTTGGGACTACAAATAGGCAGAGGACTACGAATAGCAGCCCACCTAGACCAATCAAACTATGTAACCAATCAACAGCAGTCGTTAGGCTTTGCTGTGCCTTTTACCAACCTTAGCAAACATTGCAAAAATACTGAGCCAAAACCATTTTGATGAGACAAACCGGCAATTTTTAACTTTTCTTCATCCGATTTTGGTTTGCAGCGTCACATACTGAACACCGGTGGAGTTGCTCTAATGCTAGGATTTTGAATTTTACAGACAAGGGAGAAAATTACTCTTCAGAGTGAGATTATGACTAACAAGATGATAGTGCTCAGCAAGCTTAGCCATGGTGGTGCTCTCGCCTCCTGGAATGATGAGACCAGCCAAACCCTCTAGCTGCTCTGGCTTCCTCACCTCCATTGCCTCCACTCCAAGCTTCCGTAAACCTGCCACAGTTTCGTCCAACCAAACATAAAACTCCTTCCTTCTTCTTCTTCTTCTTCTTCTTCTTCTTGTCACAACCTTGAAACTTGTCACCACAAAGGCATCATCAAGTGTCATCAGACTCTTTACACCTTAAACCCCTCAAGTCTTTTACTTGAAGCCACACCTGCCCCTACGCCTTCGGATACTTGGTACATGGTTGTAATTTGTAACCAGTGCGAGGTTAAAAACCAAAAAGCAGCAGCAACTCACATGCTATGTGCTCCCTGAATGAACCTTGCAACGCCAACACCCCGACCGCCATCTCTCTCTCTCTCTCTCTATATCGTGCGTTTGTGTATGTCTCTCTCACTCCTTTTACTTTCACCCTGCAGCTCCAAACTGAGGAGTCTAAAGTTTAGAGCATCTCCGACCAGCGGTGCTCAGTATGTGTGAACTTTTCAAACATGTTTCTCACATCCAAGTTTGAGTTACTTTTTTCCAACTCCACCGATAAAACTAAAATTGGGATTGCAAATAGGTGAGAGACTAAAGTTTAGAGCATCTTCAACCAGCGGTGCTCAGTATGTGTGAACTTTTCAAACATGTTTCTCACATCCAAGTTTGAGTTACTTTTTTCCAACTCCACCGATAAAATTAAAATTGGGATTGCAAATAGGTGAGAGACTACGCCCTGTGCGTCTTGGGCCACGCTTTCCCAACACCACCGATAAAATTAAAATTGGGATTGCAAATAAGTGAGAGACTACGCCCTACGTTTTGGGCCACGCAAATGAAGGCGAAGTCGAAGTACTCTAGTTGTACCCACCGCCCGTGATGTGGCGGAAAGTGGCCTGACTTAACAGCACAGCCAGGGGGTTAGGGTTCAAGAAGTAGTGGTGCTTTTGGCTAACAAAAGTACAAAAGTTCAAGGTTTTTATTGCATGAGGTGAGGCAAATTATGTACTCAAATTTGAAGGGCTATCTCTCTCTTCATATCTTTTTTCTTATATAATAGCCTTGGTTTTGTCCGGTGGTCGTCGTCCCTTCCATCCATTTGTCCCATCATCCAAGTTCCTCATCCCGGAAGAAGAAGATGACTGAATATATATATATATTCAGTACAATTCAACATAATATGCAGAGTAACAATATTTCAACATTCAAATGATTTGGCATGATTGTTCAAAAATATTTGAATGATCAAAATTCTAGCATGAAATTTTTACTAGCATAGTATTATATTAAGTTGTTTTAGGCAATAATTAATTGCTTTTCAAAATTACTGAAAAATACATTACAACCATGTGAGAAGTTTGAATGAAGCTCTCAAGCACAATTTCCTTATTTAGTACAATAACATATTATACATTATTACTATTTTTAATGTATTAAATAAATTGACAAAAAATAATTTATTATTAAACACCTTGATGCCTAACCAGCCTGAATACTAGGCTATCCCCCATCACTTTGGAGTTTGTGATTGATAATCTATAATCCTAAAAATTTGGGTGAGCTAGGTTTCTTGGTGGACGAATGACATCTACTCTTTCTAGCATCAAGTCATACTGGCTTGAAGTCATCTATGAATATAACACATTAAGGCATCCTTGGGCTAGCCTACCCAACTCATGGAGAAGATTTTGTGAACATGGGATGATCTATCTATTGGCTCTTTGCATTCACAGTTTTACACAAAATCATTTCCCCAACCTCTAATGAGCAACAAATGAGTCCACATGCTCCTTTCTACCAACATCAAGTTTCATACGCTCATGGCCAAAATTCATCCTTTATTCCATGATGAGATGACTTAGATCCTTTATTAAATATCACAACGCTCCCTCATAATTATCTCGTCACTTGAACAATAGCTCTTATCTAGTCATCACACAAAATTTATCTACACACCTAGAAGTTTGCAACTACGTGGTTTGCATAACATCCTTTCATCAACCTATGCTTATTTCAGATCAAGATAGCAAAAACAATCAACTACAAGTACAAACACTAAGTGTAGTAGATCTTTCAAGTTGACCTCTCGACCAATTGATAAGTTATGCCTGCCCTTTAGCAACCCACTACACAAAACAAATTCTTCAATCACTTCTCACATCATTCCACCCAAGAAGCTTTTAAAGTCCTCTCAATAATTTCTCACCTCCATGCAGGAAAAATGGCAAGTTTTTTAACAACGATAAAAATAAAATCAACAACTATTTCATAACTACCACACAACTTCATTTGAGAAAGGCCCAAAAAGGACCTATAGGAAGGCCTTACAAGTTCTTAAGTTCTTTTGGGCCTCTCCCTAACAAGTTAAGGTACAAGGCTGATTTGGGATTCTAGGAAGTCCACATTAAGAATTCGTAGGGTCCTTCCCATCTAGCTTCTAAACCTTTTTTTTAAAACCAAGTTGCCATGTTTTCACGTATCAATTCAAGGTGAGTCCAACATGTGCTTGCTTCGCCTTTTAATTCATAATTCTTTGTTGCTTTTGTGCATTCTTCACATTTTTCAACATGGCCTTATGCATCTTGTTCATTAATTGCATCTTTCTATCATATGTTCAACAATTTAATTTTTTAATAGTTTATTATGCATAGGATTTTAACTTAATGTAAATAACTTGCTATTTATGTGATTATTTAAGGATTAATTTTGGTAATTTATTTGGTGGTGGGGTTTTATAATAATGGTTTGGTGAGGCATCACCAATTAGCCATAACATCAATCAATGTGCATGACTCACACATGGTGACTCATTATAATTTTTTTTTCACAAATTACGATTTTAAAAAACTTCTCGTTCAATTTTTTTTTGGTTGGTAAAGAAATGGGTGTTTGGGACATTTGAAGACATCGTCACTTGATGAGAATAACTTGTTATATGAATGAAAAGTTTCATGAAATAAACTTATGAAAGGAGTTGAAAGTTTATTCTTCAAAGATTTTGGCATAATTTGTGAGTATGTGAAATGCATGGTATGAGAATGGTGTGACATAATGTTATACATACAAAATAAATAGGTGAATTGATATTTGTGCAAATAATAACATAAATTTTCATAACTATGTAATAAAAATACATAATTTTGGTCTTATACTTGTTTGTGGTCAACATGATCAAATAATCTCACCATCTGATTGTTAATTTTAAGTTTAACATCATACCCAATAATGATGGTGTAAGATGAGAATTTGGTATATTCTTGGATACCACACATATAACCAAATAAGGTGTTAAAGGCAAAATCTTTTAAGGGCTTGCATTGTAATTACCATATTTTTTGAATACCAAAACCTTTTATCAAAAATTCCAAAGCACAAGATTAGGTTTAACAAGTATTACAACTTGAATTCCTTCCTTCTTGGTATAGGATTCTTCAATAATGATTATGTGCACTTCACCAATCATTCTCCTTGCTTTTCAATATTTAGGTTTTCATTCCAAGTTGTACTAGATTGAAGACATGAACCAAAAATCTTTGATAAAACAACCTTCCCATTTTCCTGTTTCAACTATCTCTTTCTTGTAAATGACCACATTTTTTTATAGAATCATGGATCAAAACTAGATAGATCAATTGAATTTGTAGTCCCATAAGACTTATAACTCTAGTTTGTTGTGCCCATTGAGTATCTTTTAAGGTTCCATCGAGCATGTTGTACAAACATTAATTGGGGATGTGTTCCTAAAGCTTTATTCACATGATGTAATCTCTAATCCAAAAACTTTATTTGAATTTAAGCTCATAAAATTTCAAATCACTTACATGTTAATTTGTTTATATTGGAATCCACAAATCACCAATCCTAGGTATCAAGTTTTGTTGTTCATGTATTTTTTTCAAGCACTCAATTTGGATAGGACAAATGATATTAGATGTGATGTTTGGTTTCATTCATCACCAACTAGGTTTAAATGAATCCAACGTCTCCCACTTTCATCCAAATTACAACCATGGAAAATAATCTAATGTGGACAATGTTTATTATTATGTCACTATGTATTGCCTCTTATCTATCAAACCCCACAATTTGCATAATAGGGGACCCCGCCATTTGGGTCAAAATGTGTGACAAGGAGCAAAAACAGGCATTGGATGTTAAACATAATTAATTAAAATCAAAATTTTATTTTTTTATTACCATTTGAAACCATAGTAATCATGGCAAGTTAGCCATTTTTCTCTCATATGAATATCAAGGAATTTAAAATAAAAATTCATTTGATCCAATTTTAAATTTTTTGGTTGTAATTTAAAATGTTTGAAAATGTACACCTATTGCATTAGGAATCAATTTTGCAAATGATAATCAAAAGGAATCATATAATAAAAGAATTTTCATTGAAAAAAATTAGTGATAAAAACATATTAACCACATTAAAAAAACACTCATAATTTTAAAAAATTGGAATTCTAAAACTTAAAAAATTCAAAAAATGTTTCAAAATTTTAAAGTTTCAATAGTCTTTTTCCGCATATAAGTGGTTTATACTGTATATGATGTATTCAAAAAAGTTATAGCTTAAAGTATAATAAAATTAAAAATTTTGAAAATTTAATTTTTGTTGATGATTTAAACTTTTTATCATTTAAAAAATGAAACATTGAATCTATAAAGAATTTACACACTTAAAAAATTTCACATTTGTTTAGTAATGACTAATTAAAAAAACGTGATGCATTTGGAAAATTATAAATTTTTTGTAGAACAAGTTACAAAAAAATTCATTCAAAAATTCATTCGCATGTAAAAGTTATTTTTGGGAAAAAAGATTTGCAATTTCTTTCCAAAGTAATCCATTTGGTTCGTAGTTACAAATTTTGACCCATTTGCAACATCAAAGACCTTAGTTTAGGTTCATAATTAAATTGGCAAGGATAAAATGCCTTTGTTTTTGAATGTGCTTCCATCTTCAATGACCCCTTGCAATATTTCACACATTTTCACTTCACCACATTCATATTCTTAACTCATGCATAATTGTCGTTTAACTTTGATATGAAAAGACTAGGTGAGTTGGGTTTCTTGGTGGACAAGTAACATTCAATCTCTTTATGATTAGGTCATATTGGCTTGAGGTAGTTTATGAATGCAATACATTAAGGCATCCTTGGGCCTAGCCTACCAAATTTATGCAAAAGTTGTTGCACACATGGGATTTATTGGATGTTCTTCATATTCACAATTATGAATAAAATCATTTCAATAACTTATGGGCATCAAATTAGCCCACATGCTCTTTTTTACTAGCATCAAGTTCCATATGCTTAAAGCCAAAACTTATCATATATTGCATGATGTAATCATTCACATCCTTTACAAAATTTCATAATGTTCCCATGACCTCATAATTATCTTATTGCTTGAACAATAACTCCTACTTAATCATCACACAAATTTGTCTACACCTACAAGTTTGGAACCACTTGGGTTACATGTACAACATCCTTTCATCAACTTGTACACATTTAAATCAAGATAGCAAAGATAGTCAATTAGGAATGCAAACATCTAGCACAACAATGGCAAACTTGAAATCTATTGATGATGTTCCCTATCGAAATCAAATTAGCCGTGCACATTTAATGACATTGTAGTCTCCCATATTCAACGTACAACCCAAATTAGAATTTAAAAAAAAAATAACAACCATTCAATAATTACCATATGACCCCATTTAAGGTTACACATCATTTTGCTCATGATGAACAAGACCATCACTTTTTGAAAAATATTGACTTCATCATGAAAGTTGATAAATTTTATTCTAAAATTCATCAAGATTGTAGGTATTTGCATTTCAACACCTTTGTAAAACACCAAATTGTTTACTTCTAGTGTGATTTGATAACCATTGTGCTTTATATGATATTTCAAGAATATATCCCATGCTAGAAGAGCACTTCCACTTCTTAAACATTTGTTCACCCTACCTCTTTTCTCTTTTTGATTTTTTTTTGGAGAATCTTATTATCATCATCATTGGTAAAGATTAATGCAATCAATGAGATGCAATTGTAGTCAATGCCAAGGAATCAAAGTAAAATTTCTACAAATATTGTGATAGCGTGTTTAACCCCAAGTTGCAAGAATAAAGTGTGGTATTGATTTCTACTCCATATTTCTTGCAACCACAATTACTAATGGCAAGGTGTAGGAACAATAGCGTGGAATGATATTATAAAAGAAAAAGTTTGAAGAAAAGAAAGTCCAACGCTTTATACAAGAGAAGGTTAGCACTCTTGGTCCTTTTGTGTCTTTTGATGCCCATCATTCAAGTTACCACCATTGTGCTTGAGCACTTCAAAACAAGGCAAGACCTCTAGGGCCACCCTTCTCCTCTACATAAAAATTAGCATCCTTATTTACAACAAATTTTTATGAGTTGGATCTCACAACTTACAAAAAATTTGCAAATATTTCTTTATAAAACTACTTTGAGATATGGACATAAGCTTCAATTCCAAATACTCGCGACTAACATTAGGTTTCCTTGTGCACCATGTTCCTATTTGAGTGATCCCATCAAGGTGTGCAGTCCCTAACCTATTAAGGACATAGATTGTAATAGATACAAGGCACCTTGCCCCAAGATTTGAATGTATGTTTTTGAAATGCTTCATGCATCTAATGGTTTCAACTTGCCAAAATATGATGATCATTATGTTGTATTCTTTTGCTAAGTGATATGAAGTTATGAGCTTGTGAAAATATCTAGATTTTCAAGATGCTGAAAATTTACATTGAAAAACTCATCATCACCATCATTCCTTAGTCTTTCAACTTTGTTTCAAGTTTCTTTCACAAATTTTCACCATGGGATATTTTGAAATATGTCAATGCCTCTAATATTTCTTCATATAATATAACAAGTTGTAACAGATTTTTATTGAAGCTTGAACTTTATACCTCCTATTGGCTCGACTAATTAGTCCATACATGATAGGATAAACCATGGGCATTTGCTTTTCATTTCTTTTAATCCTCATGAGTTGTCTTTACTTTAATCCTCCAAAGTAATTTCTCTCCATTGTTATCTCCATGTAGTTTATATTTATGCTCATGATCTAGATTGCCATGATGTCTTTGTTTATCATTTGTCAAGCTATCAATAACAAAATTGTTTATAAGTTCTACCACATAAAGACTTCTAGTAATGACTCATGCCTATGATTTACCGTTTATTGATAAGAGTATGTCCATGTACTATGGTCATAAACGTTATGATCAGTTCCTCCATATATGATTAGTCAATAGTACCCATAATCTCCTAAGCTGAAACTACATATGGGTGATGGCATTTCTGCTCAAAGCCCATCTTAACAGATGGGAGAAGAGACTAATAGCTTGGGTGTTTACCTTTTTTCTTGCCGTCTACAAGTAGCTGTACAATCATCACCTGCTGTAGAAACAATCCATCATACTGCTACCAATGGGGCACTGTTACATGTTGCACCAGGAATTTAATTTACAGTTAGTCATCATGGACATGTGGATCACCAGCTGATCAACATTGGAACCTTTCCAGGAGTAATGGATGCCCCATGGTTTGTACAGCACAGAGATCTGTTGTCAACGATATTTAATGCTCAGCCACTACTGCATCTAGAACTTTAACTTTAAATCTGTAGAGCACACGTTTCTCCTTCTTTGAGGCACTGTTGTTGTTAATGAAAAGTAGAAGATTTCCTGGCTCTTGGCAGTTGAAAGTTCCCCTGATTGTCTGTTCCACTGATAAAAGTTTCTTGGTCTTCTCGGGAATGGTGTGGTGTGATTCTGTTGCTGTGGGTGCAAACTCTGCTCTGTAGCTAACATCCCACCCAATCACTGAAAGGTCCCAGACTGCAGTTGATCCAGCCTGCGTTCCACAAGACCACCAAGAATGATTGAATACCCACTGTCATCTAAAATTCATCAGCAGAATTTGTTTCGTTCAGTATACAGATTGTAATTCCTGTACAGAAGCAATAGGGGATGGTGTCTGGATCAGGTTGAAGAATTGTATATTTCTAGATCAGTTCATTCCTTGCACGTTGTTCTACTGCAACAGTATCCATATCAAGGGTTCTTGAATGAAGGGGAAAGACATAGAGCTCCAGAGGTTGACTGTCCAAAGTCACAGTGCAAAAAACTGAAGCTGTGGTAAAAGATTTTGTGTAAACAAAAGATAGGAGAAAATGCAGCACCTGTTCCAAGGCAATTTCAATTGACTTTTCCTCGCCAGCATTGATGTTCAAGTCCTTAACAGAGGACTCCGACCCTGTGAACTCTGCATCATTGGATCGAGCAAACCCACCATACTGAACTAGCACATCCTCAGGTGCAATGGAGCTGAAGACAGAAATCACCCAAATAAGTTCATCAGTAAAACCAGCACAGTGTAAGGCAGCAAACTTTGGTCTGGCATCCTGAGATTCTCAATCCCCAATGCAAATTCTGCAAGTTGGGTGTGAATGATCTTGAGAGGAGAACAGGGGCAGAGTTTGGAATAGACAGAGGAATCTCACTTGAAGATCTGGCCTGGACGAGCCAAAAATATCTTGCTCTTCATCCTTGGCGTTATGAAGGGATTGATGAGATTATACAGTGCACTGAAATACCAGGGTGGATTGAGAAACACCTGTATAGAGAGAAACAAGCTACTGTTGGACAGGTGACTGAAAGATGTTTATGAGTTACATTGATTGGCACTCAAATCACATTCAGGGCTGAATATGTATGGTTCATCAACCCATAGAAAAGTCAAAAGTGACTCTGAAAATGGGACAGGCAACTCTGTTTCCAGCTGCTGAAATGGGTTCCAAGAGCATCTCTATTCCAGGAATACAAGATGAGACTCTGACAGTGTTGCAACCTATGACAAAATTGTTTCTGGGTTTGAGAGGGGAAGAAAATCCTGTGAGCTTACATTCTTCACCACAAGCTCAGGGTAATTGTCCTTCAGCAGATTAATGACACCATGGACTGCATCTCGCATCTCCTTCTTGAGCAAGGGGATGTTCTTGAGGTCATTGACCTGCAAGATGGCACTAGTGCCTCCTGGAGTGAACTCGAGCTCCTTTATGCCCTTCTCAAGCAACTGCACACGCCACCTGAGAAAGTTGTTCTTCATTTTTGATTCATTGCCTAACATCTTCTCAAACAGATCTGGATTGTCATGGAAAGCACCCCAGATGTTGTAGCACACAGGGTGGCCATCCCTGTCTTTGCCTTGGATGTAAAAGCATTCATCAAGCTTGGATTGAAGCTTCTTCTCACGAATAGTGGTGGCCAGGAAGCTCTGGCGCCATTTGACAGTATTCACAAGCATGGTACAGGCCTCATCAACCTTGAAATCTTTGGCACGAAGGAATTTGAGAAGGATCACATTGGTCCTCTCATCTCCCTTGGTGTCCAACAATGGAACACCCCACAAGCAGACATCTTCAGGGTTCTCCGTGGTCTTTTCAAGAGGCATTGTGTTGTCCACGGTCTCTTCTTCAAGTGTCTCTGTGGCAACTTCTTCCTTTGTTGTCTGCTTAAGCTCTGCAATCTTGGTCTCCAAGACTGCTTCCTTGGTCTCCACCTCAGGCATCTCAACATCTGCAGTAGCTTGATCCTCAGGAGCTGGTGCAGTCTCCATGGAAACTTGAGCCTCTGGAGCTGATGTTGTCTCTACAGCAACTTGAGCCTCTGGAGCTGGTGCTGTCTCCACAGGAGATTGAACCTCCAGAGCTGGTGTTGCCTCAGCAGGAGATTCAACCTCAGGAGCTGGGGTAGTGTCCACAACAGCTGCAACCTCAGGAGCTGGTATCATCTCTTCAAGAGCTTCAACAACAGGAGCTCCAGCAGTAACAGTCTCAACCTTCAGGGTTTCAGATTCTGCAGGAACTGCAGTTCCAGCTCCTTCATCTAGAGCTTCAGTTGACTCCATGGTGGTTGCAGAAGCATCATTCACAGCTGATTTTGCATCTTCTGCAGTGGGAGGGGTGGTTTCCTCAGCTGCCTTGATTGCTTCAGCTTCAGCAGCTGCCTTGATTGCTTCAGCTTCAGCAGCTGCCTTGATTGCTTCAGTTTCAGCTGCTTCCTTGATTGCTTCAGCTGCAGCAGCTGCCCTGGATTCATGCAAGACTTCTGGGGGGATAGCAAAACCATCATCCTTGATCAGAGCTTTGATCTTCTCCTTCAAGTCTTTTAGGGCTTTCTTCTGAGACTCCCTCAATTCATCGATAAAGTTGCTCTCTTCCTTGAATGGGTACGTGGTGTGCTCCACATTTGAGCTTGCGGATGAATCATGAGTGACCACATCCACTACATGATCCTTATCTCCCTTTTTCTTTGCAATACGTTCCTCAGATTTGCCACCTTCCTTCTTTCCTTTGCCATCAGCTCCATCCACCGTTAGGTTTTGCTTCACACGCACATAGTTGCAAAGTTTTCTCCACACACCCATTTCTCCACAGATGAAGAAGAAAAATAATCCTCAACAAATCTTGTGCTGCTGAGAAAAAAGGTGGGTTGCTGTTGCTACTAGAACTCCCCCTGCCCAAAAGAAGTAAGGCATTGTCAGCAGCAAAGCCCAAAAATTTTGCTTTGATGTTGGAAACCAGATGTTGGAAAATCATAGAGAGAGTCCATCATAATAAAAACACAGAGCAAAAAAGAAAAAAGAGAGCCAGGAAGAGGCATGATGATGACTCTCCCCCCCCCCCCCCCCCCCCCCCCCCTGCATGCATGCACGACCCATACTTTCTTCCTATATGTTGTGCACAAGACAAGACATGATGAAGAAGATTTCCAAACAATGGTGATGTGGAGAAATGGGTGTAGAATACTACAACCTCACAGAAAAAAAGAATAACAAGACCCTACTCAAAACTTCAGAGAAGCTCAAGAAACTAAGAGGATTGAGAAAGACCAATTTGAGATAGAGTCGAGAAAGAGAATGGGTACAGTCGAGAGAGAGAGAGAGAGAGGGAAAAGGCGGTAGGATGCGTGGGTGCCATGGCAATACCTGAGTTGAAAAGCCGAAATTGTGATTGAAGCAGCAGTGACAACAGTGGAGTATGTTGAACGGGTACAACAAGGAGCAACAGCATCAACTGGGGTATGTTGAAATGGGTGCAACAACAAAGAGCAGCAGCAGCAGCAGCAGCAGTACCTAGTGGAGCAGAGCAAAAGCAAGACCAGTGGGGAAGGAAGGGAGAGGAAGGAAGATGGAAGGGAAAGAAGAACAACGTATGCGGAGTGAGAGACAAGGCGCTGTCGGTAAGGTCCCACCCACAAGCAAAAGGCCCCTTCACAACTCTCTCTCTCTCTCTCTCTTTGCTACCGCTACTAGCTAGCTAGCTACTCTTGTGTTTTTCTTCAAATTGGGATTTTGTTCCCCATTTTGCATTTTGGGCTACAAATTCGCTTTGCAAGTTCACCATACTTACTTTTGTTGTCCTTGTGGCATGTATTCAAATTTGCAATTCTTTCTTCCCCCATTTCTTACTTTGCAACTCATCATACTTTAGCTTATTTCCCAATACTCTAGTTGAATAGCAATTTTGACCCAAAACATAAAGTAAAAAAATTTAGACATGTAGAAAGAAAATTTACAACATTTTTTTCAAAGAATTTTGTTTGGTGAAGGAAAATCAAGCATCTTTTGAAATATTCAATACTATTTTATTTGTCGAAATATAATCTTTGAAATTAAATAATTATTTAACAAAGATCCAATGAACTTGCTATTCAACTATGGTAAGTTACTTACAAGCTTTTAGTTCCTACTTTCTAATTGAAATTTATGAATATAGTAAATTTATGGAATGGGTATGTGAGCATTGTTAGAATTAATGTATATATCATCATTTTCTTACATGATATGTGCTTTTTATATGCATATATTTATGTAGTCCTTTTTTGCATCATCACTCATGCATGTTGTGATTGGCTAAGGTCACTTGTTGGCAACAAGCAACCGATCACATATAATGTCTTTGCCCTAGCTCATGGCTATTTAGTGTTTGTGAACACAATTTTCACCCATTTTATTTTCCAATCCCAATTTGTGAGCCTTGATCATCCTATGTTATATTGCACACACTTAACATGCCCCATTTCACATAATGCCCCCCATTCACCACAAATGGTTTACATTAACCATAAAACCAAATGAACAATACCATTATGTGCAAAGGAAAACATTGATTACAGCTACAACAAAATGAACAATATCCTCATTGATGAAAGTTTAGGGTCATTGTCACTATGATGCATGACATGGTTTAAATATGTGAATATTGCAAAAACTTATCCCTCCATCACTTAAAGTGATTTCAAATTGCATTTGATCCACCAAATGCAATACTTTTGTTTATTCACCTAAAATCATTGATGTTTTTAAGTTTTTCATCCAATATGTAGGAATTATAATTTTATTTTAATTTTTATCTAAGTTCCATGGTAGGTCCTCATGTCTTCATGGCCTCATATGGTGATATTGCAAAAACTTAGTCCATCATCACTTAAGTCCCCATCACACCATGATTGATCCATCGTATGTAATATTCACATGAATGTTGTTCCATGAATTTTCATGAAAGGAGAACTTCACCATATGAAGTTAGGGGTGACTACATAATTCATATGCAATACCTTCATTTGTCACCAATGATATCACAACCTTGGTGGGTAGGTGAGTTAAGGGCTCAAACAAATATTGACTTCATGTATATTGCTATACTTTCATCAATTGTTGATGACATCACTTGGTGGGTCTTTTAAATAGGTAGTTCAATTGGCATGCAAGTAGGAGTACGTTGTTAATGGGTAGAAATCTCTAGATTAATTAGTTCTATAAAACTCCTAGTGATTATTAATTATTAGTGGTAGACTTATCGTCCTTTACCAAGGGGTGAAGTTAGTGAGATTAAATAACTCAAGTTAATGAGTGGTTGGAGGTAATCCACCCAATCATCTAGGAGATTTTTAGGAAGGGATTCAAATAAATGCTTTATTTTCTAGGGGTCAATGTGAGCCTTGTGTGGTATGCAGGGAAGGGGGACTAGGAAAATGATTAGGGGGATTTGGAATTCATTTAAAACTTTTGGGAAATGTAAAACTCTCACTTGGAGAGTGAAAAAAAGGAATGGAGAATTTATTTTGTGTGTGATTTTAATGGAAGATGGTTGAAGGATTCAAGTTTCTTATGTTGCATTGACGTTTTATTAAGTGTGGAAAGTAAAGTTGTTTAGGCGATAAAAGTAAAATGCTTCCTTGAACTAGTAACTCTACATTTCTTCTAGGATAGAGAATAAAGGGTTGACCACAATGTAGTTTTTAGAGCCCTAAGCTATTGGCTACCGCAAGAGGGTAACAACTAGTCCATGGTGGTGAAAATCAAGGGTAACAAACCAGCAAGTTACCATTTGCATGCTGGAAGGTATTATGGCAAGCAATAGGCTAGAGTTGTAAAGGGAAGACAATCTTATATATTAAAGCAAACATGGTGTCTATCTGTCTATCTGTGTGGACAAAAATTGGGCAATGCCTTGAAGATTCTTCCAGTCACTACCCGTTCCCTGTTAGGGCAGTTTGTTTTAGCAATGGGTAAGCAAATCCTTATGGACCAATCAGGAGCCCATTCCAGTGACACCCCTATCCGCCTGCCAGAGAATGCAATATTCTATTCCGGAACGACGATCACACTGTCGTCGTCACGAGTAACGCCGACGAGAAGGCACAAACTTTTTGGCCGAAATTCTCCTCATTGCTGTGCTGATGGTGCTGCTGCTTCGAACTATGGCGGGCGTTCCATTGAAGGTATCTCGAAGCTATCATGGGGTTTTAGGATCTGTGTTTGTGAGGGTGGTTGGCATCTGTTGAATTTTTAAGCTTGCAAATTTGTGTTTGTGAGGGTGGTTGGAATCTGTGAATTTTTTAGGTTACAATGATCTGTGTTTTGTGTGTGTGTGTGTGTGAGGTGGCTTGGAATGTGTGAATTTTGAGCTTGCAAATCTGTCTGTGTATATATGTTGTTGTTGTTGTTGTTGTTGTGAGATTTTTGTACTTTGTTGCTGGTGTAAGTTGTTGTGAAGAATTTGTCCTTTGTTTCTGGGTTACTTTACTGATACTAGGTTTTGCTGTTGGAAAATGCTTGGCTTAGAGCTTGGCTTGGGTTGGCTTTCATGGGTGCTTGCTTTCGTAGGTGTTTTTTATCTCTCTGTCTCTGTCTCTCTCTTTGGCTAAGAAGAAAGGTTGTAAAGAATTTGCACAAGTCATTCTGTTGTGACAACTCCCGCAAGTAAGCGAAAGAAGAAGAAGACGAGGAGGAACGTCGTGGAGCTTCGGCAGTAATACAGCAATACGCGTTGCTTATCGAGAATAAGTGCGGAGAGAGGATAGAGAGAGAGAGAGACTCCACTCATCCATTGAGATTGAGGTACGAACTACCCCCACCCACAAAGCCCATAATGGTTTTGCTCTTTTGAAGAGCTTTGAGACAAAGAGAGAGAGATCATCAAATGTTTCTCCTCTTCTTCTGTTCTTCCATTACCTAATCCATCTCTGGGTGGATGCATGTGCTTTGCAGGGGGTTGCAGAAGGGTTCTTGGAGCTTCTTCAGGCAATTTCGGAAGTGTTTACAGAAAAACAACAACACGAACAACAACACCACCAAGAGTCCAAAAACAAAGAACAAGAGGAAATACAGCTGGGTAATAGAAGAAGATCTGTGCTGCTAAAAATCACCATGGCTGTTGTAGGCCTGTTGAATGTGTGGTTTGTTGTAGTCGTGCTACTTATACTCATGCTAGGTATGCTCTCCAAGGTACAAGGAGGAGGGCAACAACGAGCAACAACATTGCAAAGCTTGAAAACACCACCCAACAATCTCACACCACTTGACTCCTCATACCCAACAACTCTTCCTCTCATTGCAACCACCAAACTTCATTAGGTCTCAAAGCAGCTCACAAGATCATCTGCAACAAGCATGGGGACTAATTTGTTTGCAAGTTTAATTAGTTTTGTGATCAATTTTATCGTGGGCCTCTCAACGGGGTTCTATTGGCAATTGTCAAGAAGGAAAGTGCAGGACCTGGAGCCAAGTCAGCTTCCTGATCAACAGCAGCAATAGCAGCAAGTTCTAAAATTGCACAATTCAGATGCAGAATTTGGCAGCCCTAGAACCCCCCAGATCATATGCAATAGCCCAAGGGAGCAGCAACTGCAACAAGTTGGGTTTCTAAAGAAGTTCACACTTGAGGAGATTCAGAGCATGACCCCTGGAACAAATTGGGTTTCTAAAGAAGTTCACACTTGAGGAGATTTAGAGCATGACAAACTTCTTTCAAGTGGTTTTGGGGGAAGGTGGTCAGGGGACGGTGTATGAAGCTTCTCTAAAAAAAGTAGAAATAAATAAATAAATAAATGCATTTTAAAAAATAAAATGAAGATAGACAAGATAAGAATAAAAAAAATAAAAACATGAAACAAACATAAACCAAAAAATAAATAAAAATGCAAAAACTATTTAAAAGGAA
The DNA here is from genome assembly GCA_963921925.1 of Sphagnum tenellum. Lineage (NCBI taxonomy): Eukaryota > Viridiplantae > Streptophyta > Sphagnopsida > Sphagnales > Sphagnaceae > Sphagnum > Sphagnum tenellum. The sequence goes on along the minus strand of OY998159.1, from coordinate 10,108,878 downwards.
TGGAAACAAATGAAACAAGGAAAGGGAAATACAGTAAAATAATTTCAAAAGAAAAAAAAATTCCAAAAATGAAAAAATCAAATAAAGAGTAAAAAATAAGTAAAAATAAAACTTATAAATATTGAAGAAAAACCCTACTTGAAAAAGAATGAGGTGTGTCTTCATTCTACAAATTTCAAACTTGCATCCAAATAAAAATATATATAAAAGTGAAAACAAACACTTTATTTTTATTATACAAAATAATAATAAAAATAGAAAACACATAAAAAGAAAATAATAAAAAAGTTAAAAGTTTCTAAAAAAAACTAAAACATGAACCAAGTTTAAAGAAACCCAAGGACTTCACAGTGGCCGAAGGTCACGGGCACCCACTAGTTGGTTATAAACGATAAAGTGCAATGAAGGCATTTTGAGGACAACAAGTGGCAGGTAGAACCGCTAGAGAACCTACAAGCATGGGGGTGGGAGGGATAGTAATGTTAGAAGGATCTATAGATCCCCTAGGTAGTATCCAAACACATTGAAGGTATTACAAACCCAAGGAAAATAACTATTCCTAGGTTTTTTCCCCTTTTTCATATTGTTCCCTTCCCTATGTTCCATTCCCTACTTCGTAATTGAGATCATTTATAGGAAAATAGGTCTGATTGTGGGCAATAGACCCTTATCTTCATTATTCCTGGTATAACCTAGAGTTTACTTCCTACTTGAATAATTATAGTAAAATGAGATAGGGAAGGTAGTTTTTTACGTGAAATAATAAGGTGTCAACCTTGTCCCTTACCCCTAGAGGAGAGTAATGATTGAGGGTCGCAAATTCACCCTTGTACATACATCAATAGCTTAAAAATAAGGTTAGGGAATAGGTGTGTTAGTTCATAGGTAGGCAAGGTGGTAGGTAGGTGGGTTTGGTTGAATTTGAAAACAAAGTTTTTAAGGAAAAAACAAGGTTAAGCCCAAAGAAAGGAAATGAAAAATCAAACTATGGTAACTTGTGTGTTTAACACAAGTATAATAACTAATTTTGCATTTGTTGGAAACGAAAACTTTGTGAATGTTTGAAATGCAATTTTGGCCATGAAAAGAATGGGTGCAACACAAAATAAATGTTGTAATTGCTACAACAAATTGACCAAATTGAACTAGCACCCACCAACACACCATCCATTGGATGTCCATTATGACTCAATTTGGATGAACTTCAATTGAATTAACATTGGTTTCACCTTGATAACTCATTTTATAAGAAATAAATCCAATATATAGGTAAATAGGTAAGAAAATAAATGTTTACTAGGTGCGTAGATGGTGGTAAAGGTAATTTTCGCTACCTTATAACAATTTGCTTGTGGGTTGTTGGTAGGTAGTAAAATAATAAGTGATCAAACCATCATGGTTATCTAAGGAATTGGGGACAATGTGAACCTGCCCCAAGGTGATACTTTCAGCTTTTTCAATGTAGCTTCTTAATGGCCATATTAAACCAAAAAAATTGTTATATATGAATCTGGAGATTCTAATTTAGTTTTTATTGTATATTTGTAGTATTTAGAAATAATTTAAATGGATTTGATATTTTAATGATGGTACCAATGTGGATGTTGGTTTGCCCAAAATGGGAATTGGAACCCAATGGCAAACAATTTTCACTTACCATGGTAAAAAATTCCAAAGGTTTTGGGTTGCTTTTAAAATGCACCAACTTGGTTTGAAATTGTTTAGGGGTATAGTGTGAAAGCTATTGATTATTGAACCGGTTTTTAATGATAATAAAATAAAATCAAAACTGAAATTGCATTGGAATTTGGAGGTGTTTTTGGTGTTGTTGGAAAGCCTTTGGCGAGTCAAATTTAATAGAGTTTAGTACATAATTTTTAGAGTTAAGGTGTGGAAGATATTGATTTTTGAGTGAATTTTGTTGCTAGAAATTCAAACAAATTGGAAAAATTAGGTTTGGAAGGAAAGATTAGTTGAACCCTCAATATTTTCACATTGCTGAATTTAGAAATTTTCAATTCTGAAAATGTGAAAAATAAAAAATGAGTTCACACTTGAACCAAACAAAACAAGCTACATTAATTTAACGTTAAATGACCACATGTTTTTAGAACTTGTCTAAATAATAAAAAGGGTAGTTTAAAAAATGCTACCAAATTCAAAACAAAGTTTAGATGTGAGGGGAAAAATCAAATTTAAAAAAATTGAAGATTTTTTCCAAAAAATCAAAATATCGCAAAAAAAATTCCCTTTATACTTTTACTTTTCACATTTTGTCAAAATATCAAACAAGACCCTACTAAGGATAATTTATACTATAAACTATATTTCTAACATGGCAAGCTTTTCGAAACTACCAAGAGCACAACATGAAGCACCATGGTTTGGGAGATCTTGGCATGACAAAACAAACCAAGTCAGTGCACCCTTACTCGTCACAAGCTTTTGAAAGATACCAAGAGCATGTAATGAAGCACGGTGGTTTGGGAGATCTCAGCATGAGAACACAAATCAAATTGTTGCACCCCTACTCATCGCGAGCTTTTCAAAGATACCAAGAGTGTAGCATGAAGCAAGGTGGTTTGGGAGATCTCAACATGACAAAATGAAACAAACTACTTTGCTTCATAAATAGATCCCTCTTGGGATGCTAGCCAATGGTGCACATTAGAAAATTGAGAAAATATCACTAGTCTTTTTGAATTAATGACGTTTTTTGAGTCCAAATTTAATATTTCCTGGGCTGAAAGTAAACTGAAAGAGACCTCACTCAGGAAGCACTTGTGTAGGGTTTAGCCCTAATCTTATTTGGTCATGTTCCATTTTGGTTTATCGAGTTTTGCCTCTCATTTCGACCCTTGATTTCTGAAACTGGTGAACTAAGTAAGGCAGGACACTAGAGTTATCGGTAAAGTCACCCTGTTGTCTTTGGGCCTGCTTTCACCCCTATCCCCTCTTTCAATGGTATCTGAAAAGTAAGGAAGTCTTATTAAATCTCAGTATGAAATGCTGAAACTCAGCATTTAATGAACAAGGTTTGAGACTAATTATAGTAGTTGTACAGGTAGAAGCAGTGGAGGCGCTCAGGAAAAAGGAAAGTGAGGATGAAACCCAATTTACCACCAAAATTGATGGAAAAACTAGTTTGGGTCCCAGTTGTTTCACTTTCTAAAATTTTCATTCCCAGTTACATGTTTGATGCCCTATTATGCTGAAACAGGTTGTTCTAACCCCTTAATTGCGAGACTTTACATAACTCTCATGTCTGGAATATCTTCATCAAATCTTAATTGGTGTCAAGTTTAGGGTTTAGGGTTTAGGGTTGTAGAGTCTAAAGTTGTAAAAATCTTCACCCAGAAACAAAGAAATTGCATGGGAACTTTGGTTGATTTTTGTTCAGGCCTTCCCATTTCCTTTAGTTGCCTCCTTATACTTTTCCGTAGAGAGAGCAAACAAATGCACAGTCAGCCTTCCTAATGTGAGCCTCTTCACCAGAAGGCTGCTGCCCCTTGTCATGGATGGGCTGTATGTTATTCACATCAATGTAATTCTAAGGTTAGGGTAGAGTAGAGCAGTTACACATCACCTGTGATTGACAATCTGTTTGCACTCTGAAGTCATATACCCAACTTGTCAGAAACTACTATCAATTGAACCATCCTTTACTGGTGTACCTCAAAGTAGACCTATAAGCATATTCATTTATCATACCAGATTTTTGGTACTACACTCAGCAAAAATTAGGCAAGATGTTCAAAACACTTCACTAGCATGTGACAAACTGCCCATTTCTGTGCTTTGCTAATAAAGTAAGTCTGGATTTATCTATTTCTAGGGCTCATCCTGGATTACAAAACAACCGTCTTTATCGATCCTAATAAATTCCCTCTATCTTCTGATTTGCAACCCAACCTCAGACCCCAGAAATAAAAGTATTTACATGCAGTGACGCCAATCCCTGCATATACCCAAGATATAAGTGGGTGAAGACACAACATCTTGGTCACTGGGATGGACTTATCACTGTGGTAGCTAAACTATGCCTACAAATAGCCAGACTACAATGCATACAGTCTCAGATCTTTGGATGCGGTGTGGAACTCCACACATCTGCTAAACACCTGCCTCTTGTCAACTGGAACTCTTCCTTACCAGCGGGTAAAGGGGCTGCCAAGTGATGTGCCTCCATCCAAGTTCAGAACAAAGGAAAAGGATGGAATCAAAGATCGCACCTTATTTGCTAGTACACATCTTATGCCATCCTTGCCAGCTTGTAACAGTGGCTGGGTACTATACCAGCTGACATACATTGTCATGAAAAAACACAACTACTGTATGATACACAATACGGTTTAAATCTACAGCTCCTCTTCAACTATTCCTAAACTCCCAAGTCAAACCTCCAGGGAAACACTGGTAAGACTGCTTCTTGCAAATGACCACCAGGTTGGACACCATGAGAGGTTAGCATAAGTGTTCACCTCTTTGTTCTGGACATGTGTGTGCAACAGTGTATGTAGCTGGAGACCGAATTGGTGCTGTTGGGAAATGAGGATGGTTAAAAGTGGATGCTGTTTGAGTGGAGGCAATTGATGTTCCAACATTTATGGGACCGCCAAGGGCCCTACCAACTGCAGCTAACAAAGGAGTGGTCTCTATAGGAACAGGTTCATGACTTTTGGATTGGGCATCTCTCTTGCAGACTGGACAGAAGGCGCGTTGTGTTGTTAACCACTGGTCTATACAATCAACATGAAACTCTGCACAATACACAACAACCACCATGACTGTACAGTTCCATGCACATGCTGCAAATTTTTTAAAACCTGACAAAGTCCCCTAAAACATTTACCAGACCCAAATGAATCAGCAATCTAACTAACACAAGACTGCCAATTCAAGCAAGGGCAACACATCATATTGCTCCACATTTTACAAGGAGCTTGGTTACATTTACTGCCATAACATAGCTAGAGAGAGTGAGGGTGGGAGAGAGAGCATTTACCATGGTGACATGGAAGAAGCCGCAAATTCTCACCAGCCTCATAGTCTTCAAGGCAGATTGCACAAGTTTCTGCAGTGCCTCTTCCCTCACCCACACATTTGAACACAAAGCTAGGGAGGGCCTTCACCTCTGTTGAGCTCATCCCTGATGGTTCCCTAGCCAGGAGCAATTGGGGTGGCAAGTATCGAAAGCGGTATCGCCGCACAAAGACAAAAGTTGCAAGTACAATTGACACTCCAATGAGTGAGATGAAGGAGACTGCCATTACTGACCATGCTACATTCTCAAATGCTGGCATTATATAGCAGATAGTTCTCATGTCTCCTGCATAGTGCAGGAGGGCCTCCCCTGAAGACTTTGAGACAAAGACAGCATAAATATGCAAGTCATCTGAGATTCCGGACACTGCATTGCCAACCACAAATCTTGCAGTAAGCACTCACCCAAATCACTGACACCTATGCCTACACTCTCCACAACAATTATTCCACATCATATTGGCTTGGCAGAATTATACCCCTATTCAGGTTCCTTTCATTCTGTGAAATTTTAAGAGGCACTGTTAACACCTTACAGACTGCTTGCCAACATTCCTGAACAGATAGTACTGCTGTTGGCAAATCCTGTCTATGGCATTCATCTCAAAGCTTTCCAGTAAGGCAGAAATTGGATATTGGAGGGACATGCAAAGACTGGAGGGGAGAATTCATGCAACGGTGTCTTGACACCAGTTGGCAAGAATGCTTCAGCACTTTTCAAGAATAAAAGGCACAGGTTAAATGTGCAAAACCACATTCTCAAAAGAGCAGACAGGTGTGCTGAAAGCAGCTTGCTTGAACCCTACAAAACAGAAAGAGTAAGGTGGACCTACTTGTGACCAGCTCATGGTTGTCAGCATTGTTATACACAATGACAGCTCCAAATCCAGCTTCCTGAGCATGTCGAACCTTGGTGTCAAAATTGCAGATCCCACGGGCCACCACAACAAAAGGAGGGAGCAAACTTCGTTCTGAGTCTGGGTCCCTGATCAGAGGTGTGCAGGCATCCTGTGGATTTGCCTCGTGCAGCACTCCCATAATGCCAGCTGCTGGAATCCGAGGAGCTGCCAGCCTAAAGATAACAAGTCAACCACAGTTCCTCTTCCTTCTAGTAGAAACATGAAGCCTATGAAGCATGAAAGTATGCATCATTTTTATGATTGTACAATAAGAGATCTCTGCATGCTTTCAAAGTGTCATGCATCTCAATCATGCAACAGACAACATATCGGCCCACAAAAAAATAAAAATGACAGAATTCTGAGTTCAGTTTAAACATATTTATACACCATGATGATGTTCACTAGAACAGTTTCTGTTGGCAGTTTGGTAATTAGGGTTCTGGCATCTGGAAGGGTTTGTGGGTTCAAGGCTCTCTCGCTATCTCTCTATATATACATATGCTAGCTTCTGTCATGAACAGCCATGTTGGTAATAATAAGTTTACTGTGTCAACAATCCAGAAATCATCGAATAGGAAAGTAGAGACTTGAGAGGCCTTTTCGCTAACTGAGATTCACAGTTATATTAACCGTCCAAGGCCACACAGAGAAGCTATAGCATTGCATTCAAAAAGATGATTATCTTCTCTTTCAAAGAGTCAAGGAGATAATTAAATAATTGGAGATGGTTGGCAGACAAGACCACATGCTTATTATTATTCTTCTTCTTCTGATGGCGATGGTGATGATGACAAATTCGTGCGTTTGGAAGAAGCTTCAAAGAAGCATAGCAAGGTTCTACGAACAGCATCAAGAAAAAGAGTACAAGGACTGAACAAGCTGAGAGAAAAAGAGTTCGAAAAATCAATCACGTACCAAAATTGGCTTCAGCATCAGGAAAAGACCAGGTTTCATTACTGGAGGTAAGCAAGATGACAGCCGAGTTCACTCTTCCTAACAGAAGCGTGAGAAGCACAAGAGAAAGCCCCACTAAAGAGATCATGACTTCTCGTTGCCCGACAATCCTGACTGCCAATCCTGCATCTATTGCAATCGGCGGCGGCATCTCCTCCACAATCCAAAACCGCACACACAGACACAGTCCTCCTTCTCCTTCTCCTTCTCCTCCTCCTCGTCACAGCCACTTTCTTTCCGCTGCAAATTCCCTCGATCTCCGATTCCCCAAAACGCTTGCTAAATCACCAACAAAATCTCCTCCATTCTTACTCCCGCTTTCTCTCACTCTCGGATTTTTCACAGCAAACCCTTACTACGTCAGCGACAGGAGCTCCATTCTTTCTCCTCCCGCTTTCTACACTCCCCCGCCCGCCTCCTCCAGCCACCAACAGGAACGATTTTATGAGTACTTTTATGTCCAATTTTTTTGAAAAAATACTCGATTGCTTGCTAATCATCACAACAACCACGAAGATTTGTTTCTTGCCATTTTGGAATTTTTTTAAAAAAAACAATTGCTGCAAAAACACACGAGCCAAAACGCTCTGACGAAAACACGGAGCGAAGAAATCGCAGCGTCGAAAGCGGCTCGCCGGGCACATACCACGACGCCCGCTAGCTACCTACCAAATGATGAGCTAGTAGTAACTTACTACCGAAGGAATAGTGAATGAATGAATGATATAGTTGGGTGGGTGGGGGGGGGGATGGGGGATGTGGGGAGGGGAAGATTCTGGGGCGTAATAAATCTGGGCCCATTCCACTTGTCATATTGTGACTTTTTCATGATTTTGTGTTGAAAACCATTCTAGAGTGCTTATAGCTTCAAGGGTACTTTGGCCCCTTCATTTCATTCATAGTAGGTTGTCCTTTTTATAATCTTATCATTCTATCTTTTCCAAAAACGCAAGGCGAGATGTTGTTGTTGTTGCACTCATCATTTGAATGAAAATATATGTTGTTTAGTTTTAACAAAGCTAAGGCATTCATCCATTGCAAATAAAACAATGGGATGATGTGAACTAATATAGACGTAAATAAGATATTTATGAAGTGGTTAGGGCTAAAATAATTTAGGGTTTCAAGATAGGCCTTTGTGTGTCAACAAGGGGGGAGAAGGGAGGGGCGGGGGAAGGAATGTTGTTCATTTTCAAATGGAAGCTTTGTCATTGTAATGATTGTTTTTGGCATTCATAAACTAAGGCAATTGTAAGCTTTCCTTTTTTATTCCTTTGTGTTTGTCTGTTGATGTCTTCTTACAATACATATGGTTTTTGTCTCTTGATGTTTTCTTACAATACACATGGTTGGTTTAACTGTCGAAAGACTTTGACCTAAAAATCTTCAAAACAAATCAAAAAATTGGAGACCTTTGCAAGATGTAGAACCTCATGGTGGTTTCCATGTCATCAAAGTATATGATTTGAAAGGAGGTTGGATCATAAGTAGAGAGATGTATTTGCATGGAAAAATGACATATTTTGCAAATTTGATTGGCTTAACCACTATGGTGATTGAGTTTGTCAATGGAATTTTGCCTTGATCAAATTTCATGTTTTTGTTTTGGACTAATAGGTTCATCAGACATGTTACAAGGTATCCAAGATCCCAAAAGGTTTTTGGTTTTGTCAAATGTGCAAGTTTAATGTGGTCAATTAGGTAAATGCACATTTGCCTTGGGGCATTATATTTCAATTTCATCTTTTAAAAAAAGCTATACATAGTCAAAGGGTTTTCCCACGTGTAGTTCAACCACATTTGGTAAATGCTTATCGTTCTCCAATGTCAAACTTATGTTGACAGATAGAATTGCCTTATTAATAATACACACCAACATACATGTAGATATCATCCCAAATCCAATCCCATAACCCAAGAAGCCTTGACACAAAAAAATGTTCCAGTGAACGTCACTACAACATCACATAATGAAGAACTTCTTTTGGTGGTGCTACATTGGGAGCATTTTGGATTCAAACTTACTTTGGAATTTTCATAAACACATGTCATAGACCATTTGATGTGATTTTACAAAAAAAAATTGACAAGACTTAAACAACATTTCTCTTATCGAGGTTGTTGTTATTGTTATCACTACTAGCAATTAGAATGAAAAGAAACAATTTTGGATTTGTCAAACTTTGTGGACAAAGGTGCACGTCAGTTAAGTTTAGTGGAGGTCATTGAAGTGCATTGTAAACACACATTTTTTCTCGAATAAAATCAAGTTTCTTATACTTTGGATGTGCATGTTATGCTTGTTGGAAGTTTAATGGCTTGATTACCCTTCAACTCACTATAAACTTAATGTTGGGTTTTAAGGTTTAGATTGAACAAAACATAGTGAATTAGTAGGTGCCTGCCAACAAGAGTTCCAAAAAACATGAACTAAAAGGTTTCAAAACCATGAATTTCATCAAATCATAAGATATTAATACAAAGTAATAGGAGGAACAAATGGTTTTGCTAAAGTATATATTTAAAAGCATGAAGGGAATTGACTACTATGTTATTTATTTACCATGGCACTTGAGCAAATCAAGATGACCCATAGAAGATAACAAATTAAGTAAGACCTCTGGGGTTAAATGTTAGTTTTTTTTTTTTCAAATTGAATCAAATTATTTTGTGTCTAATGCTACAATTTTGGTATAATATAACATTTTGATGAAGTAACATGAGAAAACCTTGGAAGGTCTTTTATGCAAATATGTCCATGTTTTAATATTTCACCTCATCACATTTCACTATTAAAATTCATGGTTTTTCAAACGCTGCAAGTTGATTAACAAGTTTTTTTTATTACTTGGCATGTGCATTTTGACTAGATGCCCAAGGCTTGAATAATATGTGTATTTTTTACTTGTAATTTTGACTAGAATGACCTATTTGATTATATGTTAATTCAAGTTAGAAAAAAACATGACCACCTTGATCAAAATGACCAATGGATTTTAATCAACTTGGATGTTTAATCAAATTGGACAAAGCAAAATAACATCCTTAGTCAAGGTGGACAATGGTACAATAATAGTCAAGTGGGACATCCTATGTCACCTATTTGGTTAAAATGGCTATTGCCTAGGTTAAATAATAGCCTAGGCCTATTTACATACCTACCCACCTACCATCTTACGAACCTACCTACTCAACCTCATATTCCCCACCTACCATCCTACATACCTACCTACTTACTTACCTCATATTTCCCATCTATAATTTTTCATCCTTACTCGCCAACCTACTTACCTACATGCCTACCTACCTTTTATTTCTCACTTACCATCCTACTTCTTTACCTACCTAACTTCTACTTCCCACTTACCATCTTAGATCCTTACTTGCCTACCTACTTGTAGGTACGTACTTACCTACCTACCTACATGCCTTTTACTTTTCACCTATCATTATACATACCTACTTTTCACCTACTATTGTACATACCTACGTACTTATTTCCTACTTTGATTCCCACCTACCATCCTACATCCTTACATACCCGCCTAACCTATTTAGATACCTACCTCTTATGGACTACAAGTTGCCTATTTACCTACCTACCATGCATCATGCAACCTATTAGGATTAGTTACCTAACTTTATTTATTTATTTACATACTTAATGATGTGAAATAAACAAGTGAAATAAAGAACTTGACAAGATTTTTCAACTTTGAAAAATGTAGTCCATTAGTAAGGACTTGGTTTATCATTGGGGAGGTGGGGGGTTCAATTCCTAATATTTAAAACCTATGTACATGTTAAAAGGGTTAGGGTAAGTACGTTAGGTTAAATTTGGAAGGTTAAATTGAATAGGTTAGGTAGGTTAGGGTACCACCTAGCTTTTTTTTTTTTAACGACCTACCTAAATTTATATATAACCTACTTACCTATACCTACCACTACTACCAAAGTGGGGTGCAATTTACAAGTTTAAATCACTATGGGACTTTAAAAATGAAATAACTCATTGCATTATATTGATTTCACCCTGGTGAAAGTTATTTCACTATAACATCACAAATGTAGACATCATGTTTCATTTTTAGTTAACATAATTCATTATTACAATTTACTATAATAAACAGATTTAATTTTATTTTTAAATAATTATTATATCTATATTATTTTATGATATACCCTATATTATTTTAAGCTATTTCAGTCATTCTAATTTATATTTTATGTTATTATAGGACACTCTGAAGTCCCCCGGTTTAATTTCAACAAAAGTTTAGGTACACTGAACTATCTTATTTTACCATGCTCAGAAGTTAAGACCCCAACACGTTATATACTAATGTCAGTTTCACCATTATGTACTTGTAGGAGCAAGTTGAAGAGGATTAATGGCTAGCTAGGTTGGGAAAATCAAAGAAAGAAAGACATGATGCGCACCAATACATACCTGCGTAAATGACTGGATTGTAGTGTTATACTGCTCTGCAGTCTTGTGAAGAGCTGCAGTTGAAGGAACAACTTGAGAAATTCAGAAACTCATTTGCAAACTTGTCAGAAGTCCTCAAGTGTTTATCTAAGCCAAGGATCTTCAAGTGGCGTGGTCTTGAAGCAGAAACACTAGTGTGCTTTGAGTAATGTCGGTTGCTAAATTGGACTCTCCTTTTTAGAAAAATTGCAGCTACTGAGACTCTCATTCCTGTTATTGCCAGAGCCAAAAAAAAAAGACGGAAATTACGAAATTACTACCACAACAAATAGTATGCAAACTGGAAAAAAAAAAAAGAAATTCTCATCTTTCAAAAAGCCCTCTCCTAAGGCCTTAAGGTTGATGCCAATGGCCTAAATAAAACATCATTGCATGTGCAAACAGAGAATCAACCAATGCTCCTTGAGCACGGCTCTTACCGGTGATGCATCACGAAGCGCTTGCAACTTAGCCGGCATTGTTGCTTCTGCTGAAAAGGAAGCGCGCATGCCACCTCCGTGGCTTCTCCACTGATAAGCGCTGCAAGAACTGATCTGCAAGATGCGAAAAAGAAAACTAACAAAGTTCATATTCTTCTTCCGGGAGGCAAGAAAAAAAAAAACGGAAAGAAATTGACAAACATCAAAAGAAGAATAAAGCAATATCAGATCACAACAAAGATATAATATGAATTACTATAGCTGGCTTGATACCTAAACCCATGTGAAACTGCAGGCTTTGGAGAAACTTAGGAAAGCAACCATGAAATCATCTATTTCATTTGCTAACTTTGGCATTTTCTACGAGTTTGCAACCAGTGCAACCATCTGCAATGAAAGACATGGTTTTCAGCCAAAGGTAAGCTTCTTTGACCACTTCCTTCCAGGCACTTCCATCACAAACTTGCCCCCTCTTTGTATGAGTGCTTTTACAACACCTTAACAATATGTTCAACGTTCAATGTTGATCCAAAAAAACCCTGAAGATGTTAGTTTATAGTTTCTCATGGGCAAACGACAAAAGATTTGCCCAATTCTACCTATTTTTCCTCCCCCCCCCCCAATTATGCCAAATTTTGTGTTTAAAAAACTATTATTACGAAAAATCAAAAGAAGAAGCCGAAAATCTACGTCCCGTTCGGGATGGATTATCGGCACCTGGAGTATTAGGATCTCGAATGCCTCAGGCTCGGAGATAGCTTCCGAACCTACCACGTTCGGTTCCAAAGCAATCAGGCTTGTGTTGTTGTCTTCTCTTCTCCCGCGTGCCTTAGGGGAGGAGGAAATGTTGTCGTCTTCTTCTTCGCCCCCGGTCTTGTGCTGCAAGGCTACTTTTCTAATCTGTTCTTTCTACTGAACAGTTGAGGAGTTGGCAATCCGAATGTGCTCTGTTACGAAGTTTTTTGTGAAATTTTTTCGATAGTTTTCTAGTTTTTAAAAAAAAAGGAGTTTTTGTTTTTGTTTTGTTTCTCTTCTTCCCCTGGTGAGTCCTCTTCTTTCTCTCTCGGACTTCATTTCATTCTAGCGTGTTTGTGCGTGTATTTTTTCTTGCGCGTCGTTGTGTTCGGTGGTCCATCGCTTATTTTTCTTCTCTCTTTCTCGACGCTCTCTGTCTGTTTGTGACTGTTTTGATTTTTATGAGGCTTACTTGCAGTGGTGGAGTGTAGAAACGAACAAACTAAAGAAGGATTATTCGAGTGGCGAGAATTTCTTTCTGGCATTGAAGCTCTTAGTGCGGGATAACAAAATTCTTTCCATGGCCCCGTGGGAAGGAATAAAGACAGATGATGGTGTGGCAAGAGGAGGAGAACGAGCATTGTCTTTCATATCCAAGAGCATATCGAAAGCTCAGAGAAGCGCACAATCATATATGAAGCTTATGAAATCCAGGGTATAGTCCTTCATACATCTCTCAACTACAATTGACAAAGAATGGGAAAGCTTAAAGAAATCGTTTCGTTCTTTCAACGATGCAACCAAAGGCTTCGATTCTGCTCTCCAAAACTTTCTCGTTGTCTCCAAAGGGAGCGGCTCCTCCATGTCTGTTGGAGGACTAGCTATGTGTTCAAGAAATCCAAATAAGCCGCCCTCCACCACAAACACGACAATGATGGTCGAAGTCTTGGGGGGAGTAGACAAAAGCATGCTGGTTAGGAAGGATTCATCACAACAAAAGTGGAAAATAATGAGAAAGCTCAATACACGAGGAGACAATGAATCTAATTGGGAACCGTTGCAACGGGTGAAGAGAACTGTCCATAGAAGCTTGGGGGAGGAGATTGACACCACCACAACCACAGTCACAGCAACAGCCATAAGCAAGAGTCCTCCTGTTGAATTCTTGGAAAATGTGAAGAAGAATCTAGTACCATATTATCATCATTCTGGTCAAATCAATTTTCCAGAGAGAATTTTTTTCTGTTGTCAAAGGGCTTGCTTGTCATGAAGAAATTAATATATCTACCGTGTGCAGTATGTAGCAAACACAAGATTTTTATTTTTTTCCATGAGCTTTACAATAGAACTCCTGTGTTAGATATGACTTGGGAAGAGAGATGAGACTTCCATCTTCTTAGTTGCAGAAGCTTATATCAAGTCCAGAAGATTCAAGTAAGGTACACTTCAGTTTTCCAAGCTGGCAATTTGAAACAAAAATCTTGTTTCTACATCCATCACCTGCTTGTTGTTTGTCCTTTCAAGCTTCAAAAGCACAATCTTGTGAGCTCTTTACTTTTATTATAAAGTAACACCCTCCGAAGTGTTGATGAGTCTTGCATAAGGGCATCATTTTGATGATGCCAGGAGTTTTGTTCTGAGCAAGCAAAGGGATGTGATGGTGATGGATCAGAATGATACGATGCCTCTAAGCATGCCAGAGCTTTTGGAGAAGTTTGCTGGGCATGTAGAACCATTGCTTGGTCAGCTTGGTCTCGAGAAAGGTATATATACATCATATATATATATATATATATATGCAGATCCGCCATCTTCATACATCCTTGTTATTCAGTACAACCCTGTCAGTTTTCTTGGCAAAATGTTGGATACCCAAGTCATAGTGTTTTGAGGACATAGTTCTCTATTTTTTTTCTTTTGTTGCAGATGGCTCAAAAGTTGGTGACAAGCTAAGGTCCTGTAAACACAAAGTTGATCAACTGTCATCAACTATAACTGTGAAGGGGAAAGAGCTTGGGTTAGTTGGAAAAGCTTTAGCTGGAGATTTATTCAGTAAGGGCCTCAATGACCTTGATCACATGATTGGCAGTGTGGTACAAGGCACTGGCTACCACAACAAGGGGGGACTCTCAGCTGATCTTGCACCTGCCAGACAGGCCATTGTGGATTCTCGTCAAAGCATTGCAATTGTCACCACAGCAAGCTTACCATGGATGACAGGGACAACAGTTAATCCTTTATTACGGGCAGCCTATTTGGCCAAATCTGGACAGCAAAATGTTACGCTGTTAGTGCCATGGCTTTGCAAGAAAGACCAAGAGCAAGTCTACCCAAACCGAATGACATTTGACTCTCCTGCAGAACAAGAGACTTTTGTGCAGGGCTGGCTGGAAAATCGTGTAGGGTTCAGACCAGATTTCAAGATTGCATTCTATCTTGGAAAGGTACAACACTAATATCCCTGGTGAATTCTATTACTGCCTTTCTAATCAGGGTGCTATGTCTGTGTCGATGTGAGTTGTTGCAGTGTTCAGGTTTAGAGTTTCTTGACGATTTGTGTTTTTGTCAAATTGGATCACCAATGTCCATCATGATGTGCAGTTTTCTACAGAAAAACGAAGTATTTTGGCTGGGAATATCTCACAATTCATTCCTGATCAGGAGGCTGATGTTGGAGTGTTGGAGGAGCCTGAGCACTTGACATGGTACTACCATGGAAAGCGCTGGACTAAGAAATTCCAACATGTTGTCGGTATAGTTCACACAAATTATCTGGAGTATGTGAAACGAGAGAAAAATGGAAAGCTTCAGGCCTTCCTACTAAAGCATGTGAACAACTGGGTGGTTCGCATTTATTGCAATAAGGTATTCTAATATGTTCCTTCTCTATTCTCTTCTGTTTTCATGATCAAGGTACTTAGAGGATCAGAGCAGCTATCAAGTCTGAAATATTGAAGTTTTTCTTGTGGATAAGGTGTTGCGACTGTCAGCTGCAACACAAGCACTACCAAGATCATCAGTTTGCAATGTCCATGGAGTAAGTCCTAAGTTCCTGGACATTGGAAAGCAGCTTGCAAATGAAAGCGAAAACAACAAGGCCGGATTCTCAAAGGGAGCTTATTATCTTGGCAAGATGGTTTGGGGGAAGGGATATAGAGAACTCGTGGATCTTCTAACTCAAAACAAAGATGTTCTTGATAACACTTAGCTTGATGTCTTTTATGAAGGGAGTCATGGTATGGATAGTCATGAAAATAGGTGCAGTGCTTAATTTCAATCCATTTTGGTTTATAGACTGATCAATCACTGATCCATCAGTGGTACTATAAATTGATTTATAGTGCCACTGATGGATCAGTGATTTGCAACTGTGTTGTTGCAACATTACATCACCTACCTTCAAGAACACACAAACAATATAAATACAATGTTGGGAAAGTATGATTATAACATAGATACAATAACATAAACAACAAGAATACAACATTGAATCAATATTGAATATCTAGTTTGTAGCTATGTTGTTGCAACATTGCATCCCCTATGTTCAACAATGCACATGCAATGCAAATACGATGTTGAAAAAATATGAGTACAACGTAAATACAAAATATAGACAACATGAGTACAATATAAAATCAATACAATAATAGAATTTGTAACCATATTGTAACAACATTGTATCATTTATAACTAAAAATGCATATCCAATACAATCATAATACTAATGCAATATCATTACAATATGGACATAATGTGAATACAACATGGCAAACAACATAAATATAATGCAAATATGATGCTACATTAATTATCATTGAAACAATACCAAAATTAAATCAATACAATCTAAATTGTTTCAATGCCTATTTTACACGAACAAAGCACTAAACCTTGGACATCTTGTAAAAGTATTGTGAAAGCACTTAAATAGCACTAATACAAAGGGGTCCCCACTTTGTGATGTCCACGTGCTGCCTTAAAGTTTTTCATCTCTTACTTTTGAGCTCCTTTGGTGTGACGATCCCCCATAAGATGTCTCCCCTCTTCGGCAGCTTCGAACTGGTACCTTTCTTCTTCGTGCCTCCATTTGGTTTCTGTTGTTGCTAACCTTCCATCGCTCGCTCTGCTAAATTCCTGCAGATCACACAAAAACAATTTCGTAGTGCTAAAACAAACTACGCTAACAAGGTCACATGAACATGTTGATAAACTGTTGCCACCGCCATGAGTCGTCGTCGTCGTCCTCCCGTTCCATCATCTTCTTCTTCCGAGATGAGGAACTTGGATGGACGGATGATGGGACGGATGGATGGAAAGGACGACCACCCAAGGATATTATACAAGTAGATAGGCTATTATAAATTATTATACCCTAAATTATTATATGTTATTTTACTTTAAGGTATCTTAACTAATTTATTGTAAGTTTTTAAGTTACCATAAATTAAATTATTCAATTAACTTTAGGTTATTTTATTTTAAATTAATATATATTATTTCAAATTATATTATAAATTATTATAAATTATTATAAATTATTTTATACTAAGTATAATAACATAAAATAATCTAAAAATATATATAATGACCTAAGGTAAACCCACCAATAATCATTAATATAATAACCACAAATAATTATTAATATAATAATCGCTAAAAAAACATTAATAACCACAAATAGAAAATGTAACAATAGCCATTAATAACCACCAATAACATTAATAAAAGAACAACCAATAATCATATATTAAAATTACTTAAGATTGCCAAAAATAATATAAGGTGAAATAATTTATAATAAACAAAAATAATTTAAGGTGAAATAACCTATAAAAACCTAGAATTGCCAATAATAACATTTAATATCCAAAAATAATTTATAATAGTTGTAAGTAGTTTAAACTGAAATAATTTATAATAGCTGAAAAAACATAGAATAATCAAAAAATTTACAATAATTTAGCCTAAGGTGAAATAAACTAAAATAGCCAAAAGTAACTTAGAATAACCAAAAGTAGCTTAAGGTGAAATAATAAAAAATACCAAAAGTAATTGAAAATAGCCATAAATAGGCTAAAATAATTTAAATTAATGCAAAATAATCATAAAATAAAATGAAAATAGCTTAACATAGGTAGAATTAATATATTAACAAAACTATTATCCATTCATTAAGCTTATTTTTTCCAGAATAATGGTCATTGAAATGTTATTGAATAATGATATTCAAATTTTTTTTTGTTTAAATGATTTTAAACTTTCAAAAGGAAATAATGTAATTATGTACATTATTGAATTCAAAAAAAAGTAAACCAATCATTTCATGTGAACAAAATCTTAATAAGATATGAATTTTCCAAGTTTATGTTTTTGTAATGTTTAAAATAAAATATTTGATAAGTAAAATGTAATGTAACATATTATCACAGTAAATGGGGTGGCTTAATTGTAAGGGTGTTTGCCTCCATTCTAAAGATCAAGGGATCAAACTTCTGGGTGGTGTCGTGTGTGGTCAACAATTGTATGTTAACTGAATATTCTTTTAACGAATTCCTATAATAGGTGCTTAGGTTGATTACATGGCCTACCTTCCTACTTAGGCTAGGTTTTTAACCTAGTGTATGTAGTGACACATGTCAATAAATAATAGGTTTTAAAAAATCATGAAATTATCAATAATATTATATATGAAATAATTAAATTTTAATTGATTTCTATACTAGTTAGTTAATTAACTAATAAGTGAATGGTTTTGTAAATTTGTATTTCACTTGGAAGTATTCTTGTTTCATTAAGTATTACTGAAATAAGTTATTGTGCGTAATAATTAGTCCTTGTTCATGAGGGGGTTAAACAATTTCACTAGGTAAAAATGTCTAAATTCACTTAAAATCTAGTGAAACCCAAAGTGAATTAGAATACATTTCCTAGTAGTGATAGTAGGTATATATTTCATATTGCCTTAGGTCCCATACTAATTAATATTGGTATAAAATTGGTATTATTTTAAGTCATACTTAGTTGATAGGTTTTTCCATTCCAAATTGATACCAATATCATAAACCCATTTTGTACCCTATATAATACAACATTGGTTTCAATCTTCAGTGTCAAAAATCTAATACATAAACAAAACTTACAATACATGCTAGCAACAACCAATACATCTATAAGTACTTTTATCACCCATGTGACCAAAGGTATTCATATAGTTTTTCATGCTTTCCAATTAAACTTTTCGTGGCTAATTTTTTACAAAACTTACATGACCATTAGTATATTTTTTAATAAAATAAAATAACATCACAAATTCATCTTGAGTTTTAATAATTAAAAAATCATAATTAGGGTTAATAATTGCCCAAATTTTTTCTAGCATATCTAATTATTGCATAAACAAAAGACTTCAATTTCGCATTCATAACAACATTTACAAGAATTTATATAGTAATAATTAATAACACCCCTTTGCCATTGTGAATTAAAACATGGGGAGCCAATGAAAATGAATTACATGAAAGGTTAAAACCAAGATGAATGCAATTGCAAAATAATCTCCATAGTCACAACACTTTTGGAATAAATGCTTAAGAAATGTTTGTTTTTGCATTATTTGAAATTCTATGAAGATCTTGCACAATTATTTATGGGTTGTGATATTTTTATTGAACAAATATTATAGTAATGATGAACCTCAATTATAGTTTTCTTAGCCTTCATGTATATAATTGTTTCCCCACAACAAAGCAATGGCAAAACACGTAGTTGTAAAAAAATGGATGAGTGGAAACATATTAATAAAATAAAATTTAACAAACAAATTAGTAAAAAGTTGGTGATTGCAATAAAAAAATGGCATGAGTAACAACAAAAATCCTTAACACAAATAATCAACATGATATATAACTATTTTGAAAAGGGGGGTTTTCAACATTTTAGACATTTGAATCTATTTTCTTGTGTCCATATTATCAAAAATTCTTCCATTTTTTAATTGGGTGGACTTTTTTTGTCTACATTACCTTGTTAACACCCGATAGCTATAGATATTCAATTGTACACAATGGACAAGATAATGTGTAAAATATTACAAATACAAAAAAATGTTTAAAAAATGTTTGTAAATTAATTAACATGCTTGTGTGAAAGTTTTATTTGCACAATAGTTTTTATATGTACAATATATATATATAGAACAAAAAATCATACACTTTTATTTTATTTTGCAAATGTACCAAAATGAAATTGGTAAGATGAACAAAACTTCATTGTTGTTTGTTTTGACACCAATAAAACAAAAAACAATATGTTTCCAAAGTTGTCACATAAACCCTCAATACTAGAAGACAAAAATACTTTGTATATTTTTTGTTTCAAAACTCTTGTTGCATCATTCTTGCTTTAAACATGTTTCTTCTTTAAAACCACCAAATACATCAACTTCACATGTTTTTTCTAGTGTAAAAACTTAATTTCTTTTTGTTAATTTTGTGTAAGAAAGGAAGCATGTGTGAACAAGAGTTTACATTGAAATTGATACATGCATGCAAACTATGAAGTTGAATGAAGAAAAAAAGACCTAAATTTACATCCAAACACAAAAACCAAAACAAAACTAGAAGAAGTAAAAAACAAGTATAGAAATTGTGAAATAAAAGTGCAAACAAAAGTATAGACAAATTTTTATTGAAAAAGTAGACACAAAAATAACAAAACAAGGTTATGGAATAATATTATTTTTCATATTAATGTTAAATAAGGTGAATGCAAGGTATGGTGGCTCACTTTTGAAGTCACAATAGCAATTTTTACAAGGTGCTTTGTGTTTAAATGTTTATAATGAATAAATTTATTTTAAGTACATTAAATGACAATTCATTTTAACTAAAAACTTGATTATGAAAACATTTGCACAATTGTTTTTGAAAATAATACATTCATTTTCAATAGAGGACTTTTGAAATTAAAAAATGGATTAATTGATTGGATTATCAAAAAATTCAAGAATTCATATTGAATTCCACCCCAAATTTTTTATAATGACTAAACATGGTGTGAAAAGTGAAATCATAAAGTTAAACGTGAAATCTTAACCAAATTGTAGTTATGAACTTTGAAGGGTCAGAATTTGACCTTGTTTTCAAAAGTCCTTTTGAAATGATTTTTTTTTTGTTTGTCAAATTTTTTGTGCCAATGGGTACATAATTCAAATATCTAGCTGGACTTTTATTCTTAGGGGTTTTCTTTTTACAAATTTTCAAAGTGATTTCACCACATTAGCCTACAACATTTTTCACTATGAGTTTTGATTTAGTTTTAAAACGTTCTTTAAGTGATTAAAAATTTAATATTCAAAATTACACTCATGAAATTTTAGAATTTAAAACCATATCCATACAGATCATTTATAAAAACTTTCTTGTGACTTTTGTGAGTGTTGTATTTTTACCTAAAATGAACCACTAGATAATGTATACAACCAATACACTGAAGGTATCAAGGGGTTTTATATATTTATTTCCCTTTGGGGACTTAGTTCAAAGAAGCTTTCGTGAAAGTTTTCATATGTCCATTGATTGGGAGGCTTTTAAAAAGGTTTTGTAATTACATGTGAATTATGAGTTAACTAGGAATTAATTAAGAATGAAATTAAAGTTAATTATAGTTAATTGAAAATTAACCATGAGTGAATTAAAGGAATTTGAGAATAATCTAAGAATGAACTAGAAGTTAATTGAAACAAAAATTTAACTAGGAGTTATGGATGAACATTCATATGAGATGAATTCCATTCATTGTATGAAAATGATATTTGTGATATAAACCTAATTCCATCACCACAAAAAACCAACAGTTTGGACACATATTGAACATTTGTGAGCATAAACATGTAACATCGTGAACATTATGATTAAAAACATCAACATTGTGAGCAAATAACAAAAATCATAGGCACAAATGTACAATGTTGTTAGTAATAACAAATTGAAAAACTCATGTGAAATAAGCTACATGTTCAGCATGGACCATAAGAAAAAAATGTGAAACCCATTTATAATTAAATTATTATAATGAAACCATTACTTCATTAATTAACTATTAAATTTCTATTCACACATGTTATGTGAATTTGTTTTTGTCCCCATTTTCTTCATTGGCGTTAAATCTCGAATATTACAACTTGTCATTTTGGATAATGTCATTTCCAATTTAAACATGTTTATGAACAAGAAATCAAAACATCCATATGTATTTTGGTAAAACACTTTGACCATGCCATTAAAAAGGTAATTTTTTGTATATTTTGAATTTGTGCAACAATTTTGCAAGTATGTTTGCGTGTTCTTACATGTACATGCCACTAATTGTGTGGGTATTCCTATAGTTATAATCATTGTGAAAGGTGTTTTGATCAAAACCCATGTTACATAATGAATAAAGATGGTTATGTGTGGTTAAAAAATTTTGTATTCAAAGTTAAGTATGTATGATGGAGGTGACTTAAATTGGACAATTGAACTCTCCATTATCACAAATGTCACGATCCTTTCACCTTTTGAAGCTTTTAACATTTAATTTTAAAAAAAATTTATTAAAATCTATTGGATGACACATTTTATCACTTTTTCAATGTCAATTTTTTCTTTCATTGTTATTAGTGTCGGAAATAAAATTGATTGCAAGTTGAGGTTGTTGATGGTTAATGGGATTTTCATAAACAAATTCAAATTGTACATATATTAATCTATTATTCTTTTGGCAATTGGAATGAAGATTCAATTTGACTAATAAAAACCTTTTGCACTAAAGATTGAGTATTTAAAAATAGAATATTTCACAAAATATGTTCAAAATCATGATTTATAATCATTTTTTATTAAGTTTTTTTATGAATAAAAAATAGGTTACATTATATTGTCATGTAAAAAGATGTATATTTATTTTTTTGAAAAAAATTATTTTCAAATCATTTTAAGTTTAAAAATTTTATTAAAATAAACAAAAATAGTTATATTATTAAATTTTTTTGGGATATTACATATTCAATAAATTCATTTCAAATTTTATCAAATGTTTTCACAACACATAAAAAACATTGTTATATAAGTTCATCCAAAACATTAAACATCAACTTAAGTAACAATTACAATTCAAATTGTGATTATGTTTCAAAGTAGTTCATATTAACTAAATTTGACCCACTACTTTGATATTATTTCATATATTTTCACACGTTTGCATTTTTGCTAAAGTTGAATTTTTCTTCCCATTCCAAGTTGTTTTTAAAAAAACTTGGACAAGAAGTTTCTTACAAGGTCACTAACAATCCACTTCAAAAAGATTTTTGCTAACAAGGGTGATGCTTGACTTCTACCTGCTAATGTTTATTTATTGCCCCTAGTTTCTCTTCTTTCATATATAAAAACATCACATGACGGTCACATAGTTGCATGCAAGGTATTTTAATGTATTAATTTGTTTTACTATTACCAATAAATTTGATACATATTAAATTTCATTTCCATGTTACTTCATTTCTTCACATTATTTTTCATTGTAGATCCATGGCTATATGATGGTCACAAATCCATCTTGCTTACTTTACAAACAAGTTTATGCCAAATGTTGGTTTGATGATATCTATTATCAAGCCCAAAGATAGTTTTGCACTTTTGCAACCTCTACAAAGTTGCTAGACCAATGCTCTTTTCTTGTTCATATTAACACAACAATTGAGGTATATGATGCTACTCCATGTGCTTCTTCTCATGTGAAAAGTCCCTAGTCACAACCTTTGCTCAAGTTGCCAAGTACATGAATGATTTGCATATCAATGATTGAACTATTATTGACCTAAAAGTCACAAAGTACTTTCCATTTGAGCCTTGTCCATGAACTCATCGGATACACATAAAATTCTTGTGCAAAGAGCACACACAACAAACACGGATTTTGGAAAATGTAGAAGAAAATGTTCATCTCAAATGAGTATGGAAATCAAACTCATAGTTGGAAACTTGAGAACCGTGGTTGTGAAGGAATGAACTTGCACTCCAAAAAACTCCCTTGCAAAAAATTTGTTCCAAAACTTGCATGTGTTTCTTTTGCAAGATCACAATAAAATTGCTACAAATTTGAAAAAGCAAACACACAAAATAGCTTAAAAGAGCTTAGGTGATTTGATAAGAAGTACGAAACTCAAATGGAAGTGCAATATATAGATATTCAATTTTTATAGTCTTTCTACTAATACTCTTGTTCATGACAAAATTCATAAGGAAGAATATAGCTCCATTGACAACAACACATCGTGTTCAGATCCCCACCTTCAACAGAAGCACTTTAATTGCCAACAGATATGAATCACATAGAAAAGAAAAGAACCGCAACCTTGTAATCACCCTACAACTTTCATCACCACCACCCAAGCAAACACATCAAACAAACATATATATCTTTCATAAGAATCAAGAAATCTCCATTCTCACAATTAAGAAAAGCAAAGCAAGGATAACATCAAAGAAACATAGAACAAAAAATTGCAAAACACTAAGATTCCTGTGCATTTTGTGATGCAATTGAAAGAAGACTGCACAAGTTGAATTGGGTATGCTTTGTGTGTGTTTTTCACATCACAAAGTTCTTTCAGCTGCAGGCAAAAGTATTGATCCTCATCCTCCCACAGATACTTTCTGCCAATTTTGAGCTACCAGAATGCAGTTGAGTAGGTGAAGAAGAGATCAGCAATTTCAATTAGGGTTAGAAGAACATTACTGGGTTGCTGAGAAGAACCTTGCTGATTTCTGATATCTTTAGCAGGAGGAGGAGGAGGAGGAGGAGGAGGAGGAGGATTTGTGTGACCAAGTGTGCAGATAGGATTGTGATCTCCTCATTCACAATTGAGGCAGTTGTTGTCTATCCCCCCCCCAGAGTCATGCTTGGTTTTGTCAAAAGTAAAAAAAGGAGCAGCAATGGGCATCTCTTTCTTTTTCAGTATAATATGCATGCATGAATGAATGATGGCATACCAAAGTGGTGGTTGACAAGCAGAAGTAAAACTTCAGAAAGGATGGTACAGAAGATGTCAGCCCCATTCACAGCTGCGGACACAAGAAGATTCGCTGCCTGATCTGCAAGCACAGTAGAGATTTCAGCCATTGGAGGTTGCAGACACAAGAAGATATGCTGCCTGATCTACAAGCACAGTAGTGTTTTCAGCCCCATTGGAGGTTGCAGACACAAGATGTGCTGCTTGAAGCAAGCGGCCCTTCTTGATGCAAGAAGAAAAGCTCAGTTGGAAGGCCCCCTCGCTTGATGCAGCAACTCTTGTGTTCACAAACTGGATGCATTCTCAGTAGACTGCTGGTCCCACAATTACTTGGCTTCGACAAGATGGGTCTGAAAGAGAGAGAAGATGAGTCTCTGAGAGAGAGAGAGAGAGAGAAACGATGAGTCTGCGAGAGAGAGCGAGAGTCTGAGTAAATGTGGGTGTGAAGATGTTGTACCCTTTCCCATGCGCTTCGTCCATCTTTTCCTTCAGATTTGAAAGAGACACTTGGCGGGGGCCACGGCACTGAACACATCGGGACACGAGCTTCTTCTGATGATGATGATTGCTGCTGCTGGCTGGCTGGCAGCGGCATCCAGGTGTGGGTGAGATGTTCGGTAACCAGGACGAGAATTCCTACAGTGGGTTCTCGCTGGAATTCATATCACATCCCTGCACATGTCACGAATTGGGAGGAGGAGGAGGAGTTTCGATCGAAGTTACCCATTTCCCTTTTATTTTCTCTTCCCCCACCCGCCAGAGGGACAAGCTGCTGCTGCTGCCGCTCCTGCAGATCCCGTGGAATCAGCTCCGTCTCGGACGCATCTGATCTTTCGTCTCCTACTCCTCCTCCCACCTACCAGATGCCTGCTGCTGGTTGCAGAAGAATATGAGCTGATCCACTTTTGTCTTGTCGCTGATGAAACAAAGCTGTTTCTGATCTCGCCGTGCATGGTATGTACATTCTTCTTCTTCGTGCGCTAATTGGGTATACAATCACCACGACGACGACGACGTGGAGATCCTCTCTCTCTCTCTTTCTTTGTTCTTTCCTCGTCACATTTTGTGCAATGGATTCTGAACGTGGCATGGTCACACTCAAGCAACCCAATTGTGTTCGTATCTCGCGTGTGCGCGCTTGCAGTACCCATCGCACAATTGTGGAAGAAGAAGACGACCCCCGCCTGCGCGTCCCCACCCATTTTTCGTCTCTTCTGTTGCTGTGTTTTGTTTGTTTGTGCGAGTTTTGTGGAATTAGGGTTTATCGCAGCAGCAGCTTCTGCTTGTGATTTCAGCAAGAGCGCGTGCGGGGTGTGTCTGTTGTGTGTGTAAGCAGGTACAGGAGCAGGAGCAGGAGATTGGGTTTGGTGAGCAGCAAACAGACGAGCTTGTGGAAAATAGTAGTTGCGGAATTTTCGTGATGCGAAGCTTGAGAATTGAAGATCATGGAACCCGATGCAGGAATGGCAGAAGAATCTGAAGAAGAGCAGCAGCAGCAGCAGCAGCAGGAGCAACAGCAGCGGGCTATGCAAGGACAAGAGCCAGAACAAGAGCAAGCGCAAGCACAAGGACTACAATCTCCGTCTTCATCTCCACCACCACCGGTAGCAGCAGCAGCAGCAGCAGCAGCAGGAGTCTCTTGTTCACAAGCACAGCAGCAACATCATCAAAATCAACAGCAACATCATCATCAGCAGTTGCTGCAAGGCGGAGGAGGAGGAGCAACAGCAGGGCCACGGCCTGCGCCGGCATACAGAGTGGTGAACACAATCTGCGAGAAGAGAGAAGATGGGCCAGGACCCCGATGCGGCCACACTTTGACGGCAGTGGCAACAGTGGGGGAGGAAGGAAGTCCGGGCTATGTTGGGCCGCGTCTCATTCTCTTTGGTGGCGCTACTGCACTGGAAGGCAACACGGGTCCTGTGAGTCCTCAAGGAACACCTGGTGGAGCAGGAATCAGTATGTGCACACACACACAAACACACACATACCCATCTTTGATTTTGTGCTCAGTTTTTCTTGCACCTCTTGTGGGATTCTTGCACCAGTCTTTGGGATCTAGATCAGGATCCGTTGTGCCTTGTTTGCATACAGAATTGTTGGGGAGGGTTTTGTGCAACAACCTATATATTAGTAGTTGATGCTGTTGCTGTGGATTTTGATGATGGTTGAACAGATTTTGAACTTCTATAGATTTCTTGTTTGAACAACATGTTTTTTCTACTGTTGTTTGTGGTTTTGGGTGTTTACAGGATTAGCAGGAGCTACTGCTGATGTGCACTGCTTTGACATCAACAGCAACAGATGGTCAAGGTCAGTTTCTCTTTTCAGCTTTGTTTGAAAGCAATTTGGGGATGCTACTGTCCTCGGAAGCAGTTGAAGCTCTGAATGCATCACATCCCCTTCCATGCTTTCTCAGGCAGACAAATCTCTCTGAATGCATTCATCACATCCCCTTCCATCCTTTCTCAGGCACACAAAGCTCTCTGAGTGCATGAAATCCCATCTGTCTCTTTGCAGACAGACAATAGCTCTGAAAGTCACCCTGAAACGCATCAAATCCCGCTCAATCTTTTCTCAGGCACAACAGAACAGAACTCTTTGAAATGCATCAAATCCCTCTTCATCTTTTTGCAGGTAGACAAAGCTCTGAATGCATCAGATCCCCTTCATCTTTTCTTAGGGCAGAGAGAGAGAGACCCACCTCTCTTAAATGTTGCAAATCCTCTTCATCGTTTCTCAGGCATCAGTTGTGTTGTGTTCTTCCACCTTGAATTTCTTCAGGAATTTCTAGGGTTCCTTTTAGATTTAATTTATGAGGGTGCACGGTCCTCTTCTTTGGCAGAAAGGGAAATTGGAGTTACATATTGGATGTTCTTCAAATTTTTGCAATTCACATTCTTTTGCAACTTGATATGGCATACCTACTGTGTGCTTGCTGGGTTTAGAATCAGGGTTTTTGGGATGCAGTCCTGTTACTCCTGAGCTATTACCTTGGATCAAAGACTGCCGTTTTTGTTTGCTGCTTGTCTGTTTTGGGGGGATCTCATAAGTGATTGGCACCTTCTTTGCATGCAGGTTGGTTCCTGTTGGAGATCCACCATCTCCACGTGCTGCTCATGCAGCCACAGCTGTGGGTACTATGATAGCAGTTCAGGTAAGATAGAAACAGTGTGAAAGTAGGAATGAAAAGTTTTGAGCAAGTGTTCAAGGAGATCCAATTTGCAACTCTACCTTCTGTAGACAAACACAGTTCAATTAATGACCTAGTTTTTGACTGATCAGTAGTAGAGAATATGGTTATAGATGCTATTGTAAATGTAGAGCCAAAGCACACTGTGCAGTGCAAAGCATTGGAATACAACAATCACTTAGGTAGTAGAACCTCAAGGATGCTTCAAACTCATGGCTTTCAGGCTCAAATCTGCACATTGACATACTCATAAAACATAAGATTTTCCACAGATATCTGTTGTGGTTGATGGCTTTGTCAAAGATTTTGTTGCGTGGACTGGCAGGGAGGCATAGGACCAGCAGGGCTTTCGACAGATGATCTCCATGTCCTTGACTTGACACAAGCACGGCCGAGATGGCACAGGTGCATATGCACTATTTGTTGTTGACCCTTTCCTCTTCATGGTTTTCAACCATCATTAGGCATCTGTAAAACTGTCTTGTTTCAAGGGGAGTGCTGAATAGGGGGAAGGGCGGTGGTGGGCAGGCTGGTTGTGCAAGGGCCAGGACCAGGTCCTCGGTATGGCCATGTTATGGCCTTGGTGGGTCAGCGGTTTCTCATCTGCACCAGTGGCAATGATGGTTAGTCTTTTTGTTGTCAGTTTTATGGAAGTTGTTCACAGATTGCTTGTCTCACATGGTGTGAGAATTTCTAACATGACCCTTCTATGGAGCAGGTAAACGTCCACTTTCAGATGTCTGGGCTCTAGATACAGCAGCAAAGCCTTATGAGTGGCGGAAGCTGGACCCAGAAGGAGAGGGCCCTCCCCCTTGCATGTACGTAGTAGCATTTCACTGAGACTAAAAATCAGCCAATGTCATACATACACCTGCCTCTACTTTCTTTTGGTACTCTTCTGTAGTTTATTTTTGTCTCTCTCTCCAGTGTTCTTTTTTTATGATGGTCTTCTGCTATCTGCTTGCAGATATGCAACAGCATGTGCTCGATCAGATGGCCTGCTGCTTCTTTGCGGCGGAAGAGATGCCAACAGTGTGGTATGCTCCGGTAACCTTTCAAATAAAATGTCCTTTTCTAGACATGTTCTTTTATGGTGAATGCAACTTAAACCTCTGAGAAGCTCATTTGGAAATTCAGTAGTTATGAAGAATTGTGTGCATATGTTTGATAGTTTTTCCATGATGTAACATGTATGCCAGAAGACTAATCAGTGAGATTTGCTATCTGTAGCCACTTGATACAGCATATGGACTTGCAAAACATCGTGATGGACGGTGGGAGTGGGCTGTTGCTCCTGGCATATCACCTTCAGCACGATACCAACATGCAGCTGTGAGCAACTTTTCTTCGAGAATTTCTGCACTGTTTTGCATTCTATCAAAACACATGTGTCATTGGTTTTTCTTTGTTTGGATTTCTGGATCCAGTCTCACCAGGTGAGATGTGCAAGAGTATGCCTTCTTCAGTGTGTGCTGAGTATATTGTGAGTATGTTATGTCTTTTTCATGGGGATCTTGGTACATTATTTGTCATTCTTGTGCAGGTGTTTGTAAATGCTAGGCTTCATGTTTCAGGAGGAGCCCTTGGAGGTGGCCGGATGGTTGAGGATGCATCCAGTGTTGCAGGTCAGTACTACTACAAGCTGGTTATGAAACCTCTTCTTAGATGATATGCCTGCACCTTCAAAGAAAATGGATGGGTATCAGAAATCTGGGTCTGTACTGTCAAGGGTTAGAAGTGTCATGTGGCTTTGAGTCTAGAGAGCTATTGCCAGGTTTTGAGAAGGCTTCCAATTCTGAATCTCAGATCTGGGATTGTGTTCTTGGTGGTGCAGTTCTGGACACAGCTGCAGGGGTGTGGTGTGATAGGAGGATGGTAGTGACAAGCCCGCGGACAGGAAGGTACAGTAATGATGCATCGGGTGGTGATGCTGCCAGTGAGCTCACAAGACGGTGCCGTCATGCTGCTGCAGCTGTAGATGATCTCATTTTTGTGTATGGTGGGCTTAGGGGAGGTATGGCTGGATGTCACTCTTTATGTCTATATTGCTTTCTTCTTCTTATCAAGCTCTGGCAGATTCCAGATGGACCCAATAACATCACCAGTCCTCATATTGTATTGAGAGCTGTGCTGTTTGAAAGGTGCTGCAGTTAAACATTGTTTGTTGGGTATGCAAAAAACTCATTGCTGTAAGTTATCAAAGTACAGAGTTGTGATCTTCTGGTGCTATATAGTCATCCGATCATGCCTTGTTGATTTCTCCCAATGGTACAGATGGGTACCAGTGGGTCCACTTGTTGTCAGTTTTTTTGTAGAACTGTAGCATGAAGACAAAACTTTGTGAACTGTGACAGGAGTGTTGCTGGATGATCTATTAGTAGCAGAAGACTTGGCAGCTGCTGAGACAACGTCATCAGCATTGCATGCTGCATCAGTGGCTGCCTCATCACCTGCATCACCTGCCAACATGACCAGGCAACATGAAGGGGGGGTACCTGTTGATGACGCAGACACTTCATTAACGGATAGGTCTGTGGTTATGGCCAGTCCAGTGGCTGCACCATTGGAGGGTGATGGAACCATGGACATCAGCACTGAAAATGCTCTTTCACATGAACATCGGTATGTGAAGGAAACCTGTTTATACAGTTTGGAAGAAGTTTGGCTTTTAGGTAGCTAGCCTACTGCTACAACCTGAGGTTGTTGAGATCGATGCCCATGAGAGCATTCACACTGATGTCAACCATGTGCCACAGCTCTCTTCTCTCACTTCCAACTCTACAATCATGTGTCTCCTGTTACCTTAGATAAATTGTCAAGCAGTTGTCTCAATTTTAGATATGGATGTCTGCTGAGGTGCTATTTGTCTTGGATCTGGATTTGACTCAGAAGACTAGGTTGTATGATGTATGCTTGGCATCTATAGTGTCCTCCAGAAGTGGGACATGGAGCCCAAGCAGCAGCAATAAATGAAAGCTTGGTGTGGGGATGATGGTTGGCAGGAGTGAAAGAAAAGGGATTGAGACACTTGTGGAGGCATCGGCAGCAGAGGCGGAAGCAATCAGTTCAGCTTTGGCCAAAGCCACTGCAACCCATGAGAGCAACAGGGATGTGGAAACACACATCCCTGATCGAGATGGGGGCCCTGAAGCTACAAACACTGGAAAACCACCAGTTTCTGCACCCTCTGCAGCTTTTGTTGCACCAAATAAATCATCGATTGCTGGCCCATCAAATTACTCTACACCCATGGGAGTAAGGCTGCATCATAGAGCAGTAAGCGGCCAGCCAAAACCATTTGTGGAGCATATTGTCACAGTAAATTGATTTCTTTTATCGAAATAGCCAAGTGTTTCTCTGGCCTTCATAGATGCACTTACTGTTGGGTTTGCATGATGGGTGCTGCAGATGTGTATGTATCAATGTTCAGTTGCTTTGGATGTGTGTTCTGATGTGTCTATCTTCTTGCGGTTACTTCAGGTTGTAGTGGCAGCTGAATCAGGAGGTGCTTTGGGAGGGCTGGTGAGGCAACTCTCAATTGATCAGTTTGAGAATGAGGGGCGGCGTGTCAGTTATGGAACTCCGGATAGCACATCTCAAGCAAGACGGCTTCTAGACAGGCAGATGTCAATAAGTGGTGTGCAGAAGAGGGTAGGTGCTCTCCTCTTCTGTAATTTTGGAAGATTACAGGCGAAAGAAATGAATTAGCATAAGGTCCACCTACCTGCCTTCTACAACCATAATTTTCTTTTTCTTTTGTTTCACAACTCATTGTCTCCTGCAGGTGCTAGCATACTTGCTGAAGCCTCGTGGCTGGAAACCACCTGTGAAGAGACATTTTTTCATGGATAGCAGTGAGATAGCTGAACTTTGTGACGCCGCTGAACGGTTGTTTACTCGAGAGTCAAGTGTGCTGCAAATTAGAGCTCCTGTAAAGATATTTGGTGATCTCCATGGACAGTTTAGTGATCTGATGCGCTTGTTTGATGAGTATGGATCCCCTTCAACAGCAGGCGATATAACGTAAGCTTGTTTTCCCATTCATAACAGAGCTATCTCTTTGCAAACTTGTCATCATTTGAAAGGGTTCAGCAGCTGTGCCATCTCATGTCAAAAACTGGGTGAGCAGAAAAGACATTATTAAGCTTCTGATGGGGGACCCTGGTAAACACCCAGTTGAGGGGAGCATGCAATTGTAAAACCCTCTTCAGTTGATTTGTCATTCCTTCACACCATGGTAGGAAACAAAGGTCAATTTTGTGTTCAGTGCTTCTAAACAATTTTTTGTTTAGCATAATATTCGGTTGAAAGGTCCAGTACTTGTTATTCGCATGATGAGGGGGGAGTCATAAATCTTTTGTGGGGTCTCAATGTACAGGTACATTGATTATCTTTTCCTGGGGGATTATGTGGATCGAGGGCAACATAGTTTAGAAACAATCACTCTGCTACTTGCTCTTAAGGTAAGCTCTTACGTGCTACAGTTAGTTGGTACCAAGGTTGGCTTGGATATTCCAGCATGCTTGTTTCGGAGCTTGTTAGTCACTGCTTGATCTTGTCAAAGGATGGTTCTGTTTCTCTTTTCTTTATATTTGGGGTTCCTTGGTTTCATGCTTGCCATTTGGTTGCTGTTCTGTTGTCAGATCTGAAATACCCATATCCTTATTCTTGGGTATCCTCTCAAAAAACATTCTAGGGTTGACTTAGATCATAAGTATTGAGAAATTCTCTGTTCTTCTCAAGATAGTAATTGGTATGAGGTTGGACCACTTTCCAAGCTTAAGTTGGAACTGAAGTAGTTTCTGGGCTTTTCTCTTTGGCACTCTTACAAGCAAAAAGCTCCAAGTGCGTCTGGTGTTCTGTTTGCAGATTGAATACCCCATGAACGTCCACCTGATACGTGGCAATCATGAAGCTGCAGACATTAATGCTCTGTTTGGGTTTCGCATTGAGTGCATTGAACGATTGGTTTGTGCTTTTTCTCTTCCATCCACGCATGTTAGACATATACTCACAATTTTCTCTGATGCAATGTTGATGGATATCCATTCTTATACAGGTGAGTAGTACCATTGTGAAAAATTGACTACCAAATGTGCCATTCTTGGGAAATTTCTGTTGCAACTCAGGACCCAGCGTTCCTCACAATGTTTTCCTGTCAACTGATATTATGCAGGGAGAACGTGATGGCATTTGGGTATGGCAGCGCATCAATCAGCTATTTAACTGGCTGCCTCTTGCTGCTGTCATAGAGAGAAAAATCATTTGCATGCATGGTGGTATTGGAAGGTCCATCAACTATGTACAGCAGATTGAAGATCTGAAACGGCCCATTACCATGGAGGCCGGCTCTGTTGTGCTCATGGACCTCCTCTGGTATGTTGTCCTTCTACGTTGCGGAGTAAATGCAATAGGAGCAATGTAGCATCTCTACCAACATTAACCCTAAGCCCTAAACTGCCATGTAACATCTATACCTCCTAAGTAGGTGGACATCCGTGTAGATTCCAAGCCTTGATCTGGTATTTGTGAGGAGCACAAACCCAAGGCCCCCCCCCTTTCAAGTAGGTCTGCAGTTTCCGCTGATGCACCAGACTTGTGGTCTAGTTCAGGGTTAGACTTCAAATCACGTATCAGAAACTGTTTTGCAGGTCCGACCCAACAGAAAATGACAGTGTTGAGGGTTTACGTCCAAATGCCCGAGGACCAGGCTTGGTGACCTTTGGCGTAAGTCTAGCAATCATTCTGCTTGAAAAGTCACCAGTTCATGTTTATGACTCCTTTGTGGTTTCCTCAAGCTCAAATGCACTGCAAAATAGTGTGTTTTGGGTTGGCTTGACAGTTTTTTTGTGTTTTCTTCCAGCCGGACCGTGTCATGGAGTTTTGTAAGAACAATGATCTCCAGCTTATTGTCAGGGCGCATGAGTGTGTGATGGATGGGTTTGAGCGCTTTGCTCAAGGTCATCTGATCACTTTGTTCTCTGCCACAAATTACTGTGGTATGTGACTTGTTGGGTTGGGCCTACTAATATCACATGTCCTTGGGGCTCACATGTTGTTTTCAGCCCTCTGAGAGATACACTTTGAAAGAGAAAGAGGTAGGAAGGAACCTAATTATGCAAGTCATTTTGTTTCATGATTCTTCCAGGTACAGCCAACAATGCAGGTGCAATTCTGGTTCTTGGACGGGACTTGGTAGTAGTGCCTAAGCTTATCCATCCCATCCCACCTGCAACTCCTTCCCCTGAGTCATCACCAGAACGACACCAAGAGGAGATGTGGATGCAGGTACACAATTGTTTTATTTTGCTTTCAATAACTTTTGCAAGAAGCTTCATCAGTGTTATGTTGATTTGTTTGGTTCAGCAGTATTGTTGAATGCCTAAATGAAAACATGAGGTCTGCATCTTGCATATAACTTTCCATTCTGAAACCCAAATTTTCTTTTGAAAAATATGAAACTTGGTAGGAGGGCAGGAAGTCACTTTTTGCAATCTCTCGTAGTTGTTGAGGATCAGATTTCACTTTAGACAGCTGATACCTGTACTTTGGTCTGAGATGGTCTGTCGGGCCATTGGTATATGGCTCTACAACATCAGCAATTGTTTGCACTAAACTATGTAGTGAGTCTACCGGTTTTCTTTGATAACTTGACTTCTGTCTTCATTCTGAAATTTTACATCTTTGGGTTTCCTTGTCTCCACTATGTTTGTTTTGCAGGAACTCAATGTTCAAAGGCCTCCTACTCCAACAAGAGGTCGACCGCAACAGGCAAATGATCGTAGCTCTTTAGCCTGGATTTGATTTGATGGCTAGCTTTTGTCTAATCACAGTACCTCATCTGTACTCTGTATCCACTTTTAAGTCTGCAGTTGGTATTTCTTATTTCAATAAGAATGTCAAGTATCTTCTTTATAGGCGTTAGTGCTAGGTTTAGAGTCTTTAAGCAGCACAAGCAGGGTGACTACAAGCGGGGAATGAAGTTGTCAATATGAGCCCAAATTGAGCTCACAATAATAGCAGTTTCACATCACTTCCCTTTTGTTGTTGGAGCTTGACATCTGATGAGATATTATATGACCAGTTTTTGGGAAGACAACTTTGTCATGATGTTCAGTGAGGTTAACCATTTTTGAGTGTTTCTTACTGTGGTTGTAATCCAGTTCCAGGAACATGAACAATGATTGCATGGGGACATTTTTGTGCTTTGAAAAGCTTTCCATTTGGTTTTGAGAGGTGGCATTTGTTTCAACTTCACAGTTTGAAGACTGTTAATGTACATGTCCGTTTTCACCAATTGGCCTGAATTTAGCAGGAAAGCATTTAGCAATGAGATTTTGGCTTGTGCCTAAAAGGTATGTCACATAGTTTGAACTAAGAATTTGGTTTTGTATCCTTACAAACAACCCCTAAGATGCATAAGTTGAGCCCTACTTGACAAAAGCAGTTAAGCTTTCTGTTCTGTCAGTTGCACCAAATTATGGAACTATCTCAATTTGTGGAGCTGCCAAGTGTGCCACAAAGTGACAAAGCCGTATGGGGGTTTCTGGTATCTGTGGTGACATTTCAAGCTTTTTCTTGCTTGGAACTTCATCATGCATGCAAGCATGAATGTGCTGACAATGTTTACATTTCATTTTGCCACTTGGTGACAGCATTTCAGAACCTACCCAAGCAAACTGAGTGCAGCTTGGGAGTGAGGAAACTTTCCTTTGGGCAGTGTTGTAGTTCACAACTGTTTGATCCAAGACTGTATGATCCAACGATGCTGCTGCAGCTTAACGGTCAGATGGGAGCTTGATCCTACAGGCATGCTGCTTGGGTTCAACCTCAACAGGAAGGTGTTGTGTCACTGTGGCCCCATATAGTCAGCCATGGTAGGTAAGCCAACCTTTGAATCTGTGAGATTGTGTGGTTTTTGAGAGTGGTGGGCTATTTGTGTGACATGTGAAGTGTTTAGGAAGGACACTTTTATGAATGAGTCTGTCACTCTGTACGCTTGATGGAGGTCTACAAGCAACTGGAATTTCCTCCACAGCAGAAATAATCATTGAAATCCTTTTTACATTTTATGATATAAGAGATGAAGCTCATGATTGGTTTGCATGAGGCTGTGTTGCAGAATGTGGGGTGACACACAGCAAAAACAGTGGAAATGCGTATGTTGCATGAAAGCAAAACCCAGATTTGGGAGCTGGAAATTTGTTGGGTGAATAAGACCAGAAGTGTTTAGTGAAGAA
Organism: Sphagnum tenellum; assembly: GCA_963921925.1. Taxonomy (NCBI): domain Eukaryota; kingdom Viridiplantae; phylum Streptophyta; class Sphagnopsida; order Sphagnales; family Sphagnaceae; genus Sphagnum; species Sphagnum tenellum. The sequence goes on along the minus strand of OY998159.1, from coordinate 10,072,851 downwards.
GAAACAGTTGGGGACCAACATGATAAAGATCTATACAAGTTCCTTTATTACGAGGATGAGAAAGGAATTCAGGAACGGGGTTTGGGGAGCTCATGAGTATGTGTCATATAGGGAGCAGACAAGACAATTAGGAGACTGTCAAGACCTGAAATTTTTTGCATGTGGGTAAAGGTGAAATTGTATTATTTGTGAGGATGCAATTTTTCTATGGGGAAGCCATTGTGACTAAAATGGATGTTTTGCTGGATGAACATGAAGAGGGAAATTCAGAGTTTTGGTGATGGATGGAACTATCTGAGAGGTTTGAGTGTTTTGGGTATTGAGAGAACCTTGAATGCATGGTTCTGTGGAGTAGTTTTCAATGAGATTTGTGTGGAGCAAATGGGATTTTTGGCATTTCTGTTAATACTTATGGGTTTAAGGATTGCTGAAATAACCTACATTCTTCTCAGCGTTCGACTCTGCTTGTACACTTTGAGACTCTGCATGGGTTGAAAAGATCACAATTTTTGTTGATCTAGAAATTCTTAATTGCAGCATTGCTGGACCCATACCAGATTTTTCTGCATTTGTATAGCCATTTTCATATGGCTGTTATGTATTTTGCTACAAAGCTTTCAATTCTACAAATTTGTGTTGTGAAATCACAAACTCAATTATTTTACAACATGTTATTGTACAACATTGTGTAAAATTTGAATTTCCAAAATTAGTTTGGATAAAATTTGTAGGCATATGCCTCAACATATATTTGCCAGAACCCACCAATGGAGCCCACCAACATAAGTAATACGCCGAGTATAATGCAAATCTGCATAATTTTTTTTTTTCAAAAACATCAGGTTCAGAATTTTCATTAGTAGATATATCAATATATTAATATACATGGCCACAGAAAGATATAAGAGACAGAGGAATAGTACTCTCTTCCTAAACATGTTTGCTTGAGTTTGTTTTTTCTAGTATTGGCATTTCTTAACAAATAGAAAGGTAAAATGGTCTTCTTGCAAAACTGAGATACATCACAATTACGAAACTCAGAATGTTTTTTTAAAGGACTTGAATCACCCAAATGTTTGCAGCAAACCTTTGTAGTTGTGTTGTTAGATCCAAGCTCTATTTTGCACAAACCCTAAACCTTTAGAAAATCCTGAACTCATTAACAATGTTGTAAAACTACACAATGTTGTACTTCTAAAAAACTAACCCGTTGTTGTTGTGTTGTTTGATCCAAGCTTTATTTAGCAAGAACCCTAAACCTTAAACCCTAAACTGATTTCATTGTTGCTGTGTTATTTGATCCAAGCTTTATTTGGAATGAACCTTAAACTCGAAATGCTAAAGAACCCTAATCATTCAAGAATTAAGGCATTCAAGCAAAATTAAAGATGACAAAGGAAAATTATTTCTCTGATCTCATAGGAGATATGCGAAGAGAAAAAAAACAAATACTCACCCAGTTTACGGTCCACTCGAGACTCCACCTATTGGGTTTGCACATAGCCAACCACATGCAACATGGTAACTGTGACAAAATCCCAACAAGGAAAAAAATAAAATTAAAACTTGGGGATTCATTCCACTAGAACAAGCGGGTTTAGAGCAGAAAACTAATAATTTGGGTATAATTTTGAGCAAGCTCACCAACAAAACTGTATCTACTGGCAATGGCAATGGGTATGTGCCATGAACAATTTCCAATTTGTCTCAAGATTTGAATGTTTTGATTGTGCAAAAAAAGAGAAAATAAAAAATACAAGGTTTCAGTTAACCATAAGATGATATTACAAACTGATTGAAAGGAATTAGGTTGAAAGATCTATACATAAACTCCAATATTATATATATACTCTAGATATAACAACAGTTATATAGATCTAGCTTAAATATAGGTATATAGACAAGAGGAGAATCATATTACTCACGAAGTACGTGGTTGGAGCATATGCAAATCCGCCAAAGAAACCCAAGAGCCCTCTGAAAAATGGGAAGGTCATAGCCATAACCATTGTGAAACCTGGAAAATTTGATTGATTCACCAATCAACCTCAGTATCCATGATACAACTTCTTCATGCCTCAAAATGCTGTTGGTGAGACCCAAGATCTGAATTTGAAGCTAGACTTTGCAAAAGGAGTTTTTTAGAAGTACAGCACTAGGAGAAAAAATATACATTTGCAACTACATTTTCAAATACAAGTCCTGCTGGAGATGACACTCACGAATGTGAACTTATTTTTCACATACTCCTGAAGAAGGATCCAAAAAATTCAAAACAAAATTTGTTGCAAAAGAATCCAGAAAAATTCAAAACAAAATTTATTGAAAAAGATGCAAGGATCCTGAGCAGAAGATTTTGGTTCAGATTGTGAAGATTTTGTTTGGGCGAAAAGACTGCTTACCGACATAAAGAGAGCGAGTGATGAGACGAAGCTTGAAAGTAGGATGGAGACCCCATTTTCTCACCAACACAAGCTCCATCATATCAAACAGTGGCATTGCATAGATCTGCAAACACCATGACCACAACATTTAGGGTTTAGGGTTTAGGGGAGATGGAAATGAGAAAACCCACACAAAATTGGTGTAAAATTGAGGGTGAAGTTTAGGGGTTAAGGTTTAGGGAAGTTGGAAATGAAAAAACCCAGACAAAACTGGTGCAACATCTAGGGTAAAATCTAGGTTCAGGGAAGATGGAAATGGGAGAGCGCAGCATGTGGGATTCAGTAGTGTTGGGATTGGGGGAAAGAAAGCGAGAGAGAAATAGAGAGAACGGGAGAGAGAGAGATCTAGAGAAGAGAGAGCCTGCAGACGCACCAAGTAGCTTCCAATCACGTGGATGACGACCATTAGATTGGCTGCAGTAGCCAGCCAAACCGGCCAGCTCTCGTAGCGCAGAATACCCAAGTTGCTATTCTTGAGATCGTTGCCGTAGGCCCAGTAGCAAATGAGGGCCACAGGGAAGTAGCAAAGAGCGATGATAGCATAAGCCAGCTTCACTCCTCGCCACATCGCGATCCTGGACGGCTCTTCAGGAGTCGATGGCAGCGTGGCTTGAATCTCCAACGAAACATTGTGTCCTGCATACGCGAATGCTACAGTGCTCAACGCGTTGAAGATGCTGAGTACGTATGCTTCTGTACCCGTGTGGTGAAACTTTCCTCCTCGCGTTGTTCCGTCGTAATAGGGCAAATGATAGCGAGGAGTTACGCTGACAAGCCCATTGCCATTTGTCATGTCGTTATGTTGGTGATTGAGTGCGACCGGAACAATCCACGCAATCGTCGAGTAGCTGTTGCAGCAACCAGAGCAATTGCTCAAGGACCCATGATCAAATGAAAATCTAGATAGATAAATTTGCAGCAACCAAGCAAAATTGCTCAAGGACCCATTAACCCATGATCCAATGCAGAACTAGGGGAGGGAGGTTACTCTGCGAAGGAAGAGAGTACCGAGTTTGGAAGTTGATCCTCACCCGATGCTCATGATGGCTGCAGCCAAGGAGAGTTTTGAGAGCGAGCTCAAGTTAGGGAGTTGGACGAGCAGGAAGTAGACGGAACCGAACACCAGAATCCAAATGTAAGTCCGACGATATGGATTCGCACCCAGGTTGCTCAACGGACAATCGCCGCTGCAGTTCATGTTGTAGATGTTCTGCAAGGCCTGGCCGCCTACCACCATGTACAGGATGTCGACGCTCAGCTCCACCAGGAGTTGTAGCGGTACCACGATCCACAACCCTCGAGTCTTCCCGAACGCTTCCTGCCCCAACTCATGGTACCTGTTGAAGCGCTTGTTCGGAGGGCGTTCATGGAGCTGAATGAGTTGCCAGAAGGAGAATAGGGTGACGATCCACGAAAGAATCAAAACCGCTATGCCTGGACCCCTGCACACGAGCAAATCCAGTTTCAACCAGGAATGGAATTTTTTTCCACCATCCTGCTATTGTTTTTTGGTGATCTCCAAGAACCCATTGTCCAACTATGGCGACATCAACTCCTCTAAAGTGCAAGTTCGTTCGACAACGGTCTTGGTATTTGTGAGCTATTATAAGTTATTACCAGGTGAGGAAGACCATGGCGTTGGGTAGGCCAAGAACGCCGGCACTCACGACCGCTGTAACATTGTGGAAGGCGGCGGACATCCAATTGCCGTTGCGTCTGGTACCTTCGGATATTTCCATTTCAAAGGCCGCCAAGCGCAGAGGCCTCTCATCCTGGCAATCTCCAGATCAAAAACACCAACACCCAATCTTAGAATCATCTCACAACCCAAACAAGTCTCAATCAAGTGCACTTCCGGACTTCTGGAGTGGATGATCGAACTCTAGACTCCTTTCGGGAAACTCAAGACCCAAGAGCTTCAATATCCCCACCACCCCAACCCACCCCACCCCATAACTACTCCCCAACACAAAATTCAATGCCAGAAACACTCTAATACATACGACAAACAAGGCTCATTGCGACAGACAGACAACATTAAACAAGCTGCAGCTACTATTTCAGTCAGGCTACTACAACTTGATCTTGCGATGATCACTACTACAGCAACAAACCACCCACCAACCCCGCCCCCGCCCCCCCCCCCCCAAAACCACAAAGCCCGACACAAAAGTAGCTGTATACGATTTACAAAGTTCAGAAAACAACGTGTTCACCTCATGATGCGCGCCGTGAACTCCATTAGCCTGTATTTGAGTCTCCATTGCTGTTGTTGTTGTTGTTGCTGTTCTTGTGTCCTAAATTACAAAAGCGGGATCTGGAATTCTTGGCGATGATAGCTACTACTTCAGCAATTGTTGTATACACCAAGTCCACTACTGCTCCAACCTTAGATCCAGTAGGCGCGCGCACGAGAGAGAGAGAGATGCACACAGAGAGAGAGAGAGAGAGAGAGAGAGAGGGAGGGAAGGAGGAAGGGAGGGGGAGATTTCTTTTCATCTTCTTCTTTTTCTTTTTACACTTTAGACGTTGTCGGTCTCTCTATGCCTACGGGGAATCTCATCCATGGATGTTTTTTTTGGGGGGGGGGGGTCCAGGGGTTTCTAGGCAAATTCTCATCCACTGTCACTTTCAAAAGTCTTTCAACGTCTGAACCAGTAGCACCAACGAAGCGTACCTACATGGATGAATGAAAAGTGTGTGGACAAAAGATTTCATTTTATTTTATTTTTCATTGGGTTCTCGTTCCTTAGCTACTAAACCTTAGTTAACCCTTAACCTCCTCACGGCTCACGGTTCTAACCAGTGTTGTCCTGTTCTTGATTTCAAAAGGAACTTTTTAGTCTTAATTAAATTAAATTTCATTATTATAATAATTATTAATTTTTTTTAATGAAAGCTTCAGCACGAGTTTGAGACTGGGTTCTTTGAATTTTTTTAATGTTTGATTTCGAATATTTTCACTAAAAAATTTAGAGTCAATTTGGTTTAAATAATGTCTAGTGCTATCTCCATTACACACGTCTAAACTCAAAATAAATAAATAAATAATGTAATTAGTTTGTTCAAGTAATATGAAATACACACATTGCGAGATAGAAATTACATCATATTAATTATTTTAGAACCAATCAAATGCAATAACTTGTCTCGGATATTTAAGTTCTAGTTTATATTTTTATATTTCAATAAAATTATATTTATGTATCTAAAAAAAAACACCTAAACCCTTTTCAAATGAGATAGCACCCTTAAATTCAAGTTCTAATTCAATTTAAAAAAAAAAGCCAATTGTCTAGTTAGTTTCTGACAATTGACTTTGATCACATTTTGTTGTTATTCGTATGAGTTTTTGAACTCTATGCATCATCATGTTGTATTGACTTTTATTCTAAAAATAATTTTGGTTGGGATGGTTGGTGGAGGCGAATTTTTGAATTCTTTTGACCTAAAAAAATTAGAATATGATTTTTTTGACACAAACAAAAATGATTTTTTGGGGTGGAAAAAATGGTCCTCATTTGAGGTATTTCTAAAAAATAGAATAAAATAGAATAAAATAAAATAACATGGCTATACTTCTTCAACAGGTTCCAGCTGGGTAGCCAAAAATACCAAAAAAACAGTTCTTAATAATGGCCATAAGGAGGAAGACTTGAAAAGATGTTTCCATTTGTCTTTTGTGGTGGAATTGGTTGACATGGTTTTTTTTTTTTTTTTTCCCCTTCGTAGTGGAATTCTCCAATTGTGTCCAAAAAGGAAAGAAAACACAAGAAAGAAAAGATGCTTTGCGTTATCAAACGACCTTGTGAGAAGAATCCAAACTCGTAGTGACCAAAAAGCTTGACCTTCTAATACAAGTATGAGGACTTTTTTGCCCCTTCAATTGTGGGTGAAGCTACTAGAGGTAGAGGAATGATTGTTTTGGAGGTGGGCACCTTCCTTTCTTCCTTTCTTCCTTTTTTTGGGTGCAAAGTCTTCTCACATGTCAACATATCATTTTTGTAAATTAACATTAAAATAAGCACTTAAGAGGAATTTTGAAAAATGAAGATTGAAAAAAAAAATCAATTTCAAATCACTTCATGCCAATTCTTTAATCTAGCATGTGTAATGTATCACCAATCATAAGAAGGTATGATATGTTACGTGCATTGTTATATCCTTGACATAATATGATCATTTGTTGTATTAACTAAAATAAAAGTTAATACAATCATATTCAATTTTTCCACTAGAGTGGGTCACAAATGATCAAACCCTATGAATTATAATCGAGCCCTAGTACCTAGGCTGGTTAAGCACTAATTAATTCACAATGGTTCATTATCTACCCCAATTCGAAGAGAGAGAAAGAGAGAGAGAGTGAGAGAGAGAATAAGGTATCATCTACTCATCAATCTATTCATGCATCCATCATATATGCTTCAATTTCATGAATAAAAGAATGAGAAAGAATCATCCATTCATCCATTCCTCTATGTTACATTTTCAAGAATACAAAAAACTGGAAACAATTGACTATCATCCATCCTATCTTCTAAGGGTTCATCTCCATGGATTTTGAAAAGAACCCACAATGGAACTAATTGGCTTATCATCCATTCATCGTCCATAGTTGATATATCATGGATTCGAAAAAGAGAGACTTAAGTTACCTCTCATTCATTCATCCATCCATCAATCCATTGATCACATCCTATCCTCTACGGCACAAAACTCAAATCTCCATAATAGCCCAAAAATTGCAGTGTTTTTTTAAAAATATTTTTTTAAAGGTGTATAAATGTGAGGGAGGTGGTTGCATTCTTAATTATGAAAACATTCCATATCTACCTAACTACTTGAGCTCCACACTATTTACTAAGAACGATCAACTATTTTATTTTATTTTCTTTCCTTATGTTTTCATATCATTTTCAATGATTTATCATTAATTTATGTCATTGCCAAAATTTAATTTAATTTAATGTTACATTTCCTGTACATGAAAGGACACATGTCAATTTGTTTTTTCATGTCCATGTTAGTGGATAGGGAAAAGAATGAGGTAATTATAAAATGGAAGTCGGAAAGTGAGAGATAGTTATTAAGAAAGTTAATAGGAAAACAAAGTAATTATTAAGAAAGAAATTAAATAATTATTTCTAAAATTGTCTTTGGAATGGTTAATGGATGATCAAATGATAGATTTATAAAATTTTCAACCAAATTATGAAAAAAATTCAATTCAATTCAATTGGAATTTCAATGAAAACAACAATTCCGTTAATTGCACGGGAAGAATATTGTGTTTGATCCAATTCTCTTCAATTTAGGAATTTAAATTGTCTTCAAATCAAATTGAGTTGTATTCAATTGAAATTATGTATATGAATTCACTCAAATTAATCCAAATTCATTCAATATTTTCATTCAAATGGAACTTACTTTTTTGCAACTCATTTATTTCATCAATTCATTGTCACTAGTCGTATGGAGCCCATAAGATAAAGTCGCCGATAAGATAAAGTGTTCTGCTGTTGGGGACATCTTGGGGAACACATTGCGAACTGCGGCGGGGGGGGGACGCAGTTGGTCAAACCCCCACCCTTCTTGTGTCATATGAGCAAAGGCCATATGAAAATCATTATTCAAACTGGATTAGGGTTAGGAGGTTTGATGGCCCCCCTCTTTTCGTTTTTGCTCTTGATTCAACTTAATTGTTGTAAGAGGATCTATTTCCATGTGCTTGTGTTCGTTCCACAACAGCATTAGCAGTGTTTGCTCCTATGCATCCTACGGAGATGACTATGCATCTCATCTCTCTCTCTGTCTGAGAGATCATTTTGTACAACCATAGTGTTATTTGATGAAGTAAAGAAAAAGGAAAGTCAGATTACAGCTTTGTGGGTAAAAAAGCATGCTAGGTTGAACTAATAAAGACAGCAGTTGAGAATCCATTCAGAAAGGTCCATAACCAGACTTGGATTTTGAGCCCTGTGAAACTGGCCTTCAAACCAAAAACAAAATGACTAAGTTTTATGGGTAGGCTAGTTGGAGGAAAAACAAAAAGCAGACAAGGCATCAGCAGCTACAAGGCATCAGCAATGGCCTTGCAACATCAAGATTTATACAGATAAGTCACCTGGGGGAAGAACGAGGTAGATGCGGTGCTGAGTAAGTATGAAGACCCATCAGCTGTGCAATTCTGCCAGGTGGGTTCTTCAGCCAGATCATTGACTATGAGATGAGAGGTCACAACTCACAAGATATTCAAGGTTTCAATGACTGCAAAAATCAGCACCATTGAACACCACTGTTAATTGTTCTTTAGATTTCATGGAGTGTTAACTATATTCCTTATAAGCTAGCCCTTAAAAGGCTGCGCATTCATATGATTTCATTTCCAAAAAGTGTTTCACAGATCAGTCACAAACAGTGGTAACCCTGACACATTTGCTAAGCTGTCGGGTGCCAAAGCATAGCAACTATTGCATTGCAATAGGTCTTATTCATGATCACAGTTCCTTTTATATGCGATGCATTTCAGACAAGAGAGATGTGTCGGAATAACTATTTACACTATTGACGAAACCACGCTTTCCCCCAAAAAAACTGCACAAAGCTGTAACAAGTAGTCTGGAAGTATGTTACAATTTACGGTATATAACGTCAACAACGAAGATCTAACTTCGTACCTGCTGCTTGGGTCATACATGGATTTGCGGTACTACTGGCCAGACTGAACAGCTGCGGAAGCAACAGTTCATTCTGCCGGAGTTGCACTGCCAGGCGTCTCGGACTGCCTTGCTGCGGACTGCTTGGGAGTAGGAGGTGCTGAGGATCCTCCCTCCTGCGTTGCGCTGTGACCTGCAGCTTGATCGGCCACAGGGCCGCTAACCTCAATATGTCGACGTTCGTGCTTTTTCCGCGGCTCAATCTTCGGCACGACGACTGTCAGCACTCCGTTGTTCACCTCCGCTGTGATCCTCTCCAGATCCGCATTCTTTGGAAGCCTGAATTTGCGCACGAAGCGCCCGCGAGCCCGTTCAACCACGTGCCATGTGTCGCCTTCCCTAACCTCCTCTTTGACGCGCTCGCCACTAATGCGGAGCGTTCTGTTGTCTTCGATTGTTACTTCAATCTCGTTCCTTCCCACACCTAGTCACAAGTCTCAGGCAGGAAACGGCCACTGTTACCTATTCCGATCCACAAATTGTTCACACGCTCTGACCACAGACGTTCAAGTATTCTCAAAAGTTGATCTGAAAGACAGAATTGAGTCTTGACCAGTTCGACATTATTAGAAAGAAACGAATCGAACAGGATCTCACAAACAGAAGCAGTAACAGCATACCAATCCAGTACTTTAGGATATGAAGAAATGGCAAAACAAGAGCGAATCGGTCATATAATGAGAGCTTAGAATACGGATCTACGTTCTAGTAATGTTCGTGTTCCAAATTGTGGCAAGAGACGGATCCATAAACACACAGACTCATCAAGTCAGTCTAGTCAAGAGTCTTGAACAGCCGAAATTGACAGCTATCGTACTTCGGCATCAGATTGTACAATCGACAAGAATCTCTCTGTGCAGCAGCTGTGTGTTATAATCTCTGACTCAAAGAAGAAGAAAACATCGGCGGTTCAACAGTAGACGAGGCATAGTACCGTCCCGACGTAAACACAAGGAAAGCCCGAATAACGCTTGTAAGCGCGTTCATCTCCAACAAAGAGATTGTTACCTGGCAGATCGACCTTGAAGATGTGCGCCTCCGGAGTTTCCACCCAGTCGACATTCGTATTGGTAATGGCGCGCGTATCCCGAGCTCGCGCGCGAGTAGGCGCGTCGTCAAGGACAGTGAGCGCGATTTCCAACGGATCAATAACATCCCAGAAGTCGGCGCCTCCTCCGCCTCCTCCGCCACCTCTTCCCTTCTTTCCGTGATGATGAGAGAAAGGGCTCAGGGCCATGATATTATTTTATTTCTGGCAAACTGCAGTTCCAATCTTACACAGAATCGCTGGGGAGAGCGGGGTTCAAGAAATAAAAAAAACCCGCAACTGACTCCCTTACAAGAGCAGATCGATATGTCCAACAAAGAATTGCAGTTGAAATTTATAGTTAACAGAGAAGACAACAGACAAATGATTCTTGCACCCTACAACTCTTACAAAAAGTCTACAAGTTCGAAGAAAATCCTCTAGAACACAAAGGCAGTGCTAATGCGATTGGAATTGTAGAATCAGGGGCAACAACAGAAATTCCAGGCGATGGATTCGTACGCATACAAAAGCTCGAGCCGCTACTACAACGCGGAGATACAATTAGCAAGGCACTTATAGAGAGAGAGAAAGAGAGAAAAGGAAGGAAAGCAGGAGCGCGGAACCGAGGCAGACATCCGTCGGTTCTCGTCGCCGTCCGCCAGATCCCGACGTTTCCTGGGTAAGGTGGTGTTCTCAACCGACGGTAATTAGTAGCGTCCAACGGACGGGCTTGGAAAGGAAAGAGGGTGCATGCATGCAACGGCCACGTGTACGTATATGGAAACGGGCTGCCATTATGGGCAAGTTTGGACATGCATGCATGCATGCATACATTCTGTTCCAAAGGGAATTCAGGTACCAGAAGGATATCCACCGGGTTTAATTGTGATATATTATTATTCCAAGGGTACCCATTCTTGTACCCGCCAGGTATCACAATTAAATTTTTTATATTAGAACTATGTATGTGTAAATAACAGTTCCATATCCATTATTATTTCACTCAAGATACATAACTAAGAAAACAAAATTCCGACCCTAAACCAAATCTAGCAACCCCATTGGCCTACACACAATTCTATTCTAGCGAAACGTTGAAAAAATAAAAATCCCTTTCTAGCATTTTCATTAATCTTTTAAAATTCTCATGAACCTACCAAACCCTATTACACATTTAACTATTAGTTCATTCAAGATCATCAATTTTTTTTTAAAAATAAAAATTAGACCACCCAATCCAACAAGTTCATTTGCCATAACAAGTTTTTTTTACTTGCCTACACACAAGCTTATTCAACACAACTATTGTGATGTAATAATTAACACCATTAGACTCCATTTTTAGTTTCTAATTCAAAAATTTGGTTTAGCAACACATTTTACCATCTCCACAAATTAACCATGAATTCTACAAGCACCAACAAAGTCATCCATGTAGCCTAATCCAAATTACAAGGCATTTTTTTCATCACAATGACCTCGTCAAACAAGCAAAGTCATCCATGCAACCTAACCTAGTTTACAAGGCATTTCTTATACATATTCTTTATAGATGGTCAACATGGCACAAGAAGTTCAACCATGTAGGTGTAACAATCCAATTTTGCCAAAATCATATAAACTATGATCATTGAAGTACAATAGTGCATGCTTTCATTTACCAAGCATGCATGCTTACAAGCTAATAGAAGACAAAAAAAAAAGGGATATCATCTCGCTCTACACTTGCTTCACACATATGTTCCAAATGTTTAAAACCTTCATTACCATACCCATGCATGGCACATTTTCCAAGTATGACGTTCCAAGTGACAACATCTTGAGATGGCATCTTGTTAAACACTTTCTAGGTGGCTCCCATGCTCCCTCGTTTTGGCATAGATGTCAACCAAGCTAAGTCCCCACAAAGACATTAGACTTGCATCCACTTTGAATACACTTGTTCATGAACAAACATGCCATTTTCAAGTGCTCATAAACCATCAGCACGTGTGTTAATCACTAGAACAAAAGTGAATTTTGGTTAAGACTCATTCCATTTTGTTAGAAAAGTTGCATCGCACCTTCTCAGGTTGCCCATCCTTCACATATTTTGTAAGCTCTTTTTTTTCCATGTAAATGTTTTCAATGGCATTGTGCTTGCTAGTGCCATTGCAGCCATCTTTGTTGCCACCCATGGTGACTTTCCTCAATCCAAAGAGCTTCCTATGTCTTTTAAATTTGTCCTATCCTTTTCCTCATATGTTACATAGTTATCAAAACTTTTTTTTTTCCTCCTTTTGTGTTATTTCAGGGTTTTGAGGATTTGGCTACAAATTTGCCATTAATTGATTTTTCCTCTTGGCGTTGTGCATGATGGTGCAATAGGTCATACAACAAAAATATTAAGCTTAATAGAAACAATGAACCTTTAATGGTATGCTCCAAAATATTACATAGTTGCAATCACTAACAACATGAGCTTGATGAAGGCTGAAATGTAGGAGAACCATTTGTAGAAATCTACAATCTCACACATGGTATAGACTTGAATCCTCCACATGAAATCTCTCACTTTTTTTTCCATGTAACCACATCCATGGCATGAACATTGTTTCTCCACAATCTAGCATGGAGAATCGGGTAGATGTAAAGTAAAGTGGTTCATTTTTTGTGTCACAAATTAAATTTTGCAAAAGTGTTGTGATCGGAAGCTTCAGTATTATGCACATATATTTCAATTTGATCTTACGGACTTGGGTTTAAATTGTCAATTTCATTATAAAAATGAAGATATAAATTGTTTTGCATAGCTCAATAAGGTAAAAATGTTATGGACTTTCGAAGTCGAAGTTTTGGACTTGTCGACTAGCACCAATTTTTGTGTATGGACTTTGAAACGATTGGAATATTCATAATATGTTATATAAGGAATTGAAATATGATGAGTCTTTTTTTTAAAAACACAAGTTTGAAAAGATTGACATCATATGATTTATAGAATTTTTGTTATGGATTTTTAAATAGCATGAAAGTCCATAGTTATTTCGAAGTGGGGTTTCCTAAGGTAGTTTTTTTTAAAGAAGCATAGAATAGGGGCCTCCAATAAGGTATGCATTTATTTTTGAAAAATAACATCAAAATCAAAGGGTTTTTTTGGTTCGGTTAGTCCTTGACCCAAATATGGAGTTTTTATCTTCAAGGTTATCAACCATTTTACCTTACATCTACCCAATTGTCCTTTTGGATTGTTGGGAGAAAGAGATTGAGCTCTTTCAAAACAGAATGAGATGGCTTACATGATGGTTTCCAAGCTGTTGAAATTCTACCACAAAAGCTTCAATATTATCAAGTGTATCAAAGTCAAGAAGTCAAGAAGTCAGTCAATTTTATTTGACATCATGGCAACAACATTCTACACAATGGTGGCATGTGTCTTGGCTTGTTGCTTATATTTGACCAAATGTTGTCAATTTTTTCACATCTCCATATTGCCACAAGTTGGTTATATAGATCTATGCACCTTCTTGGTTATTGGTATCATGATTCTTTAACATCAACTGTAAAACAAGTACCGTGATTGTTCTCACATGCAACTTGATATTGTAAAAGCATTTCCAGCAATGTTCAATATGTGGCCTTGTAAGAGTATTTTTCACATCCAAGTTTTAGTTATCTTTTTTTTTTCCAACCCAACCATAAAACTAAAATTGAGATTGCAAATAGGTGGCATACTACTAGGTAATAACAACCCACTTAGACCACTCAAACTTCCTCATAGGGCTATGATTACTATACCTTGTGCATGTGTTTTTTCATAACATTAAAAGATATTTTATCTTTTTATCACATATGAGAAGATTGTGTTTTTAATGTTTATATGGTTTCTTTTTTCTTTCCTCTACATCTAAATTGCCTATGCATTTGTATTTTGGGATTAATTTGCTAAGATTTCACTATTTTTCCTCCAATCATTTTGTATTGTTAGATTTCATGGATGTTTGGTTGTTAGGGCTTCTTTCTTGTGTTTCTCTAATGGATTTTTTCCATTCAAATCAAAACTTGGAATAGCAAAAACACATTCTACCATGGATGGTAAAACATATGTTTGTTTTTTTTTCCTCAACCAAATCTAATCATACTTCTTGATTGAAGGTTTTTCTAAAAAGTAACACACATGAGGGCATAATTGCATTACCAAACGCCTCAACCAAGTACCTTCAACAAATTGAATAGACAAATGGTTTTTGATTACTAATAAACCAAAATCTTCCACAAATTTTTTTTGTGTGCATTATCCTTTTTGTAAAGATCTATGGCCCCAAAAAGTTGGAGATTACATCTGCATTCACCACAAATGTTTTCTTTGCAAGTTGTCTTTCTAATGAAATTTTTGGGTTTTCAATTCTCCTTCAATTTTTTGACAATTAGTCCATAGTTTGCATCCACATTTTCTTTTAGTGTAGTTATTCTATTGTTCTTGAAATATTAAACAAGACCTTTCCTTAACTTTGTTATTTGTTCCATATTGCATGACCTATTAGTCTCCTACAACACAACATGCTATGCATGACTTGTGGCACTTTAACATCAAGTAATGATTCATCATTGACACAAAAGAATGCCTAAGTTGGAGATTTCTTCCATAGAGTCTTCACTCTAACCTTTGTTCATGCAAGTTTTTTATAATTAATTGCATTGTATCATCAATTTTTGATTACGAATTTGAAATTTCTTCAAATCTCTCACCTTCAATTCTTTCTTCCAATCTTATTTCACTCTCATTCATGAACACATCACATCCTTCATCTAGAAAATTTGGTTCCATTTTCAAGATGTGTTTAGGGTTTAGGGCTGAAAAAACTAAACAATCACATTTTTTTCATCTTTGCTAAATGTGAAAATGCACAAAAAATATTCACAAGTTGACTCACTTTTCTCAAAAGACATTATGCAAGTAAAATGTTCAAGTGCTCAAGTACAAAATTGCTTCAAAATGTTTTTGAATAATAAAAGGTAAAAGTTAAGGTTGTAAACAATGTTTCCAATTCAAGAGTTATTCATGCACAAACAAATCCAAAGATATTATCAAAACAATATTTTCAATATAAGAAAAAAAAATGAACAAAAACCACACAAGTTTGGGGGAAAAAATGAACATACATAAAGTGCAAACCATTAACCTTCTATCTCCAACAAAACTCCAACTTGTAGGACAATGTAAGGGTAGGGGTATACTAACCACAAAGGGGGAAAACAACACAATGAACATCAACAATATTGTTGATACTTTAGTTTTCTATCAATGAATATGATGAAAACTAGTAACAACATGATGAGCACTAACAACCAACAACAACACATGAACAACTACAACCACCAACACAATGAACTTCAACAACAACATAATAAACACCATACGATGAACACCAAACATGTACTCTAGTTGTTCATCAATGGGCAAAATGAACAATAGCCCCAACACAATGAGCATCAACAATTAGCAATAACACAATGAACACAATCAACCAACAACATGAATGAATGAACTTCAACAACAACACGGTGAGCATTGGTAACAAAATGATGAAGTTCAACAACATGACAAACACCTTCAAAAACACGATGAACACCAAAAATAATGTACTTGGGTTATAATCTTGCTTCCCACATGCAAAAAGCGATGCCTCCAACCTACACCCTAAACCTAAATGTAACCTCCACCTTAAACCTAAACCATGTCTCCAATTGATTTTGGTCACAATTAGCCAAAACCACATTGGAATTAGGTTTGATTTTTAAAAATGAAAACCAAAATTGATTTCCAAGGAATGGTCATTGAAATGGTGTTCAATAATTAAATTCAAGTATTTTTCATTTCAATTTAGTTTACATTTCTGAAAGAAATATTTTCTTGGTGTGAATTATAAATAAAAAAATAAAGATTAAATTTTAAATCTTGTTACTTGGACAAAAATATCAATGAGATATCAAAAAAGATGTTTTGTGTAATGTTTTAAATCAAGTAAGGTAAATAATATGCACATTATGATTGTCATGAAAAGTGGGGTGGCTTGGTGGTAAAGGAATTGATTTCCATCCTTGAGGTTCAAGGATCAATTCTTACAAATGACATTGGTTGTAATCAACTATGGTAAATTGATTGAATATTCCCTACCTACATAATGTATTAGGTAGATTAAGTGGCCTACTTAATAACCTAAACTAGATTTTTAGCTTAGCTTAAATCATGGCACTTGTCAACAACTTATAAGTTGAAATTAATGAAATTATCAATAATATAATATTTAAAAAATATTTATATAAATAATGTGATAACATTGTTTAGTCATAAAAGGAATAAAAAAAAATGCCATGTAAGCAAGTTTGGAAGGATGAAATGTTCATGTCAGTAGCAGTTTTATGTGACTAAAGCAAATTGTAATCACACATGACATTTACAATTGAAAAATAGTTGTAAAAACTAGTCATTAATATGCAAATTTCTTGTAAGCATACAAATCAAGAATTGCCCAACGTTGGTTGGTTAAATCCATGTAGTTGGATTCACAACAAGCTAGTGTAAAAACTAAACTAAAAGAATAAAGTAACCATATTGTTATCTCATCACAAAAAAGGGTAAAAATTGACTTGGCAAATGACATGGCATTAGGGTTAAAAGGGGGATAAATGTGTTGGGATACTTTTTCACTTTAGAAATAAAATTTTCAAAAAAAGATTTCAAAATTTCTACAGAACAGATCAAATTATGGTGGAATAAATAGGTTAATTTGACTCCTTAATTTCAAAAAGGTTAAAATACCCCCTTGTTTTCATAAACATTTCTAATGTTGTTTTCGTCAACACACTCCCTTTCATATGAAAGAACACTTGGAATGGTGGGTAGTAATAAAACCTTCTCTCGACCTGTATAATCTACCATAATTATTAGGCAACATGAAAATTCCCAAACTACCCAAATATTTTCAAACATCAAGGTTTTTCAAAGGTTCCCAAATTTTTTTGGGTAAAAATGAAATTGATTTCAACCTTTCTAGGGTGCCTAATATTATTGGGTAGCATAAAAATTCCTAAAATGCCAAAAAATCTCAAGCATCATGAATTTCCAAAGTGGGCCAAAAATTTTGGGAAGCAATAATATTTTTTTCAACATTTGTATCTTCCAAGGCAAAATAAATTTTCCAAACTTACTTAAAATGTTTTTGAACATTTAGGAAAATTTTCTCTTTAATCTTTTTGAACATCAAGATTTTGGAAGTTCCCAAATTTTTGAATATAAAATGAAATTGATTAAAACATCCGGAATTTATTTTTGAAGAATTTTCCTAAATGCCCAAAATTTCCAAATAGCATTAAAAAAATAATCATAAGTTTCCCCAACATGTTGAAACTTTTTGCATAGTTTGGAAAACCCTTCAATAAAACAATTCAATGTACAATTAAATTAACCCCATCATATTGTTTTATCTATCCCCTTAAGATTGAGTAGGAAAATATGCCTACATATAGGTGTAAAATCCTTCTGCTTCATATGGTTTGTTATTTATGTATAATTAAATTTAGCATAACATTCCACTCATGCTTTCTAATTCAAACCAATGGTTGGAGAACATTTCCAAAATGCAAAGCCCAACTCAACCACTACCTTGAAATATCCTTCTAATCACAATTGCTACACAACCTTGGCTATGACAATCATCTTAAGTACCTATTCCCACTTAATACTCACTTTTTGTTACAAAAAAACATTTAAGTATCCTTCTAAATACCATTGATAACACAATATTTGTTATAGTGACAATCTTAAGTACCTAACCCTAATCACTTTTGATACATGCACATTTCAATACATGATTAATATTTATTCACAATTCCATCTATGTTGTATTTATGTTTAAGATCCATTTATATGTGGTAGATTTTTAGTTCTTGGCAATGTAAAATGTCCATGTATTATTTTTCTCTAAGATGTTATTTCAAAATCTATGGTATTTATCCAATGTGGAAGTTCATTATTTTCTAAAGCTTTTGAGA
Source organism: Sphagnum tenellum (assembly GCA_963921925.1). Lineage (NCBI taxonomy): Eukaryota > Viridiplantae > Streptophyta > Sphagnopsida > Sphagnales > Sphagnaceae > Sphagnum > Sphagnum tenellum. The sequence continues at coordinate 10,054,624 of OY998159.1, read as the reverse complement.
TTGAGGTTTTGGAGTGTGTATCTTTGGGATTTGTTTTTTTCTTGGGGTTTTTTATGACTTTTCTATCTTTTATAATATTTGTAAGTGCTTGCATGTTTCTATGGGATGTAGCACGTCTTATTTCATTGGAGGAACTTTCAGATGTAGGTGTAATAATTATATTATGACAAATAACCTCATCACCTTGATTGGTAATTTCTTGATTAATAAGATTTAGTCTTAAAAAATCAAAATTTGAATTGAAAAGTTGTGGCGATCCACTTTGTTGGTTCATTGATGCTTGAGTTTGCAATTGATTCAACCTTGATACATTTATCTTGTAAATTTATGTTGATGTGCTTCAAATTAATTGTGGCATTTAAAAAAAAAATTTGTTGTTGTGTAGATGTTAAAATTAAATAAAGATTATTCATGGGGTTAGGTGCTTCAAAGTTTTGCAATGTTCCAATGGCTATATTAACAAAAGAATAATTTAATTTTTCTTGAGGTTGTTATAAATTAAATCGAATCAAAATGTTTGACCTAATGTATCATATTTCATCACAAACTACATATCTTGATATAATTATTTGCTTAGATCCCTTCTTCATCAATTGAGAAATTTTGCGTTTTGCATCATAACCTAAAAATATGCACTTTATAGAATGTGAGTCAAGTTTTTGTCTATTGTCCTTATGAAATAGTGCATATGCTCTACACCCAAAAACTTCAAGTTTTTAACTATCCAAAGTTCATAATGTATGGTGTCTTTGGATCTTTTATATTTTGTTAGTTGACCAATTCTACAAATAATTTGTTGTAATTAGTTAGTACATAACTCAATAAGATCTTGTTAATCTTGAATGCTCCAACATTGCTAAAATTGTTCCAAGATTTTATTTAAATTTCCTTTTAAACACACCATTTTATTGTGGGGTGTTTGCTACAATAAACTTTTTTTTTTAATTCCATGTTTTTAACCAAAAAATTGAATTCATTGAATTTGTATTCTCGCTTAAATTATCACTACATAAAGATTTTTAATTTTCTTGTTGGTTTGATTCTCTACCATTGTTTCATAAAACTATAAAATTTCAAACACTTTTGATTTATTCTTCAATAAATAAATAACAATGTAATGAAACTTATCATCTATAAAGGTTAGAAAATATTTAGAATGCATGTGTGAAGCTACATAATCGATTAACATTCTTAAAATTAATTTTGACATGATACATTCTCTCGATCAGAAGTTAAAATGTTTAACAATCTATGACAAAATTGATCATGACCATTTCAAACTTTGACACCATATTTGGAATTACTTAGATATCTATCTATGAAAGAAGGTAGTTTGCTTTGTTTTGTAGTTATGAGATCCACCAAATTGGGACACTTCAGATCATGTTTTTGGTGTCTTTGGAAAGCTTTCCATGAGGAGGGGTGCATGGGCTTGGTTTCCATCACATTTGGACTTGTGGTGCAAAAGTTCTTGAATATTGAACAATTTTTTCATTGAAAATTAAATTAAATTATAGCTGAATTTTTTGGAGGAATTGGAATGTGCCTTTAGTGTATTGGAAAGGTCTTGATGAGTAAGACTTAATGGATTTCATTTGGTAAGATTTGGATTCAAAATGTGGGAGATATTGATTTTTAAATGAAAATTCAAATAAATTCGAAAAAACCAGGTTTTGGAAGGAAAAATCAGTTGAGAATGTGGTAACACTTGAAGACTTCTCATTCAATTCAAACATGATAAGTCCTTTCATATTTGAGCATTCAAAATATTGATATGTATATTGCAAAATAGTGTTCACATGTTTGAGTTTTCCTATTTTGTAATGGGTTCACACCTAGGCCAACGACACAAGCCACATTACACATATTAATTGATAGCAAATGTCTTTGGTGATTGTAGATTTGATGACCCATTGCAATTAGTTATGTTTAAGAATATATCACTACAATGTATGCAATCATGGTTTATATAGTATAAATATAACAATTTAAGAACTTTTTTTTTTTAATGGTGGAGATTTCCTTGGTAGGTTTTTGAACAACTTGTTATCTAAAATGAAGAATAATTATTTAGAGTTTCTACTATACCTAACATACTTGAGCTTTATGTTCCCATATGTTTTCCAATAGTTCATCATTATTTATCTCAATATCAAATGCAATTTGATTTAATATAAACATCATGGACATGAAAAGACATGTTAATTTGCTATTTTATATCAATGTTAGTAAGGAGAGAAAAGAAGTGAGGTAGTTATAAATATAGGAAATAATTATAGAGATAGGAGTTAGGAAAACAATTAAGTAGTTATGAAGAAAGTTAGAAGGGAAAAAGGTAATTATTAGGAATTAAGTTAGGTAATTAGGTTTAGGAATGAACTAAACATTTAAGGAATTATGCAAAACCAATTGTCCAAGGATGAACATATAAAAGATTATGCAAAATCTCTCATACACTAGTTCTTTGAAATTTCTTGTCCCTAGAATTATGATTTCCCCTTTCATCTCTTCCTTTACCCAATGTATATGTATCATTTTTGTCTTATTCATGCAACAATTAATGACATATTTTGCTTTCATTGTTTTGTATAGAAGGTCTCAACACTAGACTATAAAATTTTGTTGCAAATATCTGTTTTTTTTTGGTGAACATTGTTTATTCCTTGCAAAAGAATATTATACAATCAAAGAAATTATGGTACCAATCCAAAAAGAAGGATTTAAAAGTGTGAAATATGTACAATAATTCAATGATTTTTTGACAAGTTTTCTACAATCTTGGCTATTCAAGCATTGGAGATGTTTTCAATTGGAAGTGAATGACTTGTGTGACAAAAGTTGAAAGCTTTTTAAACAAGGGTCATGTATTGTTTTTACCAATTGTTGTTTCCTTAACTACTTCTTTTGTGCATTTCAAGTTTGTTGCAAGATTTACAAGGGCTTCCTTTGATGAAGCTTTTGCACCTTTTGATGTACTATGGATATTAATTGTTTTTTAGGGGATGATGGACCTTCCAAACCTTTGGCATCTTAGACTTGTTTTGCACAAATGTGCCAAAAGATCGTTTGCTTTTATTTGTGCAAAGCTTTGAAGATTTTTATTCATAACATGAAGAACTAATCACATGGAGGTATCCATTTTGTTCTCCCCTTTACTTTGTTTGTGCCACTCTTGAAACTACAAGACCTCATGTGGATGTTGAGTGACAACAAACTTGTTTGTATGAAATCCATCGTATTGTCATCCGCAAAGGTGAATATTCTATTATTATTGGAAACGATGATGTTTACACATAGATGGTAAATTCCAAATATGGATGAAAAAACATGTTAAGTTACAAGTTGAGTATGTGTTTTTTCATTCCACATTTTGATGGTAGATTATTTGGTCATCATCCGGAGATGATGATGATGATGACATTGATGAGATCATCCATGATCATCCAAGAAGCCAGCAATGTTGTGCCTTGTAACCCCAAAAAGTTCCATTGGATCCTTAAATGGCCCTTTTGCTATTCAATAAAGCCCTATACTCAGAAACCCTAATTTTGGAAACCCTAATTTCTCGGAAACCCTAATGTGTGAGATTGTTGTGGGACTGGGACACTGCGGTGTTGGGGTGGAAGCAGTTTTGAGCGCGTAACGCTCAGAGCGAAGTGGAAGTGATGACGACTGTGCGACGATTCTGCTGCGACGATCTGCTCCGCTTTGCCAATGTGAATGTCGACCACCTCACGGAAACGGTACTGCTCTCTCTCTCTATCTCTGGTGGACTTTTATTCGAGTTTTGAAGCTCATATCCCACGAATTTCCAACCGATGTTACTTTTGCGTAGGGAATGTCCACTTTCTGGATTGGTGTCGTCTGTGACAAATTTAAACTTTTTGGATGCTCACGTTTGAAACGTATTAGGATTTTCAAAAACCGAAAAGAGGGTTGGATACCAATTCCTGCAACACAATCTTGAATTAGGATTTCAGAACGATTAAGGAATCTGAGCTAGCTAGGTGCATTTTTGGGTCACATTTTGAGAGTCTTGGCAATGCTTTTTTCTTGAAATCTGTGTTACTATTAAACTAGGAATTGGATGTGATTCTTTTTGCTGCAGTTTAGCATGGCCTTTTACATGAATTATTTGGCAAGATGGCCAGACTATTTTCATGTGGCAGAGGGTCCAAACAAATCCATCATGGGTTACAGTAAGTTTTCAACCTTTGTTCATTGTCACAAATTTCTTTTCTTCTTTGGAAAGCTCCTTCATGGACTTGGAGATCATTTATTTAAAGTCTTTTACTTCATTAAATGAGTTTACAGGGGAGAAGTCTATGTTGCACAGGTTTCTGTACCAGTGGTGTTGATTTTTTTGGGTCAATTCACTTAACTGGTAGATTTTGTTCTTTCTTTTGAAGTCATGGGAAAGGTGGAAGGGCAAGGGGAATCTTGGCATGGCCATGTGACAGCTGTAACAGTGGCTCCTGAGTACCGGAGGCAACAGCTGGCCAAAAAGCTGATGCATATCCTTGAAGAAATTACTGACAAGACGTAAGTAGCTTATGCACTAGGGCTCAGGGTCTTGGAATTAAAGAATTAGGGTTTGCAGATTTACTTGGAGATACAGAACCCCTTGGATCAATCTTTTGCACTGTTAGCAGCCTTTGGATGTTTTGTCTTATACTCATGCTTGATATCCCTCTTTTTTGAATGTTCAGTTGCTGGTGGGATGGAATTGGAAGGCTGTGTGAGGGCTGAATAATTTGATTGCACTGGTGGCATGGGAGGTTAAAGGTACAATGCTTATTTTGTGGACTTATTTGTGCGGGCGTCAAATAATCCAGCTATTACTATGTATGAGAAGGTACATGAACTGTTATACTATTCCTTACTTCATTCTTGTTGTGTTTGATTTGGTTTAGCCAGAACTGACAACCTGTTACCTTCAAAATGTTATTGTTGAAGGTTTGGGTGTAATCACCCAGATATGTTATGCAAAGTCTAATTTCATGCATTTGAGCAGAGCATCTACTTTTGCATTGTTAGATTTAGAGCTCAACAGAGTGATGTATCTTTCAAAGGTATACTCAGAGAACTGCATACATGTTATCAGTGTTGCTTGCCTACTACTTGCTCAATTCATGGGTTTGGTATGGCTTCTGTGTACATCAACAGCTGGGATATGTTGTATATCGGCGAGTTCTCAAGTATTACTCAGGAGAGGAAGATGGATTAGGTAACTGCAAATTCTAATCTTCAAAAAGAACAGGCTGAAGAGAATATGAGTTCTTGTTTTTGTTCTTCTTTAACGCTCCATCATCATCTCTTCTTTTGTTTTGTAGGGTGCTGTTGGGGAGTTTAATTTGACTTGGTTCCAAATAAGTTGGTTAAGTCAGTATCAGCAGTGCAGCTCTGAAATGGTCTAATGGAATTTATAATTCACATATTACTGGAAAACAGATGTTGGCAGGATTTGTTTCATCAAACATCCTCCACTTGGCTAGCCTTCATATGATTGCAGGCCTAATTTGATCAGTTGCTGGCATTGGACCTTTGTTTCTTGGTGTGTACACAGATATGAGGAAGGCTATGCCCCGTGATGTTGAGAAGAAGTCAGTTATTCCAATGAAAAGGGCAGTCACACCTGAAGAGTTGGAGTATGACTGAAAGGTATTGCATCTGTCAATTTCCTTATGACTCCAGTTGCCAAAGGCAACACTTGTGTTGTGAGTTTGATACCATGCCCTTGACTGTAACCCTATCTCGGGCAATGGAGATCAAAGAAACATGGGTTTTGCAATCTTCATGCCTTTCATTTCTTTCAACTAGTCCTTGACAATGGGTATACGATCAGGTGTTTGTGCACCTTGCAAAGGTCTTAAGAGTGGCAGGACCATAATCTGCTACTGTGAAGTTGCTTCTTTGAATTCCTCTTTTATGGTTGGTGTATGCAAGGTTCCAGCCCATGAGACAAGGATTGCTGATTATTCAGGGTTTGAAGAGGCCAGGTTCCTCTGCAGCAGGTGCTATTGAATTTCCTCAGACAGTCTTTTCTGTACTTACAGTTCTTGTTGCTGCTTCTTACAACTTGGCAAATCTCTAAGATGCCAGGAGGCCAGGAATAAGATTATTGAATTAAGAGCGCAATATCAAAGCAAGAATTTGTACATGACTGCTCATCCCAACATATTAACCCTACTTGTGTTTTCCCCAATTTTGCATGTAATATGACAGGGAGATGCTGAAGATCTGTGAATTGCAATTACATTTTATATACTATTTTATATACTACCTTAATATACTACAACACACAGAACCCTAAACCCTTTGCAAGCAGCTGTGACAATCAAATTGCAAATCAAGCAACTTTCAAGAATGCACACTTTTAATTTACTTTGAAACATTTACAAAGAGCATAGATATATGGTTTCAACTTACGCATGTATTTTGAACACATCAAGTTACAAGGTTACCAACCAACAAGGAGCACAAAAATCAGCTTTATGTAAAGTTACAACAAGTTACAGAAAGTTTCAACTCCCACAACACACGTGTAACAAAGCTCCTCAGAGGAACGTTTGATGCTCTTCTTTATCCTTCTTGGGCTCCTGGATGTGGCTGGTTTAGTGTCTTTGCGTGAAAGTAAGAGACTTTGAAAACAGGTAATTGGGACAAAATTTTGTTATGATTTATGACCAACTGGTGAGTGATATCTATGGACCTAGTTGTAGTCTGTGCTGTTTTTCCATTTATACATTCGATTTATTATATACAGTTGCATTATTCCTGGTGATTTTGTTGGACTATGCCATAAGTGATCTACCCATTACTCAAAGAGCAACCTATTTTAACTATCTACAATTTACTTCATTTACAATTTAGTCTGTCAGTTCTAAGATCTAGCTTACCCATGTTTGTCCGCTAGTTCATACAGATTATGAGCACTAGCACTCTGGGATGTAAATTAGAACATAACATAAATGGACACAAGTATATATATTCAATTACCATCTTACATTAAACAATGTGACATTGCTTAATACATGTTGCATACACAAGTTCATGCAAGAAAATAAATTTGATTCAGTTATCAAATTTGGAATCCTGAACAACAAACAAAACTTGTTGACATCACTTAGAGGGGAAAAAATATACTGTCAATGGATTGAACAGATATTGAAAATGCTAACATTCCTGACTCATAATTAATTCCATTATTTGATAGTCCATCAAATATAATTCTTGAAATTAGAGCTTACATTAGCGTAGATGTCCATACAACTCATCCTGAGCAAAAAGCAACTGTTGCCATCATGTAGAGGAAACCAAGTATTCCAACATGTTAATCCATTTAGTTACTACAGGTGTCGAACCTAGATAAACAATCACATGAATCTAGTTAATCCAATGGCTTCTATAAAAACAACCACACAAACTATAGGAATTCCAAAGCGGAATCCTATACTCAACAGCAATAGCACCATCATTCTGCGCTGACTAGTGAATAGCTTGGATTTCAAAATTCATGGGACACAATGGCATCAAAATGGTCAAAAAACATGACTTTTATTCTTAGATTTCTTGCACACTGAGATGGATTTCAAAACATCAATGATCAGAAAGAGAGGGATAACCTTAATGGTTACAATTGCTCATATCCTTGACAATCCATCTTTGATGTGTACAGCATCGCTTCTGCAGTGGTGTGGAAAGAAGACACCTACACAGCAACAAATCAAAAATGTATTTTGGACACAATATTCAAAGGCTAAAAATGGGGCCCAAGAAACTCAAATCTGACAATAGCTAGCAGATGTTTGTCTGGTCCACAGCTAGACACATCAATCTCACAAGGAAAGAAACCAATGCACATATGAGAGTTCTGTGTTCTGTAAATGGTACTGTGATGGTCTGTATTTCTGGACACTGGTAGTTGGAATTTTCAACTTGGACTTAACTGCCCATTTCACTTATGTGAATTCTTCCTTGGAACAACTGACCACAATATAGTGACAAAAGGCACGGTACACACTAGATGTCACAAAAGCCTCTGAAGACGCTAAAACTATGATGTGCCATGCACCAAAGATCATCATGCAACTGACCTTCAATGAACATATCCTCAAGCATATCAAAAACATGAAAAGGACCCCCATGAGCCTGACTCACCATTCCTGAATAAAGTGATGCCTTGCTGCTTCAGGTAGCTGTGATCTGAGAGGCAGATTGAACCACCCTGCTTAATGGTGCAGGATTTGCAAATGAAATCATTTGATGAAACTTTACCAGGATTGAAGGAAAGTCAGCACAATTTGCTGATGAACTGACGAAATAGAAATTTACAGCAGTGGAGATTTGCTGGTATTTCAGCAGGGATTGAGTATGGTGTGATGCAATTCAGCTGCTGATGGACTGGAAGACAGGTCCACTGTGCCTCCAGCTGGAATAATACACTGAAACTCCACTGGACTTGCAGGGGGATCAGAAGCTGCTGCACAAGGAGTGGGATGGTGAAGCTTCAACTGGCTTGGAGGTGAATCCACAGTTACAGCAGATGGCGTGATGCGACGGTGCTTCAGAGGACGAGGACACAAAGTTACAGAGGTATCCTTATCTGGAAAATTGAGTTTAACATCCTCAGATGTCACTGCAATCTCTGAAGCAGTCATTTTGGCTTTTGCCAGTAGAGCCTCTGGAAGATAGCTTGCAATGTGAGGGGGTATTTCTGTTGACACAAAACACATAGAAAGAACTCAGGAAACCAACCAAACAGCTGTGTTGACCTGACTGTCAGTCTATATCTATGGAACACTTATTGCACTAAACTTATGTGGTCCCCTGACTGAGTAAAGAGAGGAGAAGAGAGAAAAACACTACTCTTAACAATGTGCCTTCTGTAATAATGGCCCTATAGACCCTGTGCCCCACTTCAGGCAGATATTGTTTATCAGTACCCAATTGCCTGGTTACAACCAGTCTGGACAGAGCAGAAGGAGTTTGAGGAAGAGAGTACTTAGAAAACAGCAAGGTAATCATGGTCACCACCTTCATCAGGAGATAACTCCAGTACTGGATGAGCAGGACTTGGCTTAACACTAATAACCTGTGTGAAGTTTCTAAGCGTCCTCTAAATGCTTTTCAGACTAGCATCAAAATCAAACCCCAGCAGAGATCAGGTTGTAGACTCAGCCTAGAGACTTGTGAGATAAGCTTTTAACACATTCAAAAAGAATTCCTTTGAATGCAGAGTAAACACTCTCCTCTTTATCTCACCTTGAGAAATGCAGAAACCTGATTCTAAGAGGGATATGGAGAAAGGGTTCATTAGAAACAAGGTAGAAAACTTTCCAGAATGAAGTCAGATCTAAGCTACACAAACTACAAGGCAGGGGGGGGGATTCAATTTGGAATGTACCATTGGAAGGCATCTGCACTCCCAGCTCAGCATCACTAAAAGCCAGTAAACTGCAGTAGCCATCTTGTGAGGACACTGCAACATATTGACCATCTGCTGACCTGCCAAAGGACCACAATGCATTAGTGCAGCCTTCCCACACAAAATTAGGCACAAAAGTTTCTTTCTCACTCTGGCACCAAGGCATCAGTTGACTACAAAATTGTGCCTCGGTAGTACGTATTGAGAGCTTTTGATATTCCTGATTTAGGCAAAACTGTTTATGGCTAAGAGATGATCCTACAATAAGATTATAGAGATATCAGATCCCCCAATACAGCAGTGAAGAAAAAAGATGAAACCCAACACTAGAGAGCAGGAAAATGGAAACAAAAACTGAGGACCGGTCTGAACAACAGCAACAGTCAGACACATGTTCAGAGACCTTCAACAGCAGCATGTATGGTAGTGACCATAATGTCCCCATTAACTTAATCAGCTCCCAGAAGTTGTTACTCAATGATTACCCAACATACTGAGTTTGTGTCAAGAGACTGGCAGTAACAGGAAGACTCAACCATGATGCAGGCTAGCTTAACAAAACCCAAAAGAGAAGTAGCATACCAAGGAAACCAATAAGAACATGGGCAAAAAAAGAGAAAGAGAAAGGGAAAAATCACAAGGAAAGAGCACTTAGGATTAGAAGTCTGTAGTCACTTGCAAAGGTGGAAACACCAAACATGAATTTTTCTTTACAAAGCAAACTTTTCATTCAATTTAACACCATATAGTACATGTGCTTACTGAATCATGAAACTGCTATATGCTTTGAGATCATAAACCCAAAAAGAGCAACAGAGAGAAAGAAAGAGATACACACCATGCAATATCAGTGATAGCTGCATAATGGAGACCTGCACAGACCACAATTGGGCTGCTGTGCTGTGTATCATAAATGAATAGAGAGTCCAGTGTTGCCACTGCAAACACCAGCCTGTATGGTAGACTGAAGCTTGGGTCAACTGTTTGCAAAGCAGAAAAAACTTATTAGCCTTCAAGCTGCAACATTTTCTGGAACTCTTGACCAGTTTCTTGAAACTTATCAAAAAACAACTTCATCAAGATGTTGATTAGCTATATACAACTGCAAAAGAAGAAAACAATGACTTATGAGCACCAAAATGAGATCAAAGAGAATAATCACCAGGGTTGCTCTGGATTTCTTGTGGCACAGTTGGATGAAGAGAGAAGATGAGAGGACAGAAGCGTACAGCTACCACAGGCTTACTCGGACCTGGCAGGTGGATAGCTGGCCTGCATTAATCTTGAGGCTAAGTCAGAAACCTTCTAGGTTATACCACACATTGAGTGTTAATCCAGGTTGTGTTTCACTTGCAAAAGCTAGGTATTCAGCATACCAGATCTTAGGGATAAGTCAAATTCTTGGCAACAGAAAATTCAAAGTATCAATCACCTGAAAGTATTGCAGGCTTAGAGAATGAGATTGAGGTGGACTTACCTTGATAAGTCATCTCGAGACATTATGTAAGACATGTTGCAAGGTGCAGCCTCAAGAAATGGTCTATGGATACCTGGATATCAACACCATTTCACCACAGCATTCTCAGTCATGAAGTGGATATGAGTACAAGGGAACAGACCATTGTTAAGGGGTAATGCACCCGTAACAATCATGCCTCAACTTAGTTTGAAGGCAGGATTTCTGTTGGAACAACATTGTGTTGTAAGAAACTATTTTGCATGGATTCAGTGGTGGATACACAATATGTAGGGATGTACAAAACCTCAATGTGACTGCAACAGTAGCCATACCTGAAGGGACAACCAAGAAGGAGGCATCAGGAGACCATGCAGGCCTCCGGAAAAACGATGGCAAGGTTTCATCATGAAATAGATGGTGCTTTGATGGCACAGCCTGCCTCGTACCAACACAGAATTAGGCAGCCACCAATGTCACTACAAAGTGGTGCCAAAATTTTGAGATAACCAAGGACAAGAAGGCAGTCTTGGTCAGGCTCACCTTCACAATGGAGGAATCCTGGTGTGTCTTAGCATTCAACTTTAAGCAGGCGACATCTGTCTTTGCAAGGACATGCTGGTACACAAAGAAACCTTTGCCTGTCCCCCTGCTTGTGGGTATCACTTGGGATGAATAGATGCGGCAAGTTCGATCAGCACTGAGAGACACCACAAACTGACCAGCTGGATCCCATGCCACCCCTTGGACATAGTGGAGATGCTCATTCAGTACTTGCCATGCTTGACCTGCAGATAGGCAAACCCACTCTTCCCTTCATAACTCAGCACACCTTTAATGACATCTTCTTTGCCACTAACTCCAGTGTGGACAAATGCTTGGGGAAGGCAAGGCAGCACCTGAGGAGACTTTCCAAATGATGCATTGATTATCCACAGAGCCTGACATCAAGGATGCACTGTCTGGTGACCAAGCCAAATCCAACACATCTCTCTGATGCATCCTGCACATGGAGAAGCATAAGTGAGGGCTCCCAGTGTTGCTGCCTTATGCTATATCACTTCATCAACTTTCACAGGACAGCTATGAGACCTAACTTCAACTATCAGCTCAATCCTAACTGCAACATTCTGGAGCTTCACTAACAAAGATATGAAGCATGGGAAGAGCTGGAGAAATCTGGAGATGCATACACTAGTGTTCGCAAAACTTTCCAGATTGGTTGATCCTCCACACTCTCGGCTTGTCTCCATATCAAAATCTCACCACCTGCACAATTAAGAAGCAGAAGGCCAATCATGAAAATCAGGCTTCCTAATCTCCCTTGTCCTCTTCACAAAGCAATTCAGCTACCAAGAATTACACAGAAGCAGTTTGCCAGGGTTAAATCAGCCATAGGTCTAACCTAAAATTCATGAAATGGGAGTTGTAGTTAGCAAGGTGGCATACCATCGCCACCCGATGCAAGAAGTTGACCTGCAACAGAAAAAGAGAACACAACATGAATATGATGTGGTATTCATCAAAGAATCCTCTGAAAAGTCCATTTCAGATATGAAGATTACCCCTATGCCATTCAACAAAGTAAGTCGAGAAGTGCAAACCTGATGGTGAGAAGCGCAGCACATTGACTGCTTTTGAGTGATATGAGAGATCCGCTACAAATTTCACAGTTGGACCCGCATTCTCCTTTTGCTGTACTGACCACAGCTGCAAGCCCAGGCCAGCAAAATTCATAGTAAGATACAAAACTCTCTCACACTCTTGGCATCGATGCCTGGCTGTTCTTAGTATATGCAAACCCTGCCCCCTCCCCTTGCTGCTTTAGCCAGATTTTCAGAAGGCAAGGGAATACACAGGGATAGAAAACCTTGATATCATGATCAGCACCAGCAGTGGCAAGAAGGCCCGAGATACTGTGAAAGTCGAGCGAGAGAATAGGCTCGGAACCATGCCAGGCTATCTGCACCGTGCCACCCTTCATTCCCGCGCCTCTGTCCCTCCTTCTTGCCGAAGGATATTCTCTACTCCTCCTCCGCTTTTTTGTCAACCAAAATCGTCGTCATGTAGTACACTTCTAGCAATCCCTAGTCTTCGTTCTTCATCTCTCCGCTTGTACTCATTCTTCTTCTATCCTCAAACCTCTCAACATCCATCGCCTCTAACCCTACGACTTCCCGCTGACCAAGCTTGAAAAAACCCTAAAACATCTATGAAGACCGAAACGCATCCTCATCTCCTGTTGTTGCTCTTTGTACAGCAGCTCGAAATTTTCTTGCAAAAATCATAAAACCAACGGAGAGGAGATGGATGTCCATTGCAGCTTTGCGCCTCAACGTCTCGGGTTGTCGATTCTCGGAACAAGAAAAAGAGCACGAGAGCTTCGTCGTCGCGGCGAAATGCGGATTGCAATTGGGGAGACGACAATCCGGAGAACAAACTATGGTTTGCAATTAGCGCGGGAAAGCTTGGGATTGGCCAGAGTTCGATTCTCCCACGGTTGTTTCCCTTCACATACGTAGAAGGTTCTGTATTATACATGTATTCACTCTTCTACTCACATGAGTAAGTATATACGAAAAATACATGGCAAAATACATGACCGATAACCGTCAACAATTATTTACCAGTGTTGGCCGGTTCTATGGGGACCCCTCAGTTCCGGTTCTTAACTTTTAGGAAGGGACCATGGGAAGGGGTGACTTTAGCACATGTTTGTTGAATAATTAATTAATTTTCAAATTTTCATTTTGAAATTTTAATAATTTTTAGAATATTTCAAAAGTTTCTTTGCTTTCTTTCACACAACAATGTTCTTTGGAAAAAATAATTTTCGAGAATTTCATCATTTTCTCAAAATTGAAATTTATGTCAAAGCCACCAAGGTACTATAATGGTATTTAAACTCACTTTCTAAAAGTACCATAGTAACTTGGTGAGTTTGACACGCATTATATATATTTTAAATGCCCAAATTTACCCAGAAAAACTAATTCTCAAATTTTTTAAAAAACTTTTTGGAATGATAGTGAATTTTTTAAAAAACATTTAAGATTCTTTTTGAAATAAAAATTTCAAATTAATTAATTATTTGACATACATATATTGAAGTTACCTCATATTAAGGTAGTTAAAAGCATAGTGTGAGATGGAAGTAGGAGAGTTTATAGGAAAAGGTAATTAAACCTTAAATGTACATATTAAAAGTTTTTGGGGCTCAATCGATAGAGGTTGGACATGTAAATTTTTTTCATGCCTTAGCAAATAAGAGGGTAGTCAATTTGTGGCAAAACCATATTTTTTCATGGTTCCATGAATTACTTACAAATTTTCAAACTCTAGACACCTAAACACTTAATATGCACAAATAAAGGGCCTATAGATGTTATTGTCAATGTTGAATTGAGCATATTCACAACCCATTATGGTTTGCCCAAAAACATAGTTAAGTTTTAGTTACACATAATGGAAAAGTAGGAAGCATAATTTTGTATGTGGTGGGTGATCCAAAAATTGAAAAACTACTTGAGAATTGTGTGGCGAAATTGACCTTGAAAGGACCATAAAAAACATAAAACTTACATGACACCTTAAAAGAATTACAAGATAGAATTGACTTAAATTGACTTATGTTGTATTAAAAAATGCAACCCAATGCTTGTAGAACAAATAATGTGATTCATGAATTCTATCTTGACACAACACGTTTTTGTGTGGATCATGTCACAACACAATGCAAAATTTGTCAATAACCTTCCTTAATCAACATGTGGTCCAATCCACAAATTCATCCTTAAATAAACTCCTAGTCAAACCAAAACTATTAAATTAATTCAAAAATGAGTTTTTGATCATATGTTTGTGAGATTTTACAACCACTCGATTAGCATTTGATTCTACTAGTGCACGAACATTGGCAATCAAATGGCACACAAATGTTGGCAATCAAATGGCGTGCAAATGGCACACAAATGTTGGCAATCAAATGGCGTGCAAATGTTAGCGTTCGAAACATGCTCACAACAGTCTAAGTGTGGTTTTAGGTTGATCGATTGACTAGAAAAGATGTTGTAAGTCCTTTGTAGATGTAGTTATAGTCACCCTAAACCCCCAACAATTCTGGTATGGTGGCATCATGGTCATCCATACAAACACCAATGTTAATATATAGATATTCAACCATAATTAAGACCAATGTGATTGTGAGGTACAACCCTATGCCATAATTTAGTTCATTATTTGTTCATGTTCATCACTTTGTACACACTTTGTGTTTATGTTTGTTTCATAAACTGAATAGTGAGAGAGCATACAAAAGATTGAAATAATAGATCTTCTATTTTCCAAATGGTTGCCAATTGTGCAGCATACACATTGGCCTTAGTTTCTCACAAATGCAGGTCTTAAAACTGACTCTTTTATAAACTCAAGGCCAGTGGCAGTTGGTGTCAGCCCTTGTGCCTCCAAGTATGACGAGTTGTGGAATTTGCTGAGATGACGAGCGCCCCCATCACAGAGAATTGTCACAATTGTGTTCCCTGGGCCAAGCACCCGTGCCACATGAACAGCACCTACACAATTCATGGCAGATGAACTTCCGACAAATAGCCCATCGTTCTCCAGTAGGAATCTGCATTCAAAAGGAGGAACTGGTTAAATCATCCCTACCATCTCTGCTTAGAAGCACCTTTAGTAGCTTAATGACATACTGCTTTGAAGAGAAGCATTGTGAAAGTGACATAGAGTTACATGCCAAATGAGGAGCCAACCTTGCCATTTCCACAGCCTCCCTGTCAGAGCCTCGAAATGCACCATCCAGCTTCGCCTGCTTAAAATTTTGTGTAATGCGGTTGATTCCAATGCCTTCAGTGATGGTATCAAAGGGGTTTTTCATACGTTTACCTTCTGCCTCCTCTCGTGTGTACATCACACCCCTTGTGACACTGTTATAGAGTCCTGAGCCTGGGGGATCTATCAAGTAACATTTCACCTCTGGATTCTTTTCCTGCAACAGTTAGGTATGAGTATATTAGAACAAGCCCTAATCTACTCACATGTAGAGCAACAGACTAGGGTGCATATAAACTGTCCATAAAAGATAAATGGCCCTTATCTCATTTGGGGATGTTACCTTCAAATAACAGGAAATTCCAGCAATAGTTCCACCAGTTCCAGCAGCTGCAACAAATGCATTCACTTTCCCACCTGTCTGAGTCCATATCTCTGGGGCAGTCCCTTCATAATGTGCCCTGAAGTTCGCCAGATTCTCAAACTGATCAGCAAAGAAACCCCCCTTGCTTTGGCTACAGTTTTCATCTTCAGTTCCCGCTTGCCTCAGATGAGTTCCTGAAGCACAATGTCTGAAACCTCCATTTAGACTTTCCTTGAAGGATTGGCTTTCATCTGAAACTGTAGAGCAGATCTCTATTCAGAAATCTGACATGCCGCACATTGATATCACTTTGAAGTTACAAAAGTCCAGAAAGGATTTTCAAATTCATTTGCTGTGGTGTCTGTTGAAGGTGAATGTTTCCTCATATCCAATTTGGTATATGGCACCTGTCATCACTTTTCAGTTTGAGGTGTTCACATCTGTCTCCTGCCACTATGAATCCTCTTCCAAGGATAAGAGAACTCTTGTAAAGGTGGTGGATTACCTTCCATAATAGCTTGGGCTTCCAATGCACGCTGTCTTGCAACATTGACAAAGTGCTCCCTGTGGCTGATGGAGACAGGACGAACTCTCTCCACTACAGCGCCCATGGCTTCCAATATCTGTGTCTGGTAGCAGCGAAAAACAGTGAGCTCAGAATTTTTTTTTCACAAACAACAGTTCATAGGAGCATCCAATTTCCTCTTCACTTCTGGAGGGACTGCAAACTTTAAAGAAAAAGGGGTTGCTTATGAAGAGCAAGTTACATCACTTGAAAACATCCCCTGAGCCCTAAACCTTTAAGTCCAAAACCCTATGTCCAGCCTTCTCTTGGCAGCTACCACAAGGCACTGCTATAGAGGAAAGATGCTGGAGGGCCAGTGATGAAATGCTCAAATAAAATCCTTATTAAGACCATGGGCATAATGCTCCTTTGGATCTGTGAGGGATCCAATTTGTTGTATAGTGACATGCTAACACAGAACTTGGATACGAAGGCAGAGAAGATCCAAATAAGATCCAGCCTGAACCCTAATCCCTCTGACCTGAAAAATCACAGTGGCTTTTGAAAGATCCAGGATGTAAGACACCAGATGCAAGACTGACCTTTTCAATGGCAGCATCATCAGGGAGGACTACATGGCACTTGCAACCATGTGCAATAGCTACCATGGCCAGGCTCACTGCTGTACTTCCAGCACTGCCCTCTGTAACCAAACCTCCAGTCTGAAGAGCCCCAGATTCTAGTGCCTGCAGTGTGCTTCATCAGTGATGAATTTTCACGAGTTTCACCCTTTTTCTTGCAGAAAGGAGAGGCAGAAGACTTTTCAGCCTCTTCATACAGTAGTCACCACCAAGGATGGATAGCTGCTGCCAATGGTGACCATCCTCGGATCAGCAGGGGAGTCAAAACTGGGAACAAAAACCTGAACTGGAATACAAACCTCGTCGAGTATTTTGGCAGCAACTCTATCCTTCACACTTCCACCTGGATTCAGAAACTCGGCCTTCCCAAAAATCTGCAATTGCACAAAAGCATAAAACATGTGCATCATGTACAAAGCTAGAAAAACCTATGCTTCATGTACACAACCAAAAAAACCTATGCATCATGTAAATAGCAAGAAGTGCTTAACCTCCAGTTATCATTCCCCAGAAAAAAAAATCTCAGAGAAAACACCGGATAAACCCTAGAGGATAGTAAAATGGTCTCTCACGTCACAGCCCGTCGCCTCAGACAAGCTACGAATCCGAATCAAAGGAGTGTTTCCAATGGCACCAATCACTCCCTGTCTGAAACTTGATGAAACCGCCTCAGTTCCACCTCTGCTCTCCTCCTTGCCGCAACGTTCCAAGCATTCACCAGACTTCGCCAGACTCTGCCCAAACCAGGAGAAAGAACACCCGAATTTGTTCCTCCTGCGCCAATTTAGCACGGATCCGAAAACTGTCGAAAAAATCGTAGCAGCAGCAGCAACAACAACAAACGCAGCTGCTGCTCGATTTCCCACAACCATGACTGCGAAGAAAATCGCAAAATTCACGAACCTCGCGAGGCCCCGTCGATTATCGCACGCAAAAGAATAGACGCAGTGGAAACTTGAAACCCTAGAGGAAACCCTAGAGCTACCTCTAGGGTTTCCGGTCCGCGAGATCGAGATGCCAATTGACATTGTCCCCTCGATCCACGGCCCCAAGTCGAGTTTGTCCCCTCGAATGGACAGTTATTCCTGTGTCAACTTCCAAGTGAGCTGCCGCGTTGGCCGGTTATATAATTTACCCTGGTATATATATCCAGTTATATACTACCAGGGAAAAATCTGACCTGCTTTTGAGTGTGAGCATGCGTGCATTTTCTGCAATAAAAAAATAATTTTTATTTTTTTAAATACTTTTTTTTCTCAAAAAACATATTTCTCCATTTTATTGTTCCATTTTATTTTCACAAAATAGAGAAAATTCTCCAAAAAAAATCATAACCTTGTCCATAAATTTAGTCAAAAAAGAAAAGAAAAACCCTAGTGCCAACTAAATCCCCAATGTTAACCAGCTATATATTTACCCATGTATATATATGTAGGTACATATTACCATAGTATTTTGGCCATTTCAACACATGTCCATTGAATAATTAATTATTGAAATTTTCATTTCAACAAATGGAATATTCTTAAATATTTACTCTTATCCTTCACAATATTCTTTGATTTGGAAGAAATAATTTTTGAAAATCTCTATATGTCTGAAAATAATATAATTAGTGTTGAATTGGCCAAGGTACTAAAGTAGTTTTGTGCATGTATATAATTTTTGATATATGTGTCAAGTAATGTAAATATAAATGTTTAAATGTCCATGTAAACCATGTAAAGTTGTTTCATCTTGTCTCAAATATGATAAGTGTAAGTGACAATCAAAGAAAAACACATGCACATACATTTATATGGTTTTACATATTGTGTAAAATCAGAAAAATTAATGTTAACAAATAATTGAACACAACACTTAATAACATATGCAATATTTATTATTATTACTTTTTTTTTTGCTTATTTTGAAAATGACAATGATAAAAGTGGAGTTTATTCAACAAAGAAAGAAAGGAAAAAAAAGGAGAAAGGAACAAATGGAAAGCATAAAGAAGAAAGATGAAAATAAATAGCATAATAAAAAGGATTATGGAAGATTGATATCTTGTAAATTTTCTTTCATTTTGATCTTACATGTGAACTGTTTATGTTGTTCCTCTTTGTTTGAAGGTTGTTTGGAAGTGCATTTGATAATGTTATTGTCATCTTACAACTTTTTGTGTTGTTGAAAGCTTCAACAATGACTTATTTGAAATGAATTTATTTTTTATCTTTTTTGTCATGCTATTTTCCCTTTTCTTGTGATTGTTTTGCAACTCCTTTCATTTTGATGATTTAAAGTTTAACGTGAACTTGCCCATGTTGTTATTTTTTAATTTATGATTTTTACGTATTTAAGTGATGATATCACGGTTATTTTGTAATTTTTAACCTTGTTGCAAATTTCATTAGTGACTTGTTTCAGATTGTCGTTGTGTTTTTGTTGTGGTCAAGTTTTGTTGTTTTAAAAATTCATAGGTGTCAATAAAAAAAAGTGAAATGCAATGCCTTATTTTTTTTACAAACCATAATCTCCAAGGGTAAAGGGTAATGTAGTATTTTCAAGAGGATTTTACACCATGATTTACATTTACATGGTTTTACATGACATGTAAAATGACTATTTACATCTACAATCACAACATTAATATGTGTGTATGTACTAGTGGTGAATGCTTCTCAATGGGGCCCTCATATGTTGCAATGAAAATCAACTGACATCAGATTTGGTGATAATCAGTTTGAGAATTGAATTGACGATTCTCAGCAAAATGAGAACCAAATCATTGAAAACTAATTATTTTACTTTTATTAAAAAATTAGTGTTTGAAGTCAATTTTTAGGGTAGTAAGATAAAATTGTTTATCAATGGACATGCATCTATCATAAAACAATTTAATATATTTTTTGCATTCCTAAACCAAATTGAACAACTTTTGTATCATTAGATGCGCAACCTAGAAAGTTACAAATTTTTTGAATGTCAAAAATAAAGGAACAACCACCATTACAAAACATGGGTGTAATTCACTAATCCTTGTTCAATGACAAGTGAATTCACTACATCTTCACTAAGTCCTATTCATTAAGTACCTTCAATATATAACAAGGTGTTAACTTAGGTTGAAAGTGGTGAAAAATAACTTTTAAAATAAAAATTTCATGTAATCAAAGAAAGCCTCAACATGTACTATGAACCTTTTTTTTTTTCCTTTGGGGGGGGGGGGGTTTTGAGGGGTGTGGCGAGGAGGGGTGGGGGGTGGGGGAATTTTTATAAATGTTCTCAATGTGTTCCCATCAAGTTCCCAAGGGGTCTTCATCAAGTTTCCCAAGATGTTCCTCATAGCACTTCAACTTTCCCTCATGTTGTTTGGCCATAGTTCAACTTCCATGTACATAAAGTGTAAATGGTTCATTTATTATCTATGCTCCTATTTTGGAGAAGGAGGCATTACCAAGGCTTCTATGTTGGGGACTCCGCTAATCTTTCAAATTTTTTGGTGATGGGCCTGTCAATATGACTCCTTTTAAGGAAAAACAAAAAAAAGTTGTGGGTGCAACTCCATTTTATTAATACAAAGATAATTAAGTACCCAAATTTATAAGGAGAGTATTGAAGCATCTTTAGTGGCTACTAAAAAAAAGGTTGCCAACAACACTTTGGAAATGCTCAAGTATAAATCAAGCAACTCGTATATTTAACATATTAATTCAGCAAGTCTGTCAGTTTGTCGAGGTTTTGAAACCCAGATCACTTTTAATAAAACTGTCCCCCTCGAATTCGAGGGCCCAAAAACTATTCAGGATTTCGAGTTTTTATTTCTTATTTTTATTTTTACGTTTGTTTTCGCACAACAACTGCCGTCATCATCAATGAGGGAGGTATTTTTGGGATTTGGAGGGTGGGTGAGAAGATTTGGGTGCGCTTTTTTTGGGCTAAGGGTTTAGGAGGGTCATGATTTTTATTTTTTTCGTGGAGGGGGGTGGGGGTGGGGGTGAGGTTCTAGGGGTCTTAATAGGTGGAAGTGAACCGGAGTGGGAAATGCGAAAGACCGGGTGAGGGGATCGACGAGGTGCATTATGCACCGGGTTCACACTAGTATTAATTATGTCCTACAGTTCATGCCCCTATCATTAAGTTAGGCCTAAATGGTAAAGAACATAGGTAGACATACAAAATTTTTGGGGGCAAATGAGATGTCCAATTTTTTTTTCTTTTGGGGAGTTGGGGTTGTTCAACTTTTGAATTCTTGTTGTTCCCAATGTGTTCCCTTTGAGTTCCCAATAGCACCTCACTTTATCTTATGTAATGGGACAATCTTGGGTATAAAGTATGCAACACAGGGTAATAAAACCATTAATTGATATTGAAACTGATGACAAGCTTTGTTCTTGATAATGGTGATGTGAGTCTTTTTTTGCCCACATTGTGAAGTAGCTGAAGTGGTGATCATCCATAAGTTGATTTAGCCAGATTTGGTGACAAAAAAAAGTTTGGCATCCTTCTGTATGTTTTGGCAACCTGATGGAACTTAGGATAAAATCGGGTGATTTTAGAATCAAAATAATTTTTTTTCTAAATTTGGTGACCAGAAAACATTACAATTGTGCCATTTAGAGAAACTTTGCCCAAAACTAAAGAAAACACTATTCACTTCTAGATTGAACAATTTGCCCATGGTTCCTTCTGGATGTCATAACTACAAAACAAAACAACCTTCATAGATAGGCAAGGTGCACTCCAAATGCGGTAGGAAAATTCTCCAAAGTGCCTTACATATATCATATCTATAGCTTTGTAATCAGCCTTTTGCAACAATGGACAACAAATGTGTGAGACATAAGGGAAATCCGAAAATTCACCCTGTCTTCACCCTGTCTTTGGGCCTCCTTTCACCCCGTAACCCCTCTTTTAGTGGTACCCATAAAGTAAAAAAATAATTTAAATCTCAGTATGAAATAGTGAAACTCACTACGAAATGCTGAATCTCAGCATTTAATGCACAAGGTTCGAGAGGAATCACAGTAGCTGTACAGGTAGGAGCAGTGAAAATCTATGTAGCAGCAGTGAAGGCGCTCAGGAAAAAAGAAAGACATGGTGAAACTCAGGAAACCATTAAAAATGGTGGTTTGCTGAGTTTCACCCAAACTTGATATCTCTATTTTGTATTTCTAGATGATCATACCTTCAATCTTTAGATGAAAAAGGGACAATTTGGGCTCATTTTTCCAGCCCTATGGATACTTACATATTGAACCCAGCTCCTTTTGATTCTCCACTCTCATGAAAGCCCTCTTGGAATTCTTAACCCTTTTTGTATACAGACAAGGTTTATTATAAAGGTTCTAATTTTTAACATAGAAATATTAATACAAAAATATACCGTGTGTTGAAGAATACGCTCCTGCCTAGGTGCAAACAAAAAAATTGTGGCCAATGAGATTCTTTGAATTGGAACCTTGAATTGCTTCTAAATGTTTGGCATAATGAATCAATACTTAATGGTTGCATGTCTTTTTGCATGTGGCCTATACAAAAAAGACATGCAAAGTGCATAGAGCTTTAAAAGGAGGGTAGAGCTTTAAGATATGATTCTCTCTTTGTTGACGGAGGGTCCACAAACCTTCTCATATCAAAGAAACATGGTTTTAGCACGGTACTTGTGCCCTTTTTTTTAGTGCTAGAGAAGGGGATGTTATAAAATATTTCCTTTGGCTTTGCCTCAGATTAACCCTTACATGTGAGACTAGGTTCAACTACATGTTGCCTAAGTTCCTAATTTTGAGAATGCCCTGGGGGCCATTACCCTACACTTAATTCCTTGTCATCATAAAACAATGGTAGACATGGTTTTTTTTCCTATAAAATTAAAAATAAAAAGGTACCCATAACTTATCATCATCCTTTCACTCTCCACTTCTTTTTCACACCATGTTAGGAAAAAAATGAACAATGAAAAAAAAAAAAAATTCAGGGAAAAAGGATCCATCCATAACCCATACCTTGTAATCATCCTTTTAATCCTCAAATTTTCTTAATTCTTCCCTCCATAAGAAACAAAACTAAAACATGATTTTTTTTAAAAGAAAAAGAAAAAGAAGGGTAGTACACCATAATAGCCAACATACATTGTATAATTGTACCTAGGTAATCATGTTTTAATTTACCATAAACAAAACATTAATCAAGAGTTGAAAAGCCCCCAAAAAAAAAGAAAAAAAAAAGGTAAAACACCAATACCTTGTAATCATGTTTCTAAAATTCTCTTCTCAAAATTAATAAAATAAAAAAAAAATATATATATAGATCCCATAACTTCTCATCATGAGCTGAAGGTAGGTAGGTAGGTAGGTAGGTATGTAAAGTAGGGTAAGGGGTAGGTACTATGGGAGGGGCAATTAAATATTTTCAATTTGAAATTAAATAATGCAAGCCATAATTTAAATATTTAATCATGCAGTAAAAATAAGGTAAGAAGAAGAAGAAGAAGAAGGCTATATAAAAGCGGCCACCTTTTTGGTCCACCTTTTTCCTTCTACCTCTAGAGGCCTAATCCATCTCTTTGTCACCCTTTTGCCCCCCTCCCTCTCCGGTTCTTTGGGGTTTTAGTCCCACCTTTATCGACCCTTTTTCCCTTCACTCTGCGTTTCTTGGGGGTTCTTGTTCCACCTTTTTCGACCCTTTTTTCCCTTCCCTCTGCGTTTCTTTGGGGTTCTCGTTCCACCTTTTTCCTTCTCTCTGTGTCAGGGTAAAACAACTCTTTTGCCACCCTTTTCCCCTCTCCTCCCTCCCTCTCTCTCTCTGCGCTTCTTGAACCCCAAGCGCAATTGCTGCGCTCTTTGTGTGCGTTTTTGTGTGGCGTTGTGTTCTGAATGAATGCGTTTTTTTATGCGCGTTTCTCGCTAACGAGAAGCTTGAGAAAGAGTTTTTAGTGATGCCATTGTGTGGAGAGAAGAGAGAAGAAGTGAGGGGCTCTGATGCATGAACACATTGAGCTGTTGTTGCTGCTGCATTGAAAGGAGTAAGGAGTGTTTGTCGTTTCTTTCTTCTCGTTATGGATGTTTCTGAGTCTCCTCCTCCTCCTCCTCAATATTGTGAGTTGCCAAGCTTGGAGGACGTCTCCGTGGCTTCGCTTTCCGTAACGGAAAATGACGGAGAGCCTACTGAAATGGAAATTGAAGCTGCCGCTTCTTTTGTTCCTCCCATGGTAGCAGCAGCAGCGTCTAGTGTGAAGACAGAGTTTACGGGTGACGATTTGCCAGAAGCAGCAGTCAAGGGGAATTCGAAAGAGCTTTCGGCAGAGGAGGAAGAGGAAGCGCGATGGACTGTGGCGAAAATCTTCTTCCAAAATAGAAGTCTCGTGGAGCACCAGCTTAGGTCGTTCAACGAATTTCTGGAAGACGGATTGCAAGCGATGGTGAATGATGCACCGCCGTTTGAAGTTAGCCCTGATCACAACCCGGCAGCTATCAGAATTGAAGGCTTGCCGAGACAGGCCCGTATCTCCTACGGCAATGTATCCGTAGGCAAACCTACTTGCTCCGCAACTGAAGACAAGAAGGACGTTGTTGATTTGTATCCCCGGGAAGCACGACTTCGCAATCTCACTTACTCAGCACCGATCAACCTGGACATGAACCTAAAGGTATGCAGATCGATCGACATCACATTGTGGTGGAGACATCTGCTGTGGCAGCATTCCATTTTCTGGATTTCTTTTCCGTTGATTCTGTATTGGCTCAAACTTTGTTTTCGTCTTCTTTGTAAAGTTTTCTTTGCTTCTCTTTCTGATATCGTCATTCTCTAATTGCCCAGACATCTTTCTTTCTTGGTTCTCTCTTTCTAATCTCATCTGAAATGCACATGCCCCAAGACAGTTTAATTCTTTCTTAATCCTCATTGCTCCCCTGAGGTGAGGTTTGGCAGGTTTATGTCCTGAAATCAAGTAGCAAACGGCAGGGGAAGGAGGAAGTAGTCTTGCAAGACATACATGAGAATGTCTGTATTGGGAGAATGCCGATCATGGTGAAATCCCGGTTCTGCCATCTCCATGATTTGACAGATGCTGTGTCGGCTTCAAAAGGCGACTGTGCCTTTGACATTGGAGGTTACTTCATCATCAAGGGATCTGAAAAGGTAAAGGGCTTGGTTGAATCTCTAAGAGTACCTCATTTTCTACTATGCAATCCTTTCAAAGCAGGGCTTGTTTGCAAGCTCAGTGCAAACTCTAAAGAGTATCTTACTGTCTATTATGCTATGCTTTCAAGACAGGGCTAGTCGATTAAGGGGTAATAATAATCACAATGTTGCTCCTGTGAGCATCTTGATGATTTTTGCAGGAAGTATGATGACATGAATAGTCCAGTGATTGAACAAACGTACATGTGTGTCTCTCTCTAGGATCTTTGACTGTGTGGTGCAGTAAAATAAACTTTGAAACTGTCTCTTGAGGATGTTTCTCAGTTGCAGTATGGATAACTGATGATGTATTTGATTGGGAGGCAGGTACTGATAGCACAAGAAGAAAGGATTAATCAGAAGATCCAGGTAGGTTTTAGTCAGAAGACAAATACTTGGATGGCAATATGTGCACCCCCATTCAAGGGATTCCTTGACTACCGGTCCAAGCCAACTGTTAAGCTAGTCAGAGCCGCAAAGATTGGCCCCCCTCTGCTCAATGTCAGTGTCGCCAAAGTCCTGGAGCCTCTTCCGATTGCAATTGTGATGCGGGCATTTGGAGTATGTTCTGACAAAGATCTGATGCAGAGGGTGTCATATATTGAAGATGATACTCAGTTGATGGAGCTAGTGCGGCACTCTATTCTGGAGGCTGATGCATGCATGGTGAAGTTCCTAAGCAAGCAGGCTGTGGTCACAGGTTCAGCCACTGAGCTTGTGCGAAATCAAAAGCAGGCATTGGCTTACATTGGAGCAAATGTGAGAGACAATGTGGAGCCTTTAGAGAGTGCAGGTAGGAAAGTGCTGGAGTATTTTCTAAGCCACATTGGAGGTGGATATACACGCAAAGCCTTCTTTCTAGGCTACATGGTCAACCAAGTGTTGTCGGCATTCTTGGGCCGGCGCCCTGAGGATGAAAAGGATCACTACATGAACAAAAGACTTGACCTTGCTGGCCAATTACTACAGCATCAAATGCGCAAGGTGATGTTCCACTTTCAGCATGATACCCAGAAACGGGTGCAGAAGCACCTGGGAAAGGAGGAAGTGTTGGGTCCCATAAAAAGCTTGATCAATGATAGCATTGTAACAAAGGGTTTGCAGGGTGCATTCACACTAGGCAACTGGAACACAGGTGCTGGACTGAAAAATTCTGGTGTTGTTGGTGATTTGAAAAGAATGAACCCAATGGCCACTATTTCCCAGATGCGCCAGACCCGTGTCAACTTGCCGCCCCGCAGCAGACCATCTGATGCAGCCCGGCATCCGTAAATGATCCTTCACCCTGTCATGGTTGTGGGACTGAATATAACCTGCTATGACATGTTGCATAAGCTTATCACTGGTCCTTTTGTGCAGAATGCCACACAACTATTGAAAGGCACATGGTTCCCCAACCAAAGTGCTTCATAGCATGCAAATTTGTTGGACACATCTTGATCCTTAGTTTCCCTGTTAGCCAGATGATGGAGTATCCAGAGTAAGACTAACAAAGTGTTTGGTTGGGGTATACAGGAATTTTTCATACTGGGGGCGTATCTGCCCTATTCAAACTACAGATGGAACAGAGTGTGGGTTGGTAAAGCACCTATCTCTCACAGGGATTGTCAGCTCTGACATGCCAACAGATATGGTCATGTGTGTTCTGTCTGAACACTCCATGGAGAACTTGGAGGAGACAAACCCTGCAAGCCTGCAATACAAGGATAAAGTGTTCGTAAATGGCACTTGGGTTGGTGTAATGATTGACCCTGAAAAGGCTGTGAATGAGCTTAGAGAAATTCGCCGCTCACACCATCTCCACAGTGAGGTTTGATTTTGATCCCATCATTTTCACTCTGTTTCTTTGAAGTTTACTTTCAAAAATCTTTGAAGGAGCCCTCTGTGTTCTCACCAAAACACTTATCATGAAGATTGTACCTTTCTCATGCAGGTGGAGGTTGTGAGAGATCCAGTAAGAAGAGAGGTGTTTATCTACACAGATGGGGGGCGCATATTGAGACCATTGCTCTTGGTCCAGAATCAGCGACTTGTTCTCTCCAGACAGCATTTGAAGAAGTTGAAAGTCATGATGAGACTCCATGGTGCTGGAGCATGCTGGACATACTTGCTTAAGGAAGGTGTGGTAGAGCTGCTGGGAATAGAGGAGGAAGAAAAGGTAATGGTTGCAACTAATGGACAGGATCTAGAGAAGGCACGTGAGTATGCACATGCCCCTGTTTACACGCATTCAGAAATTGATAGCTCATTCTTGCTGGGACTAGGTGCTGTGATGATACCATTCTTGCAGCACAATCAAGCATTGAGGAACCTTCATCAATCAGAGAAGCACTGCCGACAGGCGATTGGATATTATTGTACAAATCTGTGGTCACGAGCAGATTCATCTGCACACCATCTCTTCTACCCACAGAAGCCTCTTGTCACCACTCGTGCTGCAGACTGTCTCCAAAAGCCAGAGCTTATGAATGGTCAAGTGGCAATTGTGGCAATTCAGTCTTTTGCCTACAACCAGGAGGACTCCATCGTTATGAACCAGGCCTCAATTGATAGGGGCCTTTTCAGGTTGGTGCTCTGGGCAAGTCATTCACTATTTCTAAGATTTAAGTCTGCCAGGAGTTTTGACCAATGATTTGTGAGTTGCAGCTAAGATCTTTTGTCTACGCTGAATTCTGTGTTGCTCTTGGTCCATCACTGCTTTTCATACTACTAGGATTATTGTTCTTTTTGTTCTAGTTATTCCGTTGTCTGTTTTCCTTCTTGCCAGCTCTTCAATCCTTATCTGTGAGTTTTCTTTCTGTTACAGGAATTTTTTTTGCCTGGTCCTGGTTTCCTTGATCATGAGTATGGAAATTTCTTGATACTCTTGAGAGTTATTGTGCTTGTGGTTTGCTGGGCTACTGGTTGACCATTTTTTGTAAGGTTGTCACCTAGACCCTGACAACCATCAAACTGTAGGTCTGCACATTATAAGATCCATCGAGGTGAGGAGAGGAAGAATGTGGATGAACACTTCAGTAAGCCAAGCACATCAGACCATAAGGGGTGGACTCATGCATGGAGTGGCCTAGACTACAAAGCTTGTCTGGACAAGGTGGATGATGATGGGTTTCCCTGTGTTGGTGAAAACCTGACCAAAGGTAACATAGTGATTGGTAAGCTAACTGCTGAGCAGGGGCGTCCCAAGCTTTCAAACACAAGCACTCACCTTAAACTTCACCAGAAGGGGCATGTTGACCAGGTGCTGCTGGCCAATGAAGAAGATGGGCACCGCATCAGCAAGGTGCGACTTCGGTTTACACGGGCTCCACAAGCTGGAGATAAATTTTCCAGTTTGCATGGTCAGAAGGGTGTGATTGGAGCAGTTTTTCCCCAAGAGGATTTACCCTACACACGGCAGGGCATTGTCCCTGATATCATCATCAACCCTCATGCACTGCCAAGCCGTCAAACTTTTGGGCAGATTATGGAGTGCCTCCTTGGCAAGGTTGTGGCTACCAGTGGGAAACCTTGCTTTGCCACTCGGGCAGAGACTCCTCAGAGAGTCAATGAGCTGCTATTCCAGTAAGTCAACCCGTGCTAGTCAAAGTTGGATGATGTCTTTGATTCCAAAATTATTGTTTAAAAGGTCCCACCTGGAGCTTGTATTGTAACTTGGTTTTTCAGTCCTCATACAGCTGCTTTCATGCTGTTAAAAATCATCGGCAAAAACATGAAAAAAAGTTTGTTAAGAGTTGCCCTTGTGGGTGTTGAAGAATCCATTTGAGCACATCACACCTTGTAAACACCTAATTTTCTCTCTGATTTGTGCATTGTTAAAGGTACCATTATGGAAGAGGGGGTGCTGAGTACATGTGCAATGGAACAACTGGCATGCCACTGGAGGCACTCATTACCATGGGGCCTACATTTTACCAACGCCTAGATCACATGGTTGAAGACAAAATAAAGTTCCGTGGTATTGGTGGGTCTATCAATCCTCTGACACACCAACCAGTAAGGGATCGAAACAGTTTGGGAGGTGTAAAATTTGGAGAGATGGAGCGTGATTGCATGCTTGGGCATGGAGCTTCAAGTACTCTAAGAGAACGCTACTTTTTGTTGAGTGACCCATACAAGATGAACATATGTTCAGCGTGTCGAAGACCTGCCACAATGGATGCATCACGCACACCAAAGTGTCACTTCTGCAAAAATGGCAAGCACATTGTCCAAATTCAGATTCCCTACGCTTGTAAATTGCTCTGGCAGGAGCTTTTGAGCATGGGCATAAGTGTGTACATGGATACTAAGCTCTGCTGAGCGTCTTTATGTAACTCAATGACTCAGGACATCTTTCAGCCACAGCTTGAAAAACAATTTCATGAACACTCTTATGGCTGTCTTCACTGTGAAAGAACCACCTTTCACCAATCACAAAGACACTGCAAGCTGGCCACTTAAGCAAGGAGACAACAAGACAATGTGGCTAGGGGCAAAGCTTGTGTGCAAGACATGTGCCATTGTAAATACAAGAGATATCAGCATCTTTTGGGACTTTGTTGTTAGTAAGATATGTACCCAATGCACAGATGACGTACAGATTTTGCGAGACTTTCCTCAGGAAGTTGATTGTGCAACTGAGATTTTTCTCCTGTACTCCTGGACACTAGAAATCTGAGCTTCTCTTAACTGCTCAGTAACAATCACTGCAAATCATTTAGGTGTTGGAGTAGAGTAGCCTTGGTTCCTACTCTTTTCAGACTGCTTGAGTGTGCGTCATGCCTTGTCCTAGTGCACCCCACCAGAAAAGCCTGTTGCTATTTTTCCTGTTATTTAGGGCAATTGTGGGGGGTAATTTTGGCTCATTTTGAGCACTGGCCATTGGGAGCATTATGCTCTGTAAGGTCGTCGTTTCGTTATTTCAATAGTTTTGGCATGTTTCTGCACAGGGTAAGGCTCCCATTTTGAGTAGCATGGTTGTAATCTCTCTACATTTGCTCCCTGTACCCGAGTGTGTAGGGAGCTTATAACCATAGCATACTTGAGAATTGGCCTTGTGGGGGTTGATTCTACCAAGTAAACCTGCCAGGGTGAGCCTTGTTAGGGAGCAAGCATATGGCAGAATTGAGCCTGCTAGGCTGAGCCTTTGTAGGAGCACATTGCATAAGTGGCCCTGCACAACCTTGTGCAGTTGTGCCAGGCAGAATTAGCCCCAAAATGTTGAGTGTGGAAGTGAACTGGTTTATGGTTTGCTGTTTAGAGGAGTATGCAGACATGTTCTTGCATTTGAGTGGCATTGGGATTGCCAACTCTTGGTGGAAATTTAAGAGTGATCAATGACTGGAACTTTACATGGCAGTTGGGAACCTATCTGTCAATAGAAATCATAAATGAGTTATGTGTTCTTCCAACATACAATCTGACATGTCTAAAGTGATGCAGACAACAAAATGTCTGATTCATGTGGCATTTATGTTTTCTAATAGAGATTTTTGGTGCATTGCAGCACATGAATTTGGTCAATTTGTACAATATAGGTGCAATGTGCATTTGTGATAAAATTGTTGTGATGAACTCATGTCAAACATGGTAGCAACAATTGTGATGTGAATGTGAAGTAGAGGCATGCAACTAATGTTTTGCAAATGGTGTCACGGGGTGATATAGAATCTAGACAAACCCCACTTTTTTTTATCATACTTCTACTTCTTGTAGTTAAACTCAAGGCAAACTAATATATAATCCATAAGAGGTGGAAGAATAACTTATGCACTACATCACAATTACTTAGAGCAGCTGCACAGGTGCTCACAAAGCATGCTGGTGTGGCTCAGCAAAATGGTTTAGGGTTTAGGGTTTAGGCACAGCATTTTTGCACAAGATGTTGACGCTGGTAAAAGACACTGCAAAGCCTAAGACCTGCTGTTGAATGGCTAGATAGTTTGGTTGGTCCAGTTGGGTTGCTATTAGTAGTCTCCACCTATTTGCAGTCCCAATTTTAGTTTTATGGGTGGCGTTGGATGTGAGAAATATTTTTGCAGGGTCACATACTGAGCATTACTAGAGACGCTCTTATAGCATAGACTTGAAGCATGATTCTCATGAATTGAACTGTCAACCACATAGCAAAACTTAAAGGAACACAAACTACGCAACAATGTGCAATGCTCTTTCAAATGCAGCTTCATTACTCACATCATGTTTCACGAGTAAATGGTTTGGTTGTGAGATCTTTGTTGCCACGTTTACCCAAGGACACTCAGTTGAGAGCCTTAAGCTTCCAACTCTTTGGAATGATGAATTCTGCCAAAACACAGTATGTGCAATACTTGAAAATTCTCAAATTAGATCATATTTTCTTAAGAAAAAGAATTGAGTCATCTGTCATAGTGAAGTCTCTCATTAAAAAATTTCTTACCATGTTACATGGCCAACCTATGGCAGGTTAAAACAAAATAATAATAAGAAATGAATCCTTGTAATGTACTTTGACTGGAGGATGTGTTTGATACAACAGCACGTAGCCTAGAGGGTCCAGCTATGTCTCCAACTACCACCCCCATGTTGGTTCCAAGCTTAAGCCAAAGTTTTACCCCAAAACCTTAATACTCATGCAAGGTCTTCTCCCTCTAAACAGAACCAACCAAATATTAGGTGAATCACCTTATACGAGCTCAAGCTAAATTGAATTGAAAGATGAACTGAGAAAAATGCTATAGAGATTCAGGTCTGACATATTAGCAAACAAGAAAAGATGAAAACTAACCTTATAGAATAGAAAAAAAACAAAGAAAAAAACAAGAAAAGAGAGGAACAATTTAAGCAACACAATAACATGTTGTGATTGTAGCCTTAGGCTTGTGGCCAACATTGAGGAAATGGTCTAAATGCAATCCCAAATGGGGTGAAAGCTTGAGAGTGAAAGGGAGGCAATCTTATTACTGTTAGGGTGCACTCTCACTTGGGAGTTCAAACTACTAATGAATCTTGAATATTTGGGGCAAGTTTTGAAAAGCATAGTCTTGTTCAAACGAAATGATCGTTGGCTGATTGAACTAGATTTAAATTAGCTATTATTGAGATGTGGTAGACTACTTTCAATTCTCATTAGCATCCATCCTTTGTTGTTGCACATCTAGTATAAATTATAGGTGGGTACACAGTGAGGAGGTTGGAGTGAATTGAAAAGGTCTTGAAACTGAATACAACACTGTGTGCTCACATTCCCAAAACAAAGTTATGTACATTTCAATGGTTGGGACACATTGAATACCCAAAAAAGTTTTCCCATTCAAATGATTAGGCAAATGATGTCCACTTGAGGGAGCCAAGAACATTAGGAAGTTTTCTAGGAAAGCTATAAAATGACATAAATGCATGTTTGATTTTTTTGCATTTGAGTTATTACTCTCAAAATCACCAAAGTGTTTTGATTTCAAGAAAGGACTTTGGGAATTAGGCAGAAATATCATTGTTAAAATGTAGTTCCCATGGAGATATGCATATATACTATGAGAGGATTAGTGGCTCTTGTAGGTTTTCAAGCTAGGGTGAATTTGTGTGAATCCATGGCAAGTCCATGATTTGGTTTTAAACTCACTCATTATTTTTTTGGTATAGTTGAGGTGATCATGAAATTATGCTGGAAGAAAGTTTTTCATCTTCTTTGTTTTGAAACTTTTGCACTTCAATCTTAGTCATTAAAAAAATAGGGAGCACAAACTAGGTTTTCAATTGTCAAAATAGAAAAATTCAGCATTACATAAGGTGCATCACATGCATGTTGAAAACCAAGCTTGACCATGATCAAATTGGAACACGTGGATGTAACTTGACAACATGGATGAAATTGATCACTTATACTATGTTGCTACATATCAACAATATGACATAGTCAATGAATAGCCCCCCCACAAGAGGTTAATGGAACAATAATAAATCGATTAGATAAAAAGCAAGTTAAATAAATGGTCTTACATGGTAGCACTGGAACTCATGGCAAATGAAATCACCAAACCTTTTTTATCAAGTTGATCTAATAAATATATGCTTTCATGATCAAAGTCTAGATCAAGGAATTAAACTCACCTAAACTTGGGTTAGGTTTAGGCCAGGCCATATACAAAGAGATTCTTGAGCAATAGCAAGAAGTACCCACCTCCTATGTTCCAAAACACTTTCATAGTCAACAATGCAGCTAATTTTAACTACAATTCAACGAAGTTTTTAGAAGACTGGTCCATGTTGAAAGTGCAAGCCATGCAACAAACATTACATCAACAAAAAGAAGATTAAGGGGCAAAGATGAAAGAGCAACTGTTTTCCTTCTCAAACAAAGCAGGTTGTTCTTCCATGTTAACCAACCAAGCAATGTTGCCCACTTTGCATGGAGGTTTTGTAATGTTAGCCAACTCCAATGCTAACCTTGTGATCATCACCTGCAGCTCAGTTTAGTCTCAGGCAGGCATGTTATTGAAAATTGATCAAATCCTGATAATCATGTGTATAGCAACCTCATGTGACCACTTTCCAATCTCTTAATGTTGCAAAAGAGCTACATCATTTATGCATTCTGATCTACTAGCATGGTCTGGCATGATGATGTTGCTTTCATTCTGCTATTTCAAATGCATACTTGGTAGGATGAATGGCAATGAGATCAGACTTCCTGGCATCCTTTCATTATTGATACAGTGCCTTGAGGTCATTGGCAAAGGTTTTTCGGATGGCCTCACGCTTGATCTTCATTGCTGCTGTGACAAGACCAGTCTCAGGAGTCCATGGGTCTGGCAGCAGCTTCAGTTTTGTTGGGATTTCCATCCTCTCCAAGTGCCCTTGCCTTCCCACCTGTAAAAATCCTCAATGCATGTAAGCCATCATCCAACCCATCAACACTTTATCATTTTGCTTGGCTAGAGCATGGTCCTCAAGCACAGTTATCAGTGGTACCAGAGAGGAACATGTGGGTTTGTTGAACCATCAGCTTGTTACAAGACACTGACCTTAGAGAGTGAAGCAAGAACCTCCACCACACTAGCAGAATTTTCACACAAGTCTGCAAAAGTGGAGTATACAAGGCCAGAATCTTGGGCCCATGCTTCCAGAGCTGGCTGTGTTACCACTATTAGGGCCACGCAGTAGCTGTGGAATGGGTCGGCATGTAACATAACACTGTCCACATAAGGGCTTCCTGCTAGCACAGCCTCCACCTGCCTTCCCAGATGAGTTCAGAAAACTCCAAACCAGAGCTTGGACGTTAGATACTCAAATTTGTGTGGGCTGTAGCCTAATTGTGGAAACTCCAGGCACAATTCTGGGAGAATCCAAGGAAAATTTCAAACTTCAACCTTGATGGGTGCAAGCAGGCTATCAGGATAACCTGCACTGGCAGGGTGGCAGGACCTTATTATATGATCAGATTTGCTGGCTGAGTCTCAATACAGAATGTATGGAAATAGATTCTGACCAATGAGTGCCATGGACACTGAGTTTCTTGATGCCAGCATAGACTCAAGGAAGATGCAGGCAAATGAGTACCTTCCCAAGGGAGACATATTCACCATGTTGCAATTTCACAATGTCCTTCTTACGATCAATGATCTCCACACAACCATCTTCATGAAACTGACCAATGTCGCCAGTGTAGAACCAGCGCACCCCGTGCTCATCCACCTTTGATGCAAGGCATTCTCTTGTTAGACTTGAAGGGTCTGAAAGAAAGAAGCACCAGTTCTAAGTCAGAAGCACTTGATCTGCATAATACTCAGAGAGGATGAAGGAGACAGTGCTATCTGAGTAGGAACCCCTAAGTGCATCATGTGTAACCAATATCTCCGGCTATCCCTAACTTCTCATTAGAACTGCAGCCTCTTCTATCATACAACATACTTTTTCCATTCATTCAACTTCTCTTTCACTTCCTCTGATAATCAACAGTCCTGTGCCAACCTGTAGCCTTCCCCGAATGACTTCCAAATCAGAATGATGGGTTCTTGGTGTGCAATCAACTTCAAGGGTAGAGTAACAACCCTGCTTGTTGGATAGCTATCAACCAGGATTACCAGGGCCTGGATCAGCAATATCTAAGTAGCTCCAGGATGGTGTACTCTCCAGGCTATGTACTCTCCCAGGCTATGCCACAAGAGGGCAACATAAGAGCTACCTTGTAAACCTCATCTGTCTTGGCTTGATTCTTGAAATATCCTAAGGTGACACTAGGCCCGCCAATCACAATCTCACCTCTGGGCATGGTATCTGTAGTCCTGTAATTGCCTTCTTCCCAGTTTATTAGCTGCCACAACCAACCAGAATCCTCAGCCAAAGTGATTCCAGAGTTGATCAGCTGGAAAACTGTGAAGCTTTTGACACAAGTTCACTTTAGATGGTGGACATGCAAAAACTTGAACGTGCACAAATGTTTTTGGATGTCTCCCAAAAAAAATACAAGAACTCAGTGGTCCCTCCTTACAGCTGAATGTCTCTAGATCATATGAGCATGTCCAATTCAGTTTTCTTGAGTGGAAGTAAGGAATACATAGTTAATAGCAAATCTTCTGTAACCAGATAACCATTTGCATAACTTAAGCTTACCTTGATGTAACAATGTGGAATTGGAGGGCCTACACGACCGACAGAGTTGTCATCCCATTCACTAAATGTTGCACCAGCACATGTTTCTGTCAAGCCATAACCCTGGCCAATTGGAGCCCTGCAAATCACCATCCAACCCCAATTTCTGAGAATAAGCTCTCAAGATTAACCTATGTAAGTATGACAGGTATGCAGGAACTGTTGTGCTAAGGTTCACACCCAAAGCAGATATTGATGAATCGCTGAGTATCCCCAGACAGTGGAGCACCTCCTGAGAGCATCCCTCTCACATGTCCCCCAAGGATAGCTCGAATCTTCTTGAACACCACAGCATCCCACAGCATGCTTTCAAGACCCCATGCTCCAAACCAGCTTCCTTCCATGGCATTAAGCCTGCGCTTATAAGCAAATTCAAAAAGGGCTTTTGCAAGCCCTCCTTTGGATTCCACCTGCTTGAAGGTGGATGATTGGATCAATCACAACAATTATGACCCCCCTCCAGTCATGTGCATTCAAATCCTGGTAGAAACTATCAAATGAATGAGCAGAGTTTCTTGGTGTCCAAATTGTGTCATTTATCCAGATGGCTTTACTGCAACATCGGCCAGGAGGAAGTTGTACTAACAAAACCTTTGTAGCAACTCAGTTTTGAACTTGCATTCTGTTCAACAGGAAATGCCAAGCTATTAGCATGCATGTGCCTGAAATTTAGTTGGACACACTATTAGGCTTATACACTAAAAATGGACTCTACTTTGCTTAGAGCAAAAGTAGATGGATTCAGATTGATGTGATGGGCTCCTGAAAAGAGTTCCTGACTGAGCTACTCACCTTTTTCCTCACACCATCCCGGACTCGATCAAGGATCGCTGGTACTGCAGTCAAGAGTGTTGGCTTAAGTTGAGGTGCATCCCCCTTAGAACCTAGCTTGATCTTGTTGGAGGTATCAGTCAAAGTCAGTGGTGACCCATATCCAATGGATGCCCCAGCTGCAACCATTGTACACTGGCCACCACATCACCAATTCACTGGTGAGATGACTGAACAAACATTCCAACTGCATGACCATATCACCTGTACTGAAATGATGTCAGAGATAAGCTTTAGCATACAAACAAGAGCATGGCCACCAACCAAACTTGCACAAATGCAGTAGACTTGCATGAGGAAGGTGCTAAATGTAGCTTTTAAAAACCTTAGAAATATACTGGTGATACTTCTGTAGTAGCTCCACCACAAGTTACCTCAAATTAGGCTTCTTTCAAGTTTACATGCTAAAAAGGGAAAAAGGTACAGAATGGAGAATAGATCTGTGCATAGGGGGCCTAGATGAAGGGTTGGAGCAGATTAATTGTGTTGAATGGAATCACCAAACCTCTGCGGCAAGTTCTAGAACATGTGCAAGGGGCAAATAGGCAAGATAGGAATCCTTGCTCGATAGTCCAGGGAGCACCATCATCACTCCCGCTATCGTGGCAACCATATTAGCATGAGACAACATCACTCCCTGCCGCCACTGACAGTTCAGTTGGTCAGACCACAAGGATCCTATGTTGCACTTCACAAGATAACATAGACCTGAATCATGGATCATCTAACACTATTAGGTTGGCACCATCTTCAGGCTCCCTCCCAAATTGTATTATCATGTTTGAGCACTCCCAATGTTCCACATGAAGGGTTGTTCCCAAGAAAATTTGGTGCAAAAAAAATACCTTTGGCATTCCAGTGCTGCCACTGGTGTACATAATGATAGCAACATCGTTGGCAGTTGGCATGTTGAGCTCAGCAGGGGACTCACTGCCCAATCTCTCCACCTTTGAAAAAGAAGTTAGTGTCCACTTGCTGCTGCTGCTGCTGCTGCTGTTCTCTGTCATGGGCACTTCCAAGTTGCCATCAAAGTCATTCAAGAGTACCACCCGTTGAACAGTCACCAGGTGCTTGCTGAGATCCATCAGCTTCTTCAACTGCTTGTGATCACACACCACTGTAGTCACCTCTGTCTGCAAAAAAGAAAATCCTACCATTTGGTTTGTTTCTTCATCACAACAGAGGACATAGATGACACAATTGCAGCAAGCAAGCTGTGTTACAGACATCACAACAAAGATGTCTGCTAACCTCATTTAATGAGTGCACAAGCGCTGCCTCCCCTAGTGATGCATAAATAGTTACCACTGTGATGCTGTGCCGAAATGAGCCCTGCAGAGTGAAATCATGCAGTTTTCAGTGCATGCTGCAAAGCAATTTGCAAAGAGACTCGAGAATTTTTGGCACCTTCTTTTCCATGTCTGTCATGATTTCAATCAGATTGTCCATGGAAATGGATTGTTGATATACTTGATATGATGCATCCTTGGTACAAAAGTTGGTTGCATTGATCTTTATCATGAATGGATAGGTACACAGCAACATTACTCTTCTGAGTTTTGTTTCCTGTTGCAGACAGAGGTAAGAACTGGCAAGCGGAATTGGAGATGAAGGAGGTGGTGGTACCTGTAGGGCAAGAAACCACTCGGCTCTTGTCTCCGAAAAAATGGCCAATCTCTCTCCTCTCTGATGACCGATGGCCACAAGTCCTGACGCAAAATGGCGAACACGTTGGAGTGCAAGCTCATAAGTGATCCAGAAATAGTTGCCGAGCGTGACTTTTTCAAAGCGGCGTCCATCGGCACTCACTTCTGTCTCTTGACTCACAAGCGTTCGTGTCCCCAGACATTTGTTCCCGGAGAATCTCTCACATGCCTGCTCGAAAAGGATTGCCATTGTCGTTGCTCCCTCCCACGGTGTCTCCACTAACGCAAGAAAGCGCCTGTTACGTTTGGCAATCCCTGCTTCACCTCCCACATCGCAAGTCACAGCGCGTTGTTGTTGTCGTCTCCGCCACCTTGGTTGCCGGATCTTCCCCGTTGTGAGATAGACCATACAGAAGAGGATGAGAGGTACGATTATCAACGAAACCATCGCACTCCTCCACTCCAAAAGGGAGATGATTGTCGACACGCCTGACGATGGCGGCGCCCGCAACTGGTCTGTACCAGTCAGATCACCGACAAATGGAATCCCGGGATCTGGAGTTGCCATATACAGGGCAAATCCGCAGGCAAGCATGGAACAATTGCGTGGACGCAAGGCGATAATTATCTACAACAGAGTCTCGAAGATTCTTGTTAACA
The DNA here is from genome assembly GCA_963921925.1 of Sphagnum tenellum. Lineage (NCBI taxonomy): Eukaryota > Viridiplantae > Streptophyta > Sphagnopsida > Sphagnales > Sphagnaceae > Sphagnum > Sphagnum tenellum. The sequence goes on along the minus strand of OY998159.1, from coordinate 10,015,532 downwards.
ATGCAACGGTGCTGCTTTGGTAATGCGAAGCACATCCCGCAACTTCCATGAATCAATTTGGCATTGAGAGCAACGCAATAATGAATGAGAGAGAGTTCTGGAGGACAAGCAAGATCTTACGATAATGCGTCATCGTGACATCCCCTTGTGAGACGTCCATGCTGTCGATATCATATTCGCAAGGGCACAAGATGTCTTGAGCGTCTTGTAGTTACCAGGGCTTCTCCAACGACGATCTTGCCTCGAATGAAACTAGAATCGCCTGCATCAAGTCGTCGTGGATCCGCATGCAAGTGTTTTCCGCACAGCGTTTGCCTTTAATCGCAGCATGCATTGATTGCTTACGTAACAACAGCACGTTCCTGAAAGCAAAAACACGAACGTAGGATTGATATGCTTTCACGTCCTTCACGGTGCACCGGTGACCTTCGACCGATCATTAGACCTGAGAATTGGGACTTCTTTTGAGATGAAAAACCCTTGCAACATTTCGGCTGTCAAGTTTCCAAATTCTGCAGATTGATCACTATGATCAACACAGAAACCATCGTAAAAGAAGAGACTTTTGTGGCATTGCGAATCGGATGAAGAAGAAGAAGAGACAGAAAGCGGGTCGCGCGCGGAGCGCTCGACAGTCTCGACTCCCTAATCGGTCACTTGCAACCTCTTTTTTGAAGAGGTTTTAAGAGACAGTTACGGCGTAGTCTCGTGTTCCCAACGGTCATTCCTCTTTGCCAAAGCTAGGCAACAGTTAGCTTCGAGAGTTCATGCAAGCTTCTCAGTTTCGAAGCTTGAAACTGCTCGAATTTTTAACAAAACTCCAAATTTTCCTTGGATTACTTGCAAAGAGCTCTAAAATTTGCTTGCAGGAGTTGATGCAACAAAGCCTCTATCTAAATGTCAAAAGTTTCAGTGCACCATTATCTCCATCATAATTTGATCACAAACTCCATGTTGTAATCCTTGAATCACACATTTCACAACAGATAGTGCATCATTGTTGGTCTACATTGTTGCTCTCTGGCTTCACATCCATTTCCAAAGATGTAGACCGGAGGAGGAAGAGAGGATGGATGGCACAGGATTTTACGTACAGCAGTCCAGAAGATGAAAAGCTCCATCAATGCACCCATCATAGCTCCCAGCAAAATCAGATGGAGAGAGATACCCAAGATGCACCATTCATGTAAGAGCTGCCTCTTCGCACTTCATGATCTACTCTAGTCTCCAAATGGAATGCAGCTAGTCCCAGTCAATTCTCTAACTTTTGACCTGCATAGGAGTTTTGTGACCTAGCTTGATCTCTGGGATCCCCTACCTAGTGAGGGATTTGATTACAATGCTTTCCCTTCTCTTTCAAATGAACATGATAAGACTCCTTTGCATGAAGTGGCCATTTCAAAACAGATACAGAAACATCACCACAGGATTAACAAATACAATCAACACTCAACATCTGCTTTTGACAACTCTCACATGTTACACACGCAATACACCATGCAAATGGAAGGCATAAAACTTTTAAGTGTTATTCTGGAATTCTGCAATGCTTATGAATCACCATTTTAGTTCCACAATCTTGTCCTGTAACATAATTCAAATTTCCCCAGAATGATTTTTGTGCTAACAACCACCACATTCTAACATGTGATGTACTATTGGAAAGGCCATTACATTCATAGCTGCCTGCTGTCACAAACCACAAAAAAAATGCCCAACCTCAAACAGCTGCAAACACCTTCTTTGTTCCTCCATCTGATGCACCCTTGGGGATCACCTTCAGCACATTGAACCTCACTGTCTTTGACAAAGGCCTGAGAAAAAACATAGAAAGACATAGGTCAAAACCAACAAAAACACATCTGAGAACTTCTTACTTTATGCTTTTAAATCAACAGAAAAAAAATATTATTATGGACATGAAGAAATTCCATAAAAATTAAAAATCACTTTGTACCATAAGGTCACTCCTCCTGTCCAATTCACTGTTGGTCCCTTACAACAGATAGGTCTGGGGGATGGTCTTTCATACAGATTGTTATATTAAGCTTTTTGAAAGAAAGAAATCCCAGGAGGCCATTAGGCCACCAAGCTCATGGCCTCGTCAACATCTCAAAATCAGGAAGCGACTCATTTGGAGCCCTTCTCCTATACATGAGACACAGTTCTATGCTCAAGATTCACAGAATGCTCAATAGGAACGCTTATTCCCCAACTGTTTTGATCGTGCTTCCAGATGAAATGATGGGACCTAGATAGATTACCTTCACAAATACTGAGAATTTCTCAGTACTAATGATTTTAGTCAACCTGAAAAGAATTGACCCTATAGTAACAGGGTTATGGATATTTCGGATCTAACAAAAAAACCAGCAATACAAAGTAAGCACACATGAAAAGCAGAAACCTCACTATAAAGAAAAGAGAAAAAAAGACCACAACACAGAATTGATGACCACTTTGGACAAAAGTGACTGTCATATGCATGTACAAGGGGACCTAGAGAGAAGTCCAACCTGCATTGGCCAATGACAACCTTGTCACCCTCTTTCACTCGGAAAGCTGGAGAGACATGTGCTGACAGGTTTGAATGCCGTTTTTCATACCTACAAAGAATCACAGTTCACAGATGTGAATATATATCATGGAATTGTAGAAGTCTGACATACAGTAATTTGAAGGTACCATGATAATGAGTGAAGCCAGAGGCCAAAACCTCATGAGAGTTACTCACAAAGATGTGAATACAATGATCATTTGACACCAAACACCAAACAGCATCAAAATTTTCCCTTCTCCTTTGACTGCCCAATGACATCATCATGCAGAACCTAGCCAATGTGAAACATTGGTGCAGCTCACCGCTGGTACTTTGGGACAAAATGGAGGTAATCTCGTCTGACTGTGATGGTGCGTGTCATCTTGGTGCAATTAACTGTTCCAGTCAGGATACGACCCCGGATTGACACATTGCTTGTGAATGGACATTTCTTGTCGATGTAAGTGCCTGCATGCCACTACCAAGATGTCACTGAAGTGGGAGTTCAACAAACCTGAAGGTAAGACAAGTACATAGCAGATGGAACAAATCACTTCATTTGAGGCCATGCCTAGCATACTACTCACACACTCTCTTAGAACTATGACACATAATCAATAACTGACAACAGAAGCACATCAGCATCCATCTCTGGGGACAATCCTATTCACCTTTTGGGGATGGTAGCCTTGGATATTTCCCCTAACCAAATGGAGGCACAAGATACACATTTATGACAATGCACACAACTGTTCCATTTAATCAGAGGGAGAAGGGAGGAAGTAAGAAAATTGGAATCCCTCGTTGCTCACTAAATCCCTTGCAAATTCGCTTAGATATACCCCACCACACTAATAATTGAACCATTTGCACGAACTTCACCTTCAATGGCTTCACGGGGAGTCTTGAAGCCAAGTCCCACGTTCTTCCAAAAGCGTGTTCCAGCCTTCCCTGGTGCCTTCCCCTTTGAGGATTTCTTGGTGCTGAAGGCCACCATGCACACAAAAAGGAGTTAGGTTTGAGATGCGACGGACAGAAACATACACAGTAAAGAAAAAAAAAAGCAGGAAACGTGTTGTGTATACCTGAGGAAAACCTTCGATTGCTTCAAAAACGATCTTTCGGTCTGCAAAATATTGGTAATCCCGTTAATAAGGTCCGAAAAGTTCACAACAATGTGTTAAGAAGCTCCTTCCAGAGCCCACATGGAACAGAAGGAAGTTGAGAAAAAGTCCGCACACAGAGCTGCAAATACAATGGAAACTCGCCAAACTACGACAGCTCAAACAAGAAGGAAAAAAAAGGCAGCAATTTCAGGAAAAAAAAAACAAAACTCTCATTTGAAGCCATCAAAACTGAATGCATCTACCAGCTTCCACAGGAACGTACCTGCTCCGCCATGGCAGCGACGCACGACGACGACGACGATGCAGACGAAGCGCTTGCAAAAGAATGTCACCTGTGCATAGCTGCGGTTATTAGGGCAGTGTCTCGCATTAGGGCACGACACTTCCACAGCGGAATCTTCCAACCTCAGTCCGTAATCAGCTCTTTTCTCTTTCTCCGGTCTGGAATCTTTTCGGCCATTCCGCCATTCGCCTCGTTCACACTGCAGAGCCAATCGAGATCCCGTTTTATCATCTTGTCCCCTGTTGTGGTTTCTGGGATTCAATGGCAGTTTTTCGCAATGCAATTGAGGCTGTTTGGAGTCTCATTGGGGGTGATTAGGGTTCAGGTTCAAGCAAGTCTCAATGTAAGGAGCTGTTTGGAGATTCATTCAGTCTTTACCACTGGGCCTGTCCTTGAATGAAGCTTACCTTCACAAGCTTTGTTGCAGCTTGAATAAGGATACTATTGATTATTTTATTAGCTAAGTCTCTTGAGTGGTAGCCAACATCCTGTAGCTTCTACAAATGTGATAGGGCAATCGATATGTAGATGTATGTATAATGGGCTGCCTGAAATTTCAGGCTGATTATTATCTACTCTTTTCCACCAACTATTGGGAGCTGATGAAATCAGTTGGTAGCCATGGCAGCTTGACAATGCTATTTGTGAGGAATGTGATGATCTGACACTTTGTGATGGACTCTCATAAGGTTATGACAACAGTCTTTGTCATGTTCCTTTTGAATTCTTGTGGAAATTCTCTGCAATTGCATAGATAACCTTTCCACTTGGCTATTGATCTCCAAAAAGTCCACATTTGGTCTTTGTTTGTAAAGCCTACAAAGTGCTTTCCCACATGTCCAATGCCATGCCTTCTCAAGTCCAATTCTGTGCATGCTCATGATCCTTCTCATGGAACAATCTGCTGTCCACATCAACGTTGTCGATGTACTGTTTTGGTTTTAAACCAGCCCTTAGGGTGTCTTGTAAGCTTGCGAAATGCATATTATCAAGCTAATGAGGCTCCAAGTTTCAACAGGTTTGCAAGGACATTTGAGCTTACTTTACAGCCTCAAAGTAAAAATAATTTCAACATTTCAGAATCCATATGGAACAGAATGTCTATGGTTGATAAGCTGCAACTTCAAAGACTAAGAAGAAAATAGTACTGTGAAATCTGACAAAATATTGCACATCCTCACACTTAGACCGTATGATGTACTTTTTCTTTAGGTCTAGGCAAAATTTAGTGCGATTTTGATGGTGAGCCTGGTAATTGGTGACACCAAGATGTAGTATTCAGCATGATGTATTGTGCAATTGTGTTAGCCTATTCATGCTCATAGTTTGGAAGATGATAAGAGGTTTCACTTGATTGGTATGATTAATCACTTGGACGTCAAGTTCAAATGGGGTTTGTGAAAATATTTAAAAGAATCATTCTGAAATCTGGGGCAAGACAAGCATCAAAAGAATAGACAGGATAAACCTGCCAATGGGGATGCTGAGTTTTAGAATGTTTTCAACACTGCCAAAGAGTTTCAACCTTAACATGGGGTGTTACCATTACCGATCGACTCCTACTGCTTAACTTTCAGGAGATTTGGAAAACTTATGTTTGCAAGAAAGATTGTTGAACATTCACATCAAAAAAATATTTTGTGACAAGCTTGGAAGATTGCCAAGCGTCCAAATCCAAGAGAATGTTTTGCAACAACCTTCCAAGACTACAAAATATTCAAATTGAGGCAATTATTTTGCAACAAGCTTGGTGTGCATGGAGGAGCTTGCAGTAATGTCCAAATACAAAGATTAAGGTTCTTGGTAGAGATACTTAGTAGAGATTCTTGGATAGTCTTGGCTTGGCAATCACATGCAAGGGAGTAGCGAGCCATACATTGATAGCAAATCTCTCGGTAATGTCCAGATTCTCAGGGTCCTGAGCTTGCGGTAAGCTTAGGTCGAAGCTGTGCATGATGCGTGCTAGACCCATTTGCACGAACAAGATCCCCACCCCCATTGCTGGGCATTGTCGTCGCCCTGATCCGAATGGTAATAACTGGTAATGGGCTCCTCGGACGTCGATCTCTGGATTCTTCATGGACCTCTCCGGATCAAATTCCAGTGGTCGTTCCCACACCATTGGGTCTCGCTGAATTGCATATACATTGACAAACATTCGTGTGCTCTTCGGAAGTTCAAACCCTTGGGGAGCCACTACCGTTGCTTCGATGGATTGATGTGGGATCAATAAAGGCGTCGGTGGGTGCAAGCGGAAAACCTCTTTGGTGACGGCCAGCAAGTAAGGGAGGCTGATGATGTCAGTTTCGTTGACAACTCGGTCCTTGCCTGCCACGGAATCCAGCTCCTCTCGGAGTTTTGTCGCCACGGTAGGGTGTCCTAGCAGCTCGGCGATGCCCCATTCCACTGTGATGGAGGAGGTATCTGTCCCCGCACTCAACAGCTGCCTGATCATAGCTTTGATGGACTCATCCGAAAGCCGCTTATTGCAATCCTCCGAGGAATGTTGTGCCACCCAAGCTTGACATCAAGCTCCACCACCTTCCCTTGGTCAGAATCATCCATGATAGACCCCACCATCCGGCTGAACTCCTTAGTTCTTGATTCTCGAAATGACTCAATACGCTTGATGCTGAAAAGCTCCAAGCGACAGATCTTGCGCATGTGACGCCAATGAGGCCCATAATGTGTCGATACAAATGCCTTTATAATTGTATGAAATCAATCTCGTCGCAATCGATGGTGGACGACTTGACCACACCTTGTCTTGTACCTTCAAGAACTCATGTGCAGCTTCAGCTGAACTGACAACAACCAGAGGAAAACTACCCATTCAGAGATACATAATGGGACCATATTTCTTGGCCATTTCCCACAATTTCTTGTGCAAATTGGGACCTCCTAGTTGATGCAAATTACCAATGATGGGCAAACCTTTTGGCCCTGGAGGCAACTTACTTGCTACATGTTTCTTCTTCTTCTTCTTCTTCTTCTTCTTCCTCTTCTCACTTGTAATAAGCTTTAAGATCCAAAGACATGTAAGAAACCCCACAATTCCAACAAGTGGTGCAACTATCCATGCAAATGAACAATTGTTGTGTGTAGTAGACATTGATGCTTGGATGAAGAGGTAATCCATTTTTTGTTGAAGAATGTTTGCTATTGTGTGTGTGTGTGTGTGTATGTGTTTCAAGTGCAATTCCATGACTATGAATACCTTGGTATGACTCATCTCGACATCGTCCATGAGTTTTTTTTTGACCTTTGGTAATGGTGCTCAAATGGTCACATGGATAGTGACAAATATGGATGTCATATGGTCACATGGGTAGTGGCAAATGTGGATGTCTCTTAGTAGTTGGTGTACCACTTTTGGCACAAAAAAAAATTTGAATCTCTAAATGTAATTTTTAGAATGCATTTTTTTACAAATCAAAACTCTGAAGTTGTGAATTTGTAACCCTTTCCAAAAAGCAATAAATGGTGATCATGTAGTATAACTTAGGTTACAATCTTTGTGAACAAACTTTCTCTTAGGTCAACTTTAGATGGGTCCAAGATCCAAATTCCTAGGAACCAATTTGGACTCATTTGAAGCAAATTGAATCCTTGTGTTGGACCCTACCTTGCACCTTTGCTTGCATCTTTGTTCTTCAAATAATGAACTCTCTTTTAAGTTTTTTCTTTTTTTTTCTTTGGGTTTGAACCAATTGATTTCCAAAATGGTGCCATGTAAGTTTAGTCCAATTTGCCACTTTTTGGTTGTGACCCTCATATAAAGACTACGGTTCCAATTTATGACTTTCATCATCCAATAGGATTGTTTTATTTCTTCGGACTCTAGACATTGGACCCTCATCTAAAGTGGCCTTCAATTTCACAAAATCATGAAATGAAAGACTTTGTTATTTTTATTGAATTTTTTGTGTCATTAAAAGTCCATTAATTTTAATATTATGTTGAAATGGTTTAAGAGACTTCATTTTGAATTGCAAATCGCATTTATGATTTTTGAAAGAAAAATTGTACTCTTTCATTACAAATCATAATTATATTAAGGTCATTTTCAACTTTATAAAGATTGTGATAATGCAATTTTTTTTATTTATGAGTCCTCCATTTGATGTAAAATTTTCAATTTCAAATGATACACTTTCCAATTATGAAGATTTTTATTTATTTATTGAAAAATAAATATTTATTATCATAGTTCATAATAGCTATAATAGTAATGTAATAACATGTATAATAATAGTTGAATAACTAAATTAGGCTAGCTACAAGTTACGTTACTATTATTATTATTACTATTACTATTAATCAATTACTAAATATTAATACATTATAATAATTAATGAAGTATAATTTTAAATTTTATTATTTTAATATAACTATTGTAATAACTAGCAAGGAAATTTAGTGAATTATTATATAAATGCATATAGTATTTTCAAAGGAAAAATATACTTATTAACAATATAATTTCTATTTTAAATATTTATTATTATGTATTATTATTAACTAATAATATAATTAATTCGTTGATCATATCATTATGTAAATAAAAAATAATTGATGATTATTACTATAAATAATTAGTTTGTCAATTAGTCATTTACTTGTTTAATTATATGATCTATAAATAAACATATGAAAATACAAATATGGGATAAAGTTTTTAATTACAAGTAATTTGCGACTAAAATTATTTGCAATTAAAAATTTATCCCATATGTTTATATTTCTTCTCATCTTGAAAATCATATAAACAAGGTGTTTTATTTTACATTTTGATATTAAAAATCATGTGCATATGGGATGAACCATTCAAAAAGACTTAACCCAAAATAAAATATAAGCATTCATGTATGTACACCTAACATACTTACCTCCTTAACTTATCTACCAACTTAAATAAACATTTACCTATATAGATGTCTAACTACATTAAGTAGATGGACATGTAAATCCCACCTACCTACCTATTTACCTGCATAAATAAGTAAGTCTAAGTGAGTAGGTAAGTAGGCTTACTTACTTACCTACTTAATTACATCATTTGACTTACATATTTAAATATTGATTTCAATATATTTTGGATAAATTTAATTAATATGCCACATGGAAAAAATTTATTGCACCATGTGTCACAATCTAAATTATCCAACCATAAAAACTAAACATCTTATTATTTCAAAATTATAATTAAAATATTTGAAATTATTAAAAATTGGAACATGTGGCAACACATCATTTGCTCTCATTGTTCACCAAAAAAATTACATCCTAGTCATAAAAGACACTACATATAAAAATAGTCAAAGGTTGAAGGGGTGTATTTTGTTAATTTTTTTCATTCAGAATTCCTTGTCATTTGCAATTAATATCACATGTGACTTGTCTAATGTAGCTAGTAAGATTTTAGTTGCAAATGTTGTTTCAATTGAAAATTAATTACAAGAACTAGTTGCGAAATCATCATTTTTTACTAATAACACAAATTCAATGGAAAAAAAGTAAGTCTCCACATGAAACTATTCCTAAATAAATATTTATTAATATATACCACATGAATTCAAAGAGGTGATAGATTCATTTATTTCTATATCTACATAGAATTGTTTTATCTATAATTGGGTAGACAATATTAAAATTATCATTAGGAACAACTCAAAAACACAATGGGTCCACAAAGTCACCATAAAAACCACAAATTTAGAAAAAAAAGTTATGCCAATCAATTGATGTTCTCCAATTGATCCAAAAATCAGGAATATCAAACATATATATAATAAGTATTAGTCCAACATGGCACACAAATAAATGCGAACATTTACAAAAATGATAAAATCAACAACACCATACTTTTCCAAACACCTTCCTCTCTTATGCCTTCATGCAATTTGTATCCCACCATGTGCCAATATCCACCCCTACAAAGCCCATTGTCTAGACCTAGTTTACACCTTGGTGTAGGTGGATTCCACCTCAACATATGACTTTCAAATTTCTTCAATTTCTATCTACAATGCTTCTTGCATTGTGACATTCTGTCAATGTTAACCTTGTAAATGTACACAATTGTAATGCAACATGACACAATGGTCGACATTAAGTTAAATTGCACGCTGGTTTGCCATGTCCTAGCATGAGTCCCACCAACACCATCACAATATCACAAGTGCCTTGTAAATCACTTGACACTTAGTTTTGTTTTAATTGATTGGAGTTTAGTACACTAGCTAGCTGGTAGGACTTCTCACACCTCTAGTTTGACTCCTTCAATTTGTGACATTCCTCATTTCATCCTACAAGTGAATGTAGAAAACTTCAATCGATTAAAAAAAAAAAACAAAAGGTGTTTCCCATCTAAATGTACAAGGCCAATTCAAACAAAACCTCTAATTACAATAACATGTTTTAAAGCAACAAAACGAGAAAGAATACAAAGATAATAGTCCATAACTTCACAAAATCAATGACATGGTTAACTTTATTATCCTTTGATAGGTGTTGTAGTACAAAACGATTTAGTAATTAAACCAAGTCAATCCTATTGAAAATGTTGTAGCAAGAAACCCACCAAGTGGACATAAAAAAATGTTGCTTACTACATTGGGTGGACAAATTTTCTTAATAAATACATTAGTCCTTTGATAATAATTTCAATAATTATATAGTAATTTATTAAATTTATTTAGTAATTATTTCATTAATTATTTTAAAAATTTTATAGATATAAATTTATTATTGAAAGTATTGATTAATTTAAATTAAAATTTTCGTTATTTTTATTTTCATTATTATGTCAATTTTTAAAGCTATTATAAAATTATAAATACCAATATTTAACAATAATTTTAATTTTAATAAGCATAATGGTTTTAATTTCAATAATTATTTTTTATATTGTATTAATATCATCATCCATCATCATCATCATCATCATCATTGTGTAATAAAATAATATTATTTTTAATATTCTAGTCAAAATTAATATTAAAGATTAATTATTTAGTTATAAGGTTTATTTTTATTATAATTTTCATTTATAATCATTTTAGGAAGTATAATAAAATTAGCTTACATAAACTTGTAATATGGTTGCAATATATTTAATAAATATCTTACATTGAATTTTAATATACTCAAAATATACACATAATGTAACCTCAAATATATCAAGGCCATTATGTTAATAATAATCTTTGAATACACATGTAATATGGCCATTCATATACATTTAGAATATACATTTGTAAATCCTAATGTACCCAACTATACATTTTAAAATACACAAACACACTTCATAGGGCTACAACTAAATTGGTCACATTTGCAATTAATGGGACATTAGTCGTTATTTTTGTATGAAAACCAAACTAAATGTTGTTCATGTGGAAGGATGAAAACCACAATAGTTGCAAACTAACTGCAGTATAGTTGCAAATATGACCAACACAAGAAATAATTGGAAACATGTTCAAAGGTAATTGTAAATGATTAATAGTCACATGTAATCAAAAATATAGTGCCTACATTCTAGCCAATTTATACTAGTGTGTAACTTCATGATTCTAACGAATTATTGTTGATAGTGGTAAAATAATGGCCAATAAAAGGAATGCAAGATTGTTTAAATTGAAAGATTCCAAGTTGTAGAGGCTTGACAAACTATAACAATGAATCAAAATGTTACTATAACTAATCGATAATGGCCAAGTTTCAACCTCCTTACAATTGGATTACATAATGAAATATTTCATACAACATGGTTGTGTAATGCAATGCTTTGCATATGATCATATTTGGTTTTTATGTTTTGTTGATGGTTTATGTCTTATGTTTTATGTCATATGTTTTATGTGTATAAGTGTCAAGGATCATGAAAGAAAAAGGCTTCAAAATGAATGGCATGCCTTGCAAATAAAAAATGCAACCCGGTCCCAAAATGTCCAAGTTACGTCAATATCTATTGATAATAAAAGGTGCAAAAAATGTGTTATTTTTGCTAACAACCTTAATAAAGTTTTGCATGATGTTGTTGCCCACAACTATAATGATGAGGATAAACGATAAATCGTTAAGAGGTTTTTAGACAAGGAAAATGTTCAAACCTTTCTTCCAAAATTTACTAAACATGGTAGAGACATCAAACGGAAGTTACAACTTTTTGAATCAATGAAAGATGCATAACACAAAAAAAACTAAGAATAATTCGCCTTATAGAAATGCCCTTCTAACCATTGTGGTGTCAAACCAAGCTAGATTTTCTCAATGTTACACATCTAGGACAATTGGTAGTACCAAGTACTTTTTGTCCAAGGCCATAATGTGAAGGATGCATGTCGACCTCATTGGGGATAATATATGGGGAGGGTTATCATGAAGGCAACGTGTTCAAATTCTTTGGGTGAAGGTGATTGTTAGTTAATCCTGAAGTTTTGAAACACAACCATGACCATTTCACTAATAAGGAAAGATGTGAAACATTGATGTATGAGAGTGAAAACGCAAGAGGAACATTGCACTCATTAATTGAAAAAGCAAGTAAATTAATGACATTACTCACCTTGTTCATAGTTCATTTCAAAGAAAATTTGTAGTGGTGTTTTTTTTTTTGGTGAATGATAATAAGGATGTTGATGTGACATGCCCATAAACCATGAGATGTATTTTTTTGTTTTAATAGTTTAGTTTTTTTGGTAACCCTAAAGGTCTAACATATATAATATAACAAATCAAATAACAACATTGAAAAATCATGTGAATGCAAACCATTCTATTATTGCAAAAATATCTGAGGAGGAAGTAAATAGTCCATTAAAAGGAGAATTTGAAAAACACCTTGCCAAAAAAAGATTAAATCAATTTGGCAGTGCAATTGTCAATTTGTTTCCTACTTAAAAACCTTCCCAAATTATCATATGCAACAAAAAATGCTTTTTAAGGATATGGGCCTGTTGATTATTTAAAATAATATGCCCTTGTAATTTGTTGAAAGTTTATGGATGAAGTACCTATGTTTGCATTTGTGTCCAAGACTAATTTTTCCTTCTAAAAGCAATTTTGAAAAATGATGTTCCCTAAGTTGGTAGAAAAAACTAAACAATTTACTAGCTTTGGCATAATGTAATTTTGTAATAACAAACTTTGATTTTTGAATGTCAAAAAAACACATGACATATTTACCCTTGCAATTAACCTTTTAGGAACTAATTAGTTACACTTGGTGTTTTAGATGCTATAGATATTTATGGGAAGACTTTCACCAAAAACTTGATTGAATTATTAGAAAAATATAACTTGAGAAAAAAAATTGTTTATGTGAAAAATGAAGGGTCTAACTTGAACACAATGACTTTTATATTTACAAATAGTTGTAAGTTGTGACATTTTTATATCATATTATTTAACAATGGCCTTACCTTGCATAAAGCCAATAAATGAGGTTGTAACTCCATGTGTAACTCAAAGTAAATACAAAATTAACTAGGTAATTATTTAAAGGGATAAGTGATAAAATTCCTTAAAGTGAATTTGGTCATTGACTTTCACATAGGAAAAAGTCATGTGCACATGTGATTAATTATCTTGTGATTATTTTATGTGGGATCACATGGGTAATTATCTTTTAATGTGGAATCACATGGGTATACATGTGATTACTTATCTTGTGGTTATTTTAATGTGGAATCACATGGGTAGACATGTGATTACTTATCTTGTGGTTATTTTAATGTGGAATCACATGGGTAGACATGTGATTAATTATCTTGTGATTATTTTATGGGATAGGTAATTTCTTGAGTAGTTTCCTTTGGGTTAGTATATAAAGAGGTGTTTTGTGACCTTAAGACACACCTCCTCCCTTTGTAAAGAATTAGGACTTGAATACAAGGTTTTGATGGAAGTTTTGGTTTTGATTGTTTTGAGTGTGATAGTGTGTAGTTCTTGGTTGAGGGATGTTGAAGCTCACCACCAACGCATAGACTCATGTTTTGGGTGATAATTGTGTGAGGTTATGGTAGGAGGATGTAAGGCTAACTACCTTTGTGTATAGACAAATGTGTTGGAGTTGATTGTGTGAAGAAGGATAGTGATGAGGCTCTATGTATAGACAAAAGGAGAATGAGAGAATAGATGTGCAACCTATAACATAGATCTCCATAGCTATGTAACAAAATTACATAGTTTCGGTCTCATACCCGTTCGTGTTTTACAAGGTCACTAAATGTAAGTTTTTGAACATAGCATCCAATATCGAAAACAACATGTTATGAGTTTTCTTCAATGGTGGGAGAAATGTGAATTTATGTTTTCTATTGTTGAATTCTTTGCCTTTCATATTTTAAGCATTGTTGGTTCACAAATTGAGACTAAAATTATTTTTTCTTTAGCAAGAATATTTATTAATTTTAAAAGATGTCGTTTGCAATCAAATAATTTATTTATTTTTATGAACAAATATTGGCCTAATGACCCTAGAATTGCTTGTAAACCCTTTACTACTTTCATGGAGCTAATTGAAACTAATGCAAAGTTAGAAGAAGAGTTTTTAAATTTTTGAAAAAACATTTTGAAAATATATTTTAATGTAGAAAAAGTTGTGTAACATTTTAATCATTCTTTAAAGAAGTTTATTTTTATTTTCAATTATTTTTATTGATTTTTTTATATGAATGTAAATTTGAGATGCTAATTGTGAAAACCTGGATATAAAAAATTGACTACTATGACATTTAAGAGAATTGCCTTGTTTAAAAATTGGCTTGATTAGAAGAATTTGAAAATTTGACATCTTGGTTGATTATCATAAATCTAAAATGTTTATTTTTAAAAAACCGGGTCAATTCCCTCAAGTGTTGGGAAGAATTGAAATCACCGGTTCTCATAAAAGGGGAAAGAACCGCCCAACACTTGTGGTGTTATTTAAACATGCATGAAAAAAAAAAATTAAATGAAAAATTAAAAAAAAAAATATATATATATATATATATATGTATAGGATTACAAGATTTTATTGTGAGATTTTAATATAACATTTGATTGTCTCATCATCACAAAAATAAATAAATTAGAAAACATTACACACTCCCCCAATACAATAGTGAAGGAATGCTTCCCTTTGGCTCAACTTTATAAAAATGCGAGTTCAACTTAGGGCAAAAATGATGGGATAAAGTGTGATGCAATTGGGAACATCTTCAGGACACACATTGGGAACTTGGGGAACTTGTGTGAAATGTCTTAAGAAACACAGTGGGAACTTGGGGGAAATGTTGAAAAAATCATTGGGAACCGTTGGGAACTTGTGAGGAGGGAACTCGTTGGGAACATGATTGGAACACCAACTGGTTGTCGGCATTCTTGGCCTGGCTTAATACCACCTCCCCTAAGAGAGTGGGTAGCGGGCACGTGGGCACCCATGCAATTGTGGCTAAATTGATGGGGTTTAGGTTTGTGCCTGTCAGGCGACCGCTAATAGGCGCGTTGGGCAAATGGCGAGGCAAATTCGCCAAAATTGAAGTAGTAGTAACCCTAACCGACATAACAGGTGAAGAAGAGGAGCATTCGCGATGGCGGTGTAGAAACTTGCGAAGATTTTGATTTCATTGTGCGCAGGAATTCCTAGTCTTCTCGAGCTTTTTTTGAAAAAAAATAAAATCGAGCCGTGTGTTTGAATTGTTTCGGAGAGAATTTTGTGTGAAAATGGGTTCCTTTCGGAGCTTTGTTTTGTCGGGGCTTCTTCTTTCCGTGGTATTCTTTGTGTTATATGCGTCCGCGGGGGGCGAAGGAGGAGGAGGAGGAGGAGAGCGCAGGGTTACGTTGAAGAGAAAAGATGTGACCTTGCAAGGGTTGAGAGCTTCCAGGGCACGGACGGTAGAGAGGGCGGTGCGGTTGGGGGCAGGAGAGTCGCTGCGGGGAGTGAGTGAGGACGATGTCGCATTGAACAATTATATGGATGCACAATATTACGGCGAGATTGGAATTGGCTCTCCGAAGCAGTTGTTCACGGTCGTCTTCGACACCGGCAGCTCCAATTTGTGGGTGCCATCGTCCAAGTGTTATCTCTCGGTACATTTCGTTGAGTCTCTCATGTCGCTTGCTATCTTCAGAATTGTCTCTTGCATGCCCGATTTTCTTCCGAAAGATGCAAATACCTTTCCATGTAGTAGTTGTGGGTTACTATGTTTCAGTTGCCTTTCTGTGTCTTAAGTTTTCACAGCCCCTTGGATGTCTTGGTGTTCTCAGTTAACACTTTGGTGTTAAGCCTAAACCTTCACTCCCTCATTTTTATCAATGTCTTGGCCTTTTTTTTGTTTTTCAGCTTGCATGCTTCTTCCACCACAAGTACAAATCCAGCAAGTCAACCACATATAAGGAAAATGGTATCATTCTCTTCTCTATGATTCAGCTCATGAAGTTCCCCCTTTCCACCTCCGAAAAAGTTGCAGGGCTCTGCTACTCTGTTTTCTGCGTGAAATTGGTTTTGGATTGAGAATACATTTTCTTGTCATTTATATTTATTGTCTCCCTCATCTTGTGAAGATTGGCAGAGTTGATTCCATCTAGGATTTCTTTTGGTTCCAGGTTAACTTTTCCTTCATGCTTTTTGGGAGCAATTTGTTATCTCAATTTGTTTGTGACACTGCAGCTCATCAACCTAGCTGCAACAATTAGGTCATTCATCGACCGAGTGCTCTGTTTGATGATTTTGAGCTGTTTGATGTATCTCAGGCACTGCTTTTGCTATAAAGTATGGGTCTGGGTCTATGGAAGGTTTTCTTAGCCAAGATGATGTGACTCTTGGTGATCTCACTGTGAAAGGCCAGGTGATCACATTACTCTGCCTGAACTAGAATTTTGGATTCCAGGGTTTACAAAAGCTGGTCAAGCCTGTGTGTGAATATCCTTTTGTTTTGGTTCTTTGCAAGATGTATTTGATGAAATAGAACATTACTTTTTTGATTTGAGCATTTATCTGAAGATGCTTCTTTTGATCGAGTGGTGCACAGACCTTTGCAGAGGCTACCAAGGAGCCTGGACTTGCTTTTCTTGTAGCTAAGTTTGATGGCATCCTTGGCCTTGGCTTCAAAGAGATATCTGTGAATCGTGTGACCCCTGTGTGGTATGCTCCTCCTCTGTACACAATGTGTAAGTTAATGTCACTTCTTGAAACTGGAGCTGAATCTGGAAGATCATGTGGGTTAGTTGAAGTCTATTTCTTCTCTGTATGGATTCAGCTTTTGGAGGCTGGCATGGGTTCAACCAGTGAATGAAGGTGGGGTATGTGGTGTGCTTAGGTACAATATGTTGGACCAGGGCCTTGTGAAGGAACCTGTGTTCTCATTCTGGTTAAATCGTGATGCAACTGATAAGGAGCATGGAGGAGAGTTGGTGTTTGGTGGGGTGGATCCTAAGCACTTTGTGGGTGAACATGTCTACACTCCTGTCACTCGCAAGGGCTACTGGCAGGTAATGGGTGAGAAGTCTTTGAAAGACGACATTTCTGCCACCAAATTTCTCTCACATTTTGTGTTCAGCATAGAGGTGATTCGCACTAGTTGTCCATAGAGGACAAGTTCCTAAGAAACTCATTTTTGCTTGGCTGTGACAGTTCAACATGGGCGATGTGCTTATTGGTGGGCAAAGTTCAGGTACCTTCTCTTAATTGAAATGTTTCAGGACATTGGCAGTGGTGCTCATTCAAGGATTCCTAATTTCTTACAGGATCATTCTTAATTGTGAACTTGGCCTCCACGTAGGATTTTGCAAGGGAGGATGTGCTGCAATTGCAGATTCCGGTACATCTCTACTGGCTGGTCCGATGGTGAGTACTTCACTCATCTTATGCAGTAGCACTTTCTGAGAACAATTTTGAGTGTTTTCTGAAACAGTTAGTTGATGTTGAATTGCAGCATCATAAGGTGTTCTGAATGTGACCAACCAGGGGATTGTGGCGGAGATTAATTTGGCCATTGGCGCTAAGGGTGTTGTGAGCAATGAGTGCAAGATGGTTGTTGACCAGTACGGTGATCAGATTATTGAACTGCTTCTGGAACAGGTTTGTATGTGCCGACTTGCACTCAGGGGGCAGATCTATTTCATTTCAAAATTATACTGATGATGGCACTTGCATGTCATGATGATCAGTAGGATTTCCACCAGAATCTTTGTTTTAGGATTGAACCTCTGTACTAACAGGTTTCTTTCAGATGGTAGCAATCTTGTTTGCGTTGTGCCACTCATGATGTGCGGCTAAATTTTCAGTTTGTTTCATTGCAGATGAATCCCATTAAAGTGTGCTCTCAGATTGGGCTGTGCCAATCTGACTCCAACAAAAAAAGGTGTGTGTTGAGCTCCATTTGCTGAGGTATCTGATGGTTTCAGTGCTGCTTCAGGAAGATTAGTGATTTCAACCAGGATGGTGTCAAGGTAGCTGCAGATTTTGACTGGATTCTCATGTGGAAGGATTGTCTGGATGTTAAACAGTGAGCCAGGTATTGCTAGTGTGCTTGACAAGGATGCATCTGTCTCCGGTGGAATGGAAAGAGATGACCCAAGGTGCAGAGTCTGTCAGATGGCTGTAGTGTGGGCACAAAATCAGTTGAGACAGAACAGAACCAGGGAGCAGATTGATTCCTACCTTAATCAGGTTTGTACATGGAACCTCAGAGCCACTATTGTAATGTTTGAGCCTCTGGAGTTGGGAATGTGGTACAACTCTCCTGTTATGTTAGACATGCATCAAACCAAGGTGTTCAAGTTGTATTGCAGTCTTGCAGTCATCGGAAATGAAGGTTTTGTGGTTTGTTGCTCTATTTGGGGTGCACAGCTGTGTGAGCGTCTACCAAGTCCTAATGGAGAATCACTTGTGGATTGTGATTCACTCTCATCAATGCCAACAGTGTCATTCACAATTGCTGACAAGATATTTGACCTTACACCTGAGGATGTGTGTGATTCTTCCCCAGACTTCAGCTCTTCCCTTCCTTTTTGCACAACACATCCAATATTCTCCACCTTGAGCTCTGTATAGTTGATGAAGGTCTAGTTGTTGTGGCATCTACTCAGGTTGAATGTTCCCTCTGTCCATTTGGAGGCTGAGTGCACAGGGAGGTTGAGAAATACAGATGACTGGACTATGATTTGAGAACTGAACGATTGTGGTGTGAATTCCAGTATGTTTTGAAGGTTGGAGAAGGTCCAGATGCTCAGTGCATCAGTGGCTTTCTTGGACTCGACATTCCTCCTCCAGCAGGGCCACTCTGGTATCATAGCCATCCTTCTCTGACATTTTGGGAAATCGTAGTGTGATTAAATACTGTTATCATGGGTTCTTCAAGATTTTTGATCTGAGTGGACCAATTGTTCAGATTTTTGTAAAGATGTTACAACTATGAGCATTCATTTTGGTTTTCTCAGACTATGGTGTCATCCAAGTTCAAACTTTGGATGCCAGTGATGGTAATCAGGGGTGCCTTCTAGCTTTATGCGACCTTCTACTCTGTTGCAGCCCACTAATTTAGTGGCCTATGATGTACTGTGGTGAATGCAGGATTTTAGGAGATGTTTTCATGGGAGCTTATCATACTGTTTTTGACTTCGGAAACACACAAGTTGGTTTTGCTAGAGCTGCCTAAGATGATGATCGTATCAGTCACCATGTTGTTCTGGATCATTTGGTGAAAGACACATTGTTTCCTAGCTCCATTTTGAGTTTAAGTGTAGCTGTATGTTCTGTACAGTTTTACAGATGTTACAAGTCTTGTAGAGGTGCAATAAAAGCACTTCAGTCACAGTAGGGCCCTTAAGAGTTGCAGATACAAAGCTATGTTAGTTGACAGTAGACCGACCTGTGCCACACAGGATAACTCTGAAGGACCATGAATTCTGTGTATTAACATGTGGTACTTTCAGATGTACAAGATATATTGGTTTCCAACAGACAAACCATTTCATAAACTGTTGGGTTTTCTCTTGTACAGTCAAATTGTGTTTGTTGACCTTGTCAGATTACAATGAGATGGATATGAAGGCAAGCAGTGACTGCTTTTGTAGGGCAGCTCAAGTGAAGAAACCTAAAAATGACTTATTTATTACCTAGGGACCAAAATCCCGCACGCTACTATACTCTATACTGAATCTAAACACAATATCCTTCACTTGGTAGGCAAGGCCAATAAGAATCTGATGCATAAAGACCTCATGCTTTACCTACCACACACAGTCATGTCTCACCTTGTGGTCAAATGTACAGGGTGAAGCATTATAGTGGGGGCCTAGCATGAGGCAGTAGCCAAGTCCAGCCCCACATTTTGGGAGTGTTCCCCACCTGTAGGCCTTACCCATGTTAAGGAGTAATGGCATGTGGCCTGCGGCAATGTCCTGTATCTTTCAAACCTTTGGGTTTATCCATTTGTGTTCGAGGATGCTATCCATGGAAGCACGAACCATGTCACGGAAGCTAGTAAATTCATACTTATACACTTCTGGATACTTTGTTCTATATGATTGAACATTTCCTATGCGGCTATAAATTGTTGCAACATCCTTGGAGAAGAAACTTGGAAGCCAAAGAACCCACCATGGAGCGACAGAAGTCGAGGGTTTGAAACCACGATCAGCATAATCAGTACGGATGGCGATGGCGAGATCAACAAACTTCCCACTGGCTCCGAATGACAAATGTCGATGCCCATCAGTTGATCGATCGTGCATGATCGCAATGTGCATCCGAGCACAATCACGTACATCGACCACATGCAAACTCATGTTGGGGAGCAATGGCATGCGCCCTTGAGCTATGTCTTGAATCGTGATTAGGCTAAAACGACTCCATGGCACGAGGGTAGGACCAAGCACAAGAGCTGGATTTATTGTTGAAAGTGCGATGTTTTGTGGATTTTGCGATGTGTCGTTTGCCATCTCCCATGCTTTCTTTTCAGCAACAGTTTTGCTCTGCATATAATCTTCAAATTTGTCGACGCCGATGCTCCAATCGTCTTCAGAAAAATCGCTTTTGGAACGTGGGTGTCCATAGGCAATCGCAGCTTCGGAACTTGTGACCACAATTTTTTTCACAGTGTTGGATGCGAGTGCTGCGGCCATGACGTATTTGGTCCCGCTCAAAGCTCCGCTGGTGCGGTTTTTCTCGTACTTTGTTGCTTGTGGTGTTGCAACATGGAATACCCATTTGCATCCTTCGACCGCAGATGTCCAGCCTCTTTCCTCACGTAGATCCGCCTCCACGAACTCCACACCTGGAAGCAAATCTCGCAAGGTTTCCAGCTTCTTGTCTTGTAAACTACGTACTGTACCTCGCACTTTATACCCGCCTTCAAGGAGATACTTCTCAATCCACGATGCAAGGAACCCTGAGCCTCCTGTTACGAGGCACAGATCCCCCGGTTGCATTTGCTCGCTTGTCATGATTCTCTCTCTCTCTCTCGTTTTTTGGATCCCTAATGACCGATTCTGCTAAAAGAAATCCAAAGCACTGTTAAGGTCATTGTGTTGCATCTTACTCGATTTCATTCAAGCTCAAAGCGTTCTCCACTGATTTAGAAAGAAGTAAACAAGAGAAAGAAGGAAGAAAGAAAGAAACGACAATGCAAGCGGCTTTTGCCCGAGGGTTTAAGGTTTACCCTGGTTCCTGAGAAGTCTCCCTACAAAAATATTTGCAGAATCGAACACACAGCACTTCCAAGTACTTCCTTGACAAAGAATGAATTACAAAGAGCACTCACAATGTCCAATTCCACTGTTCATTTGGCAAAAGAAAGCTCTAATTTGTACCTGAATCTTCCAGTTGAGTTCACGTTCTCAGTGGTATTGCCAAACTGAGTTTTTAGCGGTGTTGCAGTAATCTCAACTGAACTCCCAAGGATTATTCACAGCACACCTTGCTCACAGCTGGAACCCAACCAAGGAAATACAAGCAGCTGTTTTCCACAAACACAAAGGTCTACACCAAAAGTATGAACAGATCTAACAATCAATTCCAAGTTTCAAAATGAGCAAGAAGACGAGGATGCAGCAAGTGCAGCCGCTGGAATTGAATGAAGGCCAGAAAAATTTGAAGAACTTGAAGAGAGATGGTTGCAGTAAAGGATGTAAAAGCAATGCCACTCCTGAGTCGTTATAAAGGCAGAAGAGATGCTGAACTAGAAGAGAGAACCAGGGCCAAACGCTTCAGCAGGTAGAGAGTAGGTACACCCTATGGGCCAGAGTGAATTAACAGCCACCAATGCACCAGTTGGCCGTTCTGTCCACCGGATGGGTTGCGTTTTTTCATTCGGCGCCGGATGGGGCTCATCACAGTCGATTTCTTTTTGCTGCTGACCACTGTACTTTTTTACTTTTTTTTTTTTTTTGGTTCCTGGCCGTTTTTCCTGGACCTGACCTCACACATACCTACCCTGCTCACTTTCCTACCGTCATAAGCATTGCACCAACCTACTGACACAGCTACCTCCAATTATTGCATCCCATGCAAGCCCAAGAAATTTTGCATAACGAAGCTTTTATGGATTGTAGGTTTTGAAATTGAAATTGAGAGTTTTTTTTTCCTTTGCTGGAATTTTCACCAATTTAAAGAAATGCTGTTTATAATAAGATAAAATTGAAAAACTAATTTTTGTGAGTAAGAATTGGTCAAATGATACAAGGGTGGATTGCAATGCTTTTCATAATTTGAAAAAATTGATTGATTTTGAATTAGATTTAGAGTAGGAATCAAATGAATTTGAAGACTTATTTGAGAGAGCAAAATTGGAAGAGTGTTTTTTGTCTTGTATATCTTTGAAATGTGATCCCGTATTTTTGTTTAGATATTAAAGCTCTATAATGAATGTTGTTGATTTGTTTTTGGCCTATGAAATTTTTTTAAAAATATTTTTAAAATCTTAATCTATCAACTGAATGCAACCGACATGTTCAGTGACCAAGTCATGTTCTGCACCATCAATTTTTTTATCAAATTTAGCTTGTAGCCAAATGTCACTAAATGAGGTATTCCTACTAAACTTCATTTCATGAAAAGGACCAATCTGGAAGGAGGGAAAAGGGAGGAACAAAAAGAGAGGACCAAAGACCAAAAAAGAGATTGCATAAATCTGGCTAAACATTTTTTAGGATCATCACGACTTTGGCTACATCATAAAATTGACTCAAAAAAAAAAAAAAACGCTTCGTCATTGGCTCACATAGATTTTAGCAATTAAAAAAAACCATTTATCTCTCACTTTTCTTTTTTTGTCAATTCCTGTGACTTTATATGTAAACTTACTTCCTCCGATCTTCACTAATTCGGTACTGGACTTTGTAGGACGCTGAATCTTCAGTCCGTCTTTTCAGCGTCGGCAAACGCGCAAAAGGCCGTTCGCAACTTCGCGCGGATTGGCGGGCAATTCGCAGTTGGATTCTTAATAGGAATCCAGAAAGCTCTTACACTAGAAAGCGCAGCAAATTTTCAGTCGGTATCAGCGTTTTTCCCAGGAATTTTTATTTGTAGCCAAAGTGGCACTCTCCTCCATAGGAAGAAGATGTAGAAAAATAGGTGATCATCGTTGTGAACAGTTAGCCAAATCTGGCTATAAATCAGAAATAAAGTAAAAATATTTAAATCATCCTTCTATGTTTTTGGCTACCTAATGAAAACCAAATAATTGAATCTGGAGATTTTAAACTTTTTTTTTTCCCTCCTTGTAAGCGACTGAAAACCTTCAAAATCACTTCGTTTTTGAATTTTGAAATTTCGCTTTTTGGCGAAATTTCGCCCTTCAAAAAGACGGCTGGGACTCAGACGTATTTATTACACTCTTCTCTAGAGGTGCACAACAGTGTTGCGCCTTTTGCCAAAACCATTTTTCCTGATATTTTGTCTTTTCTTCATCCAACGTGACTTTCCAGGTTCACATACTGAACACCGCTGGAGATGCTCTTAGTGGGTGGCGGCGGTGGGGGCAAAGTCGGGTCGAGGAGGCCTGCAATGGACGGAACTACTGGGAAAGAAGAAAGAAGTCTGGTGAAGTTTGATCAATCCAATTACAATCATCATCATCATGCTCCTAGAAAATTTCGGCAAAAAGAAGAGGGTTGTAGATTCTAGCAGAAGTGCCGAGTAGCTTTGTGGATCCACTAATGGTACAATTCGGGGCCATCTGGTAGCTGCACCCTGTTTGAAATCCGGCATATTCCTTGATGAAAAAATCTTACACTTGATGACCTTGGATTTTTCACAAAAAAATCTCTGTCGGTGCAGGAAGGAACGGGTGTTGTTGTGTACGGGATTGAGAGAAAACCCATTTTGGAGTAGTGAATACTTGATCCGCATTCCAGCTCCCACATTTTGGATTCCTATTCTGTTTGCAAAAACGTGTCCAGCAACTTCTCCACTTTCGAGTTGCAGTCGTAGCATTTTGGCAAAGGATTATTGTATGCAGAATTAGGGTTTTGGTTCCTAGTTAATTAGCAGCAGGTGAAATTTGATATTCCTAATAATGCTCAAAAAACTTAATTTGGCCAAAATCCTAAACCCTAAACTTGAGACCCATAAAAAAAAACTAATACTGAAAGTTTTAATAAAATCAACACAATGCATACCATTTCTTATGCAATTGAGAAAAAACCTTTTGAAAATTTTCATTTGCAAATAGGTTGAAAATGTCCATATGCATAGTTTTCTTCTTTAGAATTTCATTGGCTTAAACAACATTGTAATTTGAAGTTGTATGGGAAATAAACAAGTTTAATTTAATTTAATTTTTTAAGTTGAAAATTTTGAAAATAACATGAAAAATCAAAGAGGAGGTTTTAGATTAAACATTTTCCCCCTTCATCCCATCATCATTACAAGCTTTATGAAATTATTAATTTGTTAAGTTTGGGTGCGTTTAAAAAAGGAATGACAAAGATGATGGGGCTTGTTTTTCTATCACCTCCCTTTTTTATCATTAGCAATTAGCCAACTTGATTTTTAAACATTTCTTTCATATTAAAATGTTAAAAATATGTTTTTTCAAAATAACCGTTCAATTTTTTATAATGATGAAATAATTTTTTATAATTCATTTTTGCTATTTCAACCAACTTCATTTACAATAGTATTCATCCCCTTGTTTCTTTTTTTTTTCTTCCATGCAAGATAACTAATATCACCATTATCACCTTTAATTTAAAAGCTCATCAATATACAAGCCCAACTTGCATGCATGTGCGCATGCTTTCATAAGTACAACATTAAGAATACATCAAAATTTTTTAACATATTTGCTAATATAAAGGGGTTGTCATTCATACAAATAATTTTTTTGATTTAACAATGTTAAGCTCCATTTGTTCCTTGTCTTGTTTGGACAATATAAACAAAACATCACCATCACCACATTGAAATAACACTTTATAAACACATACACATAAAAGCAAAAGGTAACAATCTCATAATATTATTTACTTCTTACTTCATTACATAATAAAATATATATCAAAACAAATTAATTCATAACAAAAAAAAATGTTTTAAACATGTTCAACATTGAATATCCAATCTCTCCAATAGTTTAAATTAATCATCACTTATTTTTTATGAAAATGACAACCACATTCAAAAACCATCCCAATTTTTAAAAATCAATGGTAAATCCTATTTTAGTGGTTACATTTTAATTACCAATTCATCCTTCTAAAAAATCAAATAAATTAGTGGCAACACTTTCTAAATGGAGGTAATGATTTCTACTTTTTTGCAATAATTTTCAATTATCAAGCTACCATAATACAAAGTAAAATTTTAATTCACCATTGGTAATTTGATTTTATTTTTATATAACAATTAAAAATAACACATTATATTCTTCTTACAATGTTTTTGGTAATATGTCTTATAACTTTGATTTGATAATTTGTTTTCAAACAATTTACACTTCAAGTTGAACTCTTAATCATTTTAATATACATAACCAAATAGAGGGAAATGGTTATTACAATTTCAAATCAAATCAATCATATGCTCACATGGATTCACAAAACTCACCATGACCTATAATCTTTAAAATGGGCAATATTCTTTTGACATTATTATTTGTGGATTAGATGAGAACGCATTTCAATGGCCTTTTAAAAAAATCCACTAAAATAGGATTCTTGAAATTGTTTTGAAATCTAAATCTTAAATTTGCAGAACCTTATAACCATATTTAAAAACCATATCCAAATTGCACATGTAAAAGTTATATTTAATAGCCATTCAAAAGATATTTCCAACATTTTATCAAGCTTTTCAATGGGACATCATTTTGTTCCTAAAGATTGATTTTTTCTTATATTGTTCTATTTTTTCAAATGGTTGCAACTCTTAACCAAAAAAATTATTTTTGGCAATACAAGGGCATCACATTGTAGCTTTCGTTGAGACCTTAATGATTTAAGGATCAATTGATTGAAAGAAGATTTGATCCCCATAACGAAAGCTTGTTTCAAAGGTTGTAAGACCCCACATTCAAGTTTCAATCTCCAAAATGGGAATGCATTTGGAAATTATGCAAATTCCTCACTTACACTCTCACACACTTATCGCTCACCTTGGAAATGTGTATGAACCATGCCATGCCTTGACCTAATTTTTAATTTGTCTTATTTTGCTTTAAACTTAAATGCAAGCTCAAAGTTAAGTTGACAACATTTTTCATCATTAGAAAAAGAGGTCGGTGTTCTCAATGACACGTAAATTTTTTGTCCAACACCATTTTGAAAAATAATCTTTCTTAGTTCAAAATTTTTTTACACTATTTAAGTCCATATGCAATTGTTTCATTCATGGTTATCATAGCCCTACCAAGAATATAACCTTGGGTCCACCTGTGCTAACATGTTCCAAAACAATCATAACCATTTATTTAATACTTCATATTTTAAGATGAAAATTTAATTTGATGTTGAATTTTATTTTTAGAATTTACTTATATCCTAAAATAGTAGTCATAAAATATCATGAAAAAATGTGAATAAATTTGAAATCAATCCAATAAATAAAAAAATACTCATATATACTTTACAACATTGTAGCCAATGTTTTAAAGTAGAAAGGAACTTGTAAAATGATATATATATATTTTTGAAATTGATATAACTTTGACAACATTTTAATATAAAACCTTAACATAATAGCATAAAGAAAAATTTAAAGATTTCAAAATTAATTTTTTTTAAAGAATATTTCAGAGTAGACAGTCACTCTTGGTTCATCTGAAATGTTGTGATCAAATTGAAAACACTAATCTGCCATGTTGAACACTCTATTAGAATATTGACACCAAGTGAAGGGAAGGGCATGTCTTGACTGATCATGTCACTGAAGGTGTGGTGTAGATCTCACCAGACTACTTTGAATCTAGTGACTGGATGAGATCTGTGAAGCTCACAACAAACCAATCAGCACCTGCTACAACAGTGGGCCGAGCTATCACTCCTCCATAGCAAATGAACATATCTGCACCGCCAGGTCTTCGAGCCTGCTCATGTCATGAACCAACAGTGGAAAGACTCAGATTAGTGTCCAGGTGGACATATAAACTCTCATCCAATTTAAAGTGTAATGTAGGAACCCACCTCAAGGTCAGTAGCACCATCACCAACCATCACTAAAGTTTGGTACCCATGTTCCTGTCAGCAGACACAACATTTTTCAGCTCCTGGCAACCATTGGTTTTTTATTCACTACAGTAGCAGCATGACAAAATTACTACTTCAAACTAATACAAGTTCCCTGTTGAGATGGGCATCCATGTTTGTCAGCAAAAGCTCTTAAGATTCATATCAGTT
This sequence comes from Sphagnum tenellum, assembly GCA_963921925.1. Taxonomy (NCBI): domain Eukaryota; kingdom Viridiplantae; phylum Streptophyta; class Sphagnopsida; order Sphagnales; family Sphagnaceae; genus Sphagnum; species Sphagnum tenellum. Next base: position 9,987,757 of record OY998159.1, on the reverse strand, counting down.
GCAATGTGGCAGATTTAGAAGCCCAAACACTACCTACGCATAAAGGCCCTCCCAGAGACAGTTTGCAGAGCAGGTGGATATTAGAGAAACCTGGATCTCTTTTGGAAATAACTTGCAAAGATGTCTAGAGCCATCAAAGTGGCTATTCTGGCTATGATGCACTCAAGTTACTGTGACGGACCTTCTTTATCTGTTCAACAACCTTAGCCTTGCCCCCACTTCGTGAAGTTGGCTCTGTTTCGTCAAAACCCTTGAACTCACCATCATCATCAAACAAGAGCGTGTTTGCAAAGACATTTTCACTAGGAATACGCAACTGAGCTGCAACAGGCTGTTTCCAAACACATACAATAGGATATTACTTGCTATCACACAATTTATATTTCTTCAATGGTCCTACCAAAGAGTGCACATCTTCTGTGCCCCACAATACACAAACGGTACCTACACTCCTTCTCAGAAAACAATAACAATTCATTCTCCCTTGTGCACTTGAGGACAGGCCTATGCACAAGATGATACAAAAGAGAGCAAGAAAGAAATTTTCCAACAACCACTGAACCACTGGACCTGGCTTATTGCATCACAACAAATCACAAACAACAGCAGCAAAAGCATTACTTTACAAGTCCCAAAATTCACAGCAAAAACATCTGGCAGTTGGTTGTGTGAACAATCCAGGATTCAGAGTTGAAGGTGGAGGGAGACAAAGTACCCCAATCATTTGCCGAAAACCACCAGAGATCAGATAGACCTCAGTTCCATGGGACTGCAATTTTGATACCAGCTCCTGAATACCTGGATTTAACCTAAAAACCACATCTATTTTCAGCAAAAGAATCTTGGCTCCATGAGTAAAACCCCAGATGTATCTTGCAATCCAAAACCCAGTCCAAATCCTACAGACTCTGCAGCTTACTTGCTGAGTTTCACATGAGTGTATCAGACATGATGAGATCAAGCAGAGTGACTGTATATGATAAAACCACCAAGATGTTGGCTGGTAGGAGATGAATGAATCTGGACATTCTCCACAAACCAAAGTGCATCATGACTTTACCTTGGAGGTCTGCTGGCAAGGAATTTTGCAACAGTAGTCACAGAGGGCTGGAACAAGGCAAGTCTTGCTGCCAGTGCAGACTCAAATGGAACAGATCCACCCATTGCTCTGCAGAAAAAATAGTAGTATGTGATAACATACAGATCCAATCAGAAGTCAGCTGCACCATATACAAAGGGGATCAGCTGCTTTAGCAATGCCAGATGTTTCTCCATCATTCATTGTAATATTCATATGCAAATTACACATGTATGATAGGATGAGGAAGTGTGCACCTGGCAGTCCAAGCAGCAACTGCTTCACCTGCCCCACAAAATGCTGCAAGCTCATCGATGCCTTCATCTTCACAGACTGTACTATCAACATCAAAGCACACTGCCTGCGCATGGCGCCACAAAGCCACCATCTCTGCAAATTTCAATCGGCCAAGTAGCAAATTACAAGATCCGACATTGTCCCTGTGTTCCTCCAGTTTACCTTCCTAAATTGCATATTCAGGTAAAGCATGTACCTCACCACAGTAAGTGAGCTTTAACATCAAAAAGTTTGCAGTCTGGAGGTGTTGCAAACTGCTTTCAATTCATCAAAGGTCCTGAATCTTCTTACTGCTACAGCATCTCATTTTGCATTCCAACAGGAGAGCCTTATTGGATATCTGTGCATCAGAGGAATTGGGGCTCAATGGCTCAATGTTTGCATTGCCGATGGATACATGTACTCAACTGAATGTACATCTAGCCAGAAACAAGAATATGGACATCTTTTAAGTTTACATGGCACAACAGTTATAAAAGCTTCTGGAAGCTCAGACAGTTCACAGAGGTTCTTTGCTCCTTCAATGGCAAGGTTCTCAAATTATTGCTCCAATCACTATACATTTCATTCATTTAGCATACCTTATTCCCATCAGGTAATTGATTTCTCTGTTCTCCAAACAGATTCAGATTTACATCCTCAGGAAGAATCAGAGAGCAAAAATTTGAGGGTGACACTTATTTCCTTAGTTTAGAGAATTCTGCATGCAGGCTGAAGAACGGTACTTGTCCAAATCGTTTGAACCACAGAATGTTTTCATATTCTCCAACAATGCCGCTAAAAGACATCAGAAATCAATGAAGCAACGTGCACACACTTTCCAGCAAGAATCTTCAAAAGAAAAAAAGTTCCAATTTCGAAACCCTAACGCAACACCAAACATACTTTCAACCGATCAATGCAAATGCTGACGAGAGAAACAAAACGCGGGAAGGACTTTAACAACAAATAAGAAGAGCCATCTCCACATACCTGGTGACAATACGGCGCCTGCTGCAGATGAAACCCCGGCCGAATGCTCTTCTGCTGCTGCGCCGCATCCAATAACCATCCTTGCGCTTCTTCTTCTGGTTTGCACATCAGGCCACATAGTGGCCGCAGTTGTCGTAGCAGCCTGAAGGCTTGCTTGCTGCGATTTGCTTCCTCGCGAGGAGAGGGAATACGAAACCAGAGGTGGATTGCGACGAAACGAAGCACCCGATCCGGAGTGCTGCTGTTCCTGCACAGCCCGAAGAGCAAGACACCTCCGAGAAGAAATCCTAATAGAACAAAAACGTAGAGTTTCCATCCGAATCCCGGACCAAAATGCAAGGTTTAGAGATCAAATGAAAGCTACGGAACTTGTCCACCGGAACCAGCTGCTGCGTGTGCGATGATCACACGATTGCGTTGCGCGCGAGCGAGGAGAAGCGATCAAACACGCGAGCACCAGAAGAGGCAATGCACAACCCGATGGAAAGAACAATCACCGGAAATTTTCTTATTGTAATAATTAATTCCGAGGGGGACCGACCCATTTTTCCGGCGATCATCCGTGGGGAAACTTTTACCAAATGCAAATAGCAAGATCATGGATGTATGCTGCACCTTGAATGGGCCAAAGTTTGTCATCCCTACATTCTGGGGCCATGTCACTATAGAAACATTTCAGGCATCAATAGTGAAGGATCCACTTGGGCTTCACCATGATAAGCAAACAACCATGTATTTGCAATTTAGTATGTTGAATATTTATCATCCTTATGGATGTCATTTAAACGGCACACCATTAAAATGTATTTCCAATTTAGTATGTTGAATGTTTATCATCCTTATGGATGTCATTTGAAGGGCACAGCCATAAGCAAGTGTTTCCAATTTTGTATGTTGAATGTTTATCATCCTTATGGATGTCATTTGAAGGGCACAGCCGTAAGCAAGTGTTTCCAATTTTGTATGTTGAACATTTATCATCCTTGTGGATATCATTTAAACGTCACAGCCATTAAGATGTGTTTCCAATTTAGTATGTTGAATATTTATCATCCTTATGGATGTCATTTAAACAGCAGAGCCATTAGCATGTGTTTCTCCAATTTAGTGTGTTGAATATTTATCATCCTTATGGATGTCATTTAAATGGCACAGCCATGTGATGAGTCGAGCCGCTTGTTCAGTGTTGAGACTGCGAGAGAAGATGGCAAATCCCTTTTTGCCAAACAGGGTTGGCAGCGAGTGTGATTGTACCTACTGGAAAACTTCAGAGCATATAACACTCAAGCAGCCTTTCGAGACATCACCTTATAAAGTATTTAAAGAATTTTTTTTGTGTCCATCAATATGCTCCATGAACAATATTTCATCTTTCTATCACAGTTAGATGCTCACCCACATGCAGGAATAATCTCATTTCTCCATCTCTTTGGTCTATATTGACACTATCCCCCACACTTCCTTTTTTTTATTACACCAGACGTGGGTCCAGGATTGTGTGTCTCAAGGAGGAAGGACTAAACTATAAGCGGTGTCCTGCACTGGACCAGAGCTGTCAGTCACCATGAGCTCTTCAGGATATGGCCAGAAAGAAAAGGTTGCACATGTGTGTGTGTGTTTGTGTGTGTGTTTTTGGCCTTCCATATGTAGTTTGTGAACTTGCAGATGGTTGGTTTTGTGTATGGCTTTTCTGGATGTTCTGTCTATTTGTGTCCTGGGGACAAATGCCTGTACTTGTGTTTGGTAAGAGGAGGAGCTGCTTTATGTTGCGAGGAAGTCCTTGGAGCTAGGGAATGGAGATGTACTTAATCTGAGATTGTGGATGTGCAGGTTCTTAGTAGGATTGCTGCAACACGTTTGCAGAAAGAGTTGACTGAGTGGCAAGTTAATCCTCCATGTGGATTTGAACACAAAGTAACAGAAAGTTTGCAAGGGTATGGATTTTCTGCAAGCCAATCATTTGCTTGTTTGTCAGGCCTGAATGGTTGGACTCAGGGAACAATATCTATTTGCTGCTGAAGGCTGCAATTATTGTGCATGTTAATTTGCTGGCTGGTGTTTTTAGGTCATGCTTTCTAATTCAGATATATGGTGCAGATGGATCATTCAAGTGCATGGAGCTCCTGGAACTCTTTATGAAGGGGAGACATTTCATCTACAAGTGGATTTCCCAGAGCACTATCCCATGGAAGCTCCTTTGGTACAAACAAGACAATTAACAACAGTGTATTCATGTCTCAGTAATTATACAGTTGTACTTGTGTTCATGAAACTTGTGATGGGTGGGGCGTCTCAGTTTGAATTTGTGTTTAGGGTTTCTTTTGATTTGTGAGTGCAACATGGATTCTCCACTATTGTTGACTAAGGTGTTATTCTTTTGTTGAAGCCAAACAAAGTGATGAGGAAAACTCCTTCCTCTGGACTGATTTGTGGCAGGTTGTTTTCATGCAAATACCTCCTTTGCACCCTCACATCTACAGCAATGGGCACATATGTCTGGGTAATTGATCTGACGCCCTGATATGTCAGTGTCTTCCTTTGTCAATTTCCCACCTGTTCCTCAACTATTTGGACAAAAGTATTAGTCCAACTACAATGTCTAGTCATTTTGTGCTTGTCAAAATATAAGTTTAAGTGGTCCATGTTGAGTGTCAACTCACATGATATGGATTTTCACAAAGTCTACAGTTGGGAGATATAGCTATTATTGACTGTTGCTTCAGATACCTAGGGGATTGATCCTAGGAGCTTGTCTCTGACAATGTTTCAAGGGTTGTGACACTGAAAATCTCTGGAAATTGATTAGGTTATTGATGTGCAAACTTGTTGTGATAACTATAGGGTCTTTCTTGAGTGGGATAGCTCTGAGTTTTATGGGAATTGAAAGTTTGAAAAGCCTGTCTGTTTTGATCATAGTGGCATAGAGGGTTTGTCTGGGTCTTTGAAAAGAAGAGATGGGTGCTTTCCTGCCATTGCTTTTGTGGACAAATGTGATGCATAGTAAGTATTAATGTATCCTGGAAGCCAATTATCTTCTTCTGCTGGCAAACTTCTCCTTCAGTGCAACTGAGGAGTAACTGTCTGGCCCATAGATCAAGTGCAACCTGCCTGTTATTTTATTTACTTTGGGTTCGCTGCATCATGGTCAAACAGACATCTTGTACGACTCATGGTCACCAGCAATGACAGTCAGTTCAATCTGCATCAGCATTCTTTCCATGTTGTCCAGTTCAAAAGTGAAGGTACACCCTCACTTATGTTGGGGATTGCTGTGCTATATTTGAAGCAAATGGTGACTTTGTTTTGGCTTGTGAGATTCTGACCTTGTTGAGGATAGCTTTAGAAACTAAGAGGACTGTTAGCCAAGTCAATGACTGGGGCTTGTTAATGAAAGTGCTTGGCTTTGGTTGAGGCATGGTGTTTGTTGTATTTGTAGTGTCTTTCTTCTGCTTTGGAGGAAAAAACAGTTTGAGGTTCATGAAGCAGCTTGCTCCTTAAACTGAATTGTGACAATGAAAAGTTCTTATGCCGTTGGTTGTACAGGCAAGACCACCTGACAATGATCGCTATGTTCGCAATTGTCGAAATGGAAGATCACCCAAGGAAACACGGTGGTGGTTTCATGATGACAAAGTCTGAATAATGCTAATGGAAGCATTACCTTTGGGGTAGAGACTTATTCAACCTACACTGTTTTGTATAATACAGCCAGACAAACAAGAAGTCTGGTGGTTACCTGTACTTTGTTGGTTGCTAATGGAGGCAGGCATATGGCCAGCATGATCAATATCATGATTGTGTGCCTGATGTGTCAAAGTAGCATCCTTTGAAAGACCTGAGTTTTGTCTTTGTTCTTCTCTTTTTGATGGTTTAAAATTGTGCTTCATTTTATTTGTGTACTACCTTCCAGCTAGTGCCAATATGTAGGCAGCATATGATTTTCTTGCAACTTTGTCCCAAGTCTAAGTTATCATAATTTGGAACAACTAAATGTTTTGTGTTGCTTGGTCCTTACTCATTGGGTGGAAATTGGCTGAGAGAGGATAGTTCAAAGTGCGTCTTGTGGATTTTTCTTAACAACAGTAGTGGTTGTCTATATACATATTATTTCCCTGGTGATTTATTGTAGCTCTTTCTCATCATGTATCTGATGTTCAAATGCTTCCATTTATATAACAAGAACTGGGTAAAAAAACAGTGGATCTTGTTGGTGAGGCATATCTTGAAGTGGGAGAGAATCCCAATTTGTTTTATGAGAATTGTAGATACAGATTGTTGAAAGTAGTTAGTCTACGGGGCCTGGAATTTTAATAATTTGTACAGTTCTAGAGTTGAAAGATTTAAATGCAATCTTTATGGATGGCTAGAAAATCTTGCAGTTCTGGGATGTTTCAAGCTTGTGTGAAGCATAAATAGTAGTACATTGAATGTGCCACATCTGAACTGCATTATTGCTGGTTGTGTTTCATGATATTACTAACCAATTGTCCAGGTTACCACGATTTCAAATTTTAGCTCCAAATTAACGTGTATTTCAAACTCGAAACACCACCTGAAACATGGCTGCAAACTTTCAATTTACACAAATCAGCTGTTCCACACTGCTTTCTTACCTCAAGACATGCACCGTAGATTCTGTTCATTCTGTTTCATGAAAACTCTGACCAATTATGAGCATGAAGGATCATCACAATTCCAAAATTTGGCTCCAAACCCAGGCATGTTTCTTACTCTAAACACCAGCTTATATATGGCAGCAAATTTCAATTAACTCAATTTGCTCTTCCACACTGCTTTCTTTCATATATCCATTAATGCATACGGTGTGCACTGATTCTGAACAATTGATGAACATGATTATTGTTTAGACAAATTAATCCTCTCTGCATTGGACTTTGCACATAAAAACTGATCCACAAACTGATGATTGTGAACTGTCACAGCCCAATCACAGAAAAACTCCAAACTCTTGGTGCAGTGCAAACCAGTTAAATTATTTTTTTCTGGTGGAGAATTTCATCTAAATCTTCATAGCAGCAGTTCTTTGAATCTCAGATTCTTGGAGAGTCCACATGTGAGCGTAAATCCCAACTTTTGCAATCAACTCTTGATGCGTCCCTTCTTCAACGACCACTCCAGCATCCATTACCTGTTTCACCAACGATTATTAACATGTTGGAAAGCAGATCAAATCAGGTAAGAAGTTTAAAATGATAGCTACGCAAGAGAAACAAAATAATGCTGCATTGCAAAAGAAACAAAGTGAAATATAGAGTTTCAGAGAGAGAGAACCAAAAGACTCTTTATGGTAGTAATGTGGTAGTGAAAGGGAGGGAAAAAATTATGCACCATGATTCGATCACAATGTTTGATTGTTGATCTGCATAAAACCCCAACAGCATACCATGCATCAGAAGAATTTTGATGGGTGGAAAATCGTTATAAAAATCTCTTATAAAATTTTAACACCATGGGAAGGTGGGAAAGAAGTTAAGGATTCTTACAATCTATGTGCAACAAAAACACATGTCCGGCCTGCTGCCAACTCTTTCAGAGACCTTAATATTGCTGCCTGAAATACCCAATAATATGGACACCCATCATCCCCATTATCATCACTCTTTCATAACCCGGTCTGCTCTTGAACGGATCCAAGTCTAGCATTGAAGTGAAAAGATGTGTTTATTTTATGGAAATTGGGTACATCTCTAAGGCTGCAAAAAACAATTACCAACCTCTGTTCCAGAATCAAGTGCACTTGTAGCTTCATCACATATCAACAACCTTGGACCCTGTAACCATTGCAAGGATGGAAATCGGTTTTTAATTGCTCTCAAATGCACCTATTAAAACTACCCCTGGCACTGAAAATACAAGAGTCTGGGTAAACAACTAGAATTTAAACCTGCAGATATCTAACAAACAATGCTCAATCTGACTTAAAATGGAAACTAGATGACAGCATGTTACCTTAAGAAAAGCTCTTGCTATAGCCACACGTTGCTTCTCTCCTCCACTAAGCTGTTGGTGTCAAAATTGTCACATGAGTTATTACCAGCCTTGGGTGGTTATTAGAAAGAAATAGCACCTATAACTGCTGGTTCTTGATGTGTTCTTCAAGATATAACTGCGGTTCTCAAAAATCAAAGAACTGATTTCTCACATATGACTGGTTCTCAAATTCAAGGATCAATTCTGATATATTCTACTGCAATTCTCCAAAAACATAAGAACAAGTCAAATACCCTTCTATAAAACAGCCAGCTATTTTGTGAAATAAACACCAGCTCTTCGAGGGGTTTTCAAAAAGCCAAAACCAAAGGTTCTTTGTTTCTGAAAATTTACAAAAAAAACCCAGAACTAGAGGTTCCTGAATGTCCAAAGTTTCAAAAAAAAAACTGGAACTGGAGGTTCTTTGATTTTCCAAATATTTGAAAAACCGGAGCCAGAGGTTCTTAACAAACAATCAAATAACCGCCTACACTGGTTATTACTCTCAAGGTAGATATAAAACAAAATGATTTTGAACAGGCTCATTATTCCTTTCATCTTTTATGTTCTTCTGCCCAAGAGGGACTCTCACCTTCAATCCACGCTCTCCCACCCTTGTGGCATAGCCATCTGGCATCCGGAGTACTGCATCATGCAGGCGCTGTTGAACAAACACAGGTGGAAAACACAAATCAGAAGAGAATTTCTGCACCACATCATGAACCCTTCCAAAACTTCTACAGGTGCACAACAATCAACCTGAAAATAGATTTGAAGCGTAACATAAAAGCAGCAATTACCGCCTGTTTGGCTGCCTGTATGACTTGCTCTTGTGTGGCAGAGGGTCGTCCATAAGCTATGTTGTGCAGAATGGTGTCATTAAACAATACCTGCTCATACACCATGTACAGAAATCACACATTTGCCCCACTGCAGGAAAATTTCCCCAAAAAACACATTGCACAAAATGCTTGTTGATATTAACATCCTACCGTATCTTGAGGAACAACTGCCACTGCATTACGCAAAGATTCCTGCACCAGCCAAACAAATCCAGAGTTCAGTACCCACCTTCTTTGCCTCCTTGAATAACCCTCCTCATTGCAAGGAGACATGAAGCACATGTTGCTACAATTTCATTGAAGAAGTGGCCAAAGCAAGCCACTTTCACAATACTCTACATCAACCACCTGAGCAAAGAGGGAGACTAGAAACCTCCTAAGACATCCAAAATTTGGTTGGAACTGCACCTGAGAAAGAGAGCGCAAGTCGTGGTCATCAAGGAAGAGGGATCCAGAATCAGGGTCATAAAGTCGCAACAGCAACTTCACAATGGTTGACTTACCAGACCCTGATGCTCCTACCAGTGCAATGCTCTGTCCTGGCTCTGCACTCAAGCTTACTCCCAAAAGTACCTACATGCCCTTCAACATTACTTCAACTTTTTCCCACATGCATGCAACTTGAAAACCCCAAACAAAAGACACAAAACCCAAAGATTCAAGTTGCAAGGTGATCTTATCTTGTCCCACCTCAATCTGAAAAAGGGATGGATCAAGGAGGAAGAAGAGCACGGCATACCATGGAGATGGGATGTCAGAGAATCAAAGTAGCAGAATTTTCCATGCATAGTAGTTTCGGAACATGTACCTCACGTGATGAAGTGTAGCTGAACCTAAGGTTATTTGCCCTGAGTTTCACACCCTTTCCTGTGGATTGTAACACTACTGTGCCATCCTTCAGTAAAGACTGAGTACTGTAGCATACAGCAGAAGATCCATTGTTACAAATACCGAACACACAAAATATACTAAAGGGGAGTACTAAACACAAAATGCTGTCCAGAAGAAATACACATGCTTATAACACCTTTAAGCTTTGATGCTTTCCCAGATGGAGCATCTAAGTCTCACCAAATGTGTTGGACACACCCCTCAAACTGTCATGGGAGAACAACATAGAAGAACATAAGCCCAATTCATTACTTGAACTTCATCTTATCAAAATTTTGCAAGCCACAGAGCACATGGAATTGCTTGCACGTCATGAGTTGGGTTGAGGTTGAAATCTGCAAAGAACCTGAGGATGGTAAAAAGACTCTCCAGGTCCACCTGCGACTGCCTGAGATCTCTGTACAGAAACCCCAAGAACTGCCACCCATTGCAACAAAGAGCCACTCAGAATTTTGAAATTTGCAAAGATCTGAAAAACATCAAAGGCAAAGTAATTTCCAAGAGGACTTGAGAGGCAATACCTGAAGTGGACCAGACAGCTGAAGGATGAGACCATTAGCAAGCACTAAGTCCCCTATTGTCATTGTACCCTGGGCCACTTGCAGGCCTGCCAATGACATGACTGCAGCAATACCTAAGGCCAGAATCAGGGCCTGTCCACCATTCAATGCTGCAGATAGCCGCTCTGATGCAAGCTGTAAGCTCTGGGTTAGTGTCACATGTGTCTGCTGATTTTGTATTCTGTTTCCAAAAGGTTTTTAGTACTTAATCAATTCACAAACAGCTGATATGAGATGAAACCCAGAGATAGATATAACAGAGAGCTTAGTGACTTGTATAATCCATGCCAATACAGCCAGTAAGAAGACATAATCATCAGAAAACATAGACTTAGCTTCTCACATATAACTCCATTTAGGCACAGTACTACCACAGCCCTACCGAAGCATGTTGGTAGCCTTGAAGAAGGCTGTTATACTGCTCCACTTCCAGTTTCTGATTGTTAAACTGCATATCCAAGCACATGATCTTAAATCAGTTGAAGCCCCTTGAAATGATCAGTGCCACTTATCGTCTTTACTTTTAGTGACCTTCTAGGATATCTGGATATTTGTACACAGTATTGATTATTACATTTCATGTGCAAGGAGATGTGGACACACCTGAACAACTGTCTCATAGTTCAGGAGGGCATCCACTGCCTTGCCCGTGGCAAGATTCTCTAGCTTGTTGACCTGCATTTGTCCAACATCAATAATATACTTGTGTTATGTAAGTGCAATGCTTGTCATAGCCTAGATCATGCCTCTGATAAAACTGCTTTCCTCTCCCAGCAAAACTGCACCCTGGAAAGTGATACAGTAGGAACACTAATTGCAGTGGAGAAAGGCACCTGCTTGCGACTTTCAGCAGCCTGAGTTGTGATGTGGACAGTCCAGGCTACATAGGCAGTAAATGTTACCAGCACTATGCCTGCCACCATGCCACTCACTTTTTGTGCCAATAACCCGCACACAAGGACGAGCTCCACAACAGTTGGTATGAAGGTAAACACTAGTCCCACAGCCCACATTGTCATATCAGAGCCTGAAGCTCTTCCCATGCACAACAGTTTCCACCTCTTCTACTGCAACAGCCTTGACCACTGTTATGTTGAAAATTCTAAAAAAATTATATCCTGCACTGACTGATTTAGGAGCTTCCACACCCAGAACTGTGTTGTGGTCAGCATAATGATGCATGTGAAATTCAAAGAGAAAAGGAGAACATGGCATGCACCAACTGCACGGAAGATATTGACAACACTGCGCTGTGCACGATCTAAAATTCGCGACAGAGCTCCAGTTTGTCGCTCCAGATGGAAAGCAAGATCGAGGCGAAGAATATGGTCTAGCAGTTGCACCCCAACCCGGCGTGCAGTAGCCTGACCCAGTGGTGCAAAGATGATGTAGCGTACCTCATTCAGCCCAGCACTCACTGCCTGCCCCACATAAACTTCTTGAGGACTGCACCTATGTGTAAAAATGAGTCATCTTCCCTTACACAAATGGACCTTATACAACAAGAGGTAGAATCATTAACCACCTGATTATACATATATACATACATAGAGGTAGTACATAATGCATGGGTTCAAACCTAGACACATGTTCATTACAATTGAACCCCATTAAGAGAAGAACCCATGCATCTTCAGATGTGGTGCTCAAACCGTTTATCTTGCAAGCAGGGGATGAGGGCCAAATTTCGAGCACCATGATAAAACCCAACAGACATCCCACCTCCCAAACATCCAAATGCAGCAACTTCTTTGTTGTGAGTAAGCTGAATGATTACTCACTTTGGAAAGAGCAGCCAGTATGAGTGCCACCAACGCAGGTGTTGCATTGAGGGTGGGTGGTTGTGCTAAATCATCCATTGCTTGCTTCAACAATACTGGACCTGCCAATCCTGCTGCCTGTTTTGTTTACCCCCCTTGAGTCCCCATGTGCCCAGACTCACAAGCACCCAGTCTACCAACCCCTCGCTTTTCTCTTTTCCCTCATCACATTTCCAATGGCCTGAATCAAACAACCTACTCAAACTAAAACTCAAACCTAAACCCTGAAGATGCCCTGAGATAAATCTCCCCTCTGCAGATCCACAAAGCTCATCACAATTGAATTTTCATCTAATGGCAAAGCTGCTGCTTGCCTCTCTATCCCCACTCTCCTTTTGCATTGAAAAAGAATGGAAAGACAAAGGTAAGCACTAGCAAAGCTTCACAGCATAAAACATTCATCAGTCTTGACCCAACAATCTTGAGTAACTTCTAGTGTACAGAATAGTATAGAGAAGAGGAAGAAGAGGAAGAAGAGGGAGAGGAGTAGGAGGAGGAATACTGATATGAAAGTATTGACAAAGAGCTGCAATGAAGAAAGTGGATTCCATCAACTGACCTTGCTGACCACAAGTAAGACAAGTGCAGCTGCGAGCCGCCATCTCAATGTTGTATCACTGGATGCCAAGCTCCACAAGTAGGGCATAACCTGCACTTTCCTACAATTAGTACAGAACACTGGAATACTGCCACTACAACAATGATATCAATCTGCCTTCACACAATCAGTTTGAGCAGCAATTTGTACACAAAAATCTTGTCAAAATCCCACATATAGGTAACCACAAAGAGAGACAGAGACAGAGACAGAGACAGAGAGAGGCAGTTTCCTACCGTGGTGAGTGAAGCCTCAGAGGGTGCTGGCGGGAGACCTTGAACAGTAGTCCCTTTCTGCTTCACAGTAAAAGTTCCTTCTCCTTGTGCTGCTGCCGTTGCTGTTGCTACCACCCTGCACACCAGCACCCTACTCTGGTGGTGGTGGTGTTGCAGCCTTCTTTTCTTGCATTGAGAGAACTGCACCGTCGATCCAATCCTGATGATGCTCCTCAGTGTCACTAGTGAAACGGATTTGCCGAGAGTGGTCACCATGCTGCTGCTCCCGCTAATCCTCAACATCATGAGCGAACCCATGTTGAATCCTTGATTTTTTTCGAGTTGTCGCCTATTGTCAGCCCTTTACCAATCCAGTACTTTCTACAGGAACATGCAGAAAGCAATCGAAGAAGAACAAGAACAAGAGCTCGCGCGTCCCGTGGGGTAAGTTCATGTGGCGAGAAAGAATGGCAGATGGAAAAAAATGGCAATCCAGTCACAACATCTTCTTAACCCACCTCGCACATTCTGTTTTGGCCACAACGAAGAAGTTGAGGAGCTGAATCTCCTAAAAACAAAGCACCCACAAAGTGCAAGATCTTCTCAATTACTCATCGTCTTGTCACACAATGAAAACAGCAAACAAAACAAAACTCCTTTCGACTCTCTTCTCTCCTCCTCCTCCTCCTCCTCACCCGAACAGAAGAAGACTAGAACTTCCCCCTGCGACTCCTCCTCCGTCCTGCCTCCTTCCCTCCCTCCTTCCATCGACGAGGCTCTTTGTTGGCCTTGCCTACCAAGGCAAGGATTTAGTGTTTAGATTCATTATAGAGTACAGTAGCTTAAGGGATTTTGGCCCCTAGGTAATAATAATAGGTCTATTTTTAAATGAGGATTTTTTAAAGCTGATATTTTGGGTTGTGTTGAAACTTGATATTATTAGTTATAGAATTACAATATATCTTGAAGGATTTTGGTTTCTTCTAGAGGATTTTTTGAAGCTTATATTTTTTCATGGTGAAATATTTGAGTTTCCATAATTCTTCTTTTGCCTTAACAAACTTTTTAATGTAAATGGCAAGGCCACAGTGTGACACACCCCTTGTTTTAACCTAGGTGGCAGAAGCGCATACATACAAAAGTGGAAAAGGAGAGAAAGAATAGCAAGCAAGCTGGATGAAAACGGATGGGATGTGGGTCCCATGCTTTGTCTGACTGCCAAGCACCACTCACCACCATGAACATGAACACAACAACAGCAGTGTGACCAAAAATTTAAGAGGATGAAACCTTCATGGATGGAAACATCATCACATCAGCCGTTGGAACCCAAAAATTGATAAACTTTCAGCAGTTGATGGTGGTGGGAGGAAAGGGGCTTGTGAACAATCTTCTTTTGTATTAGTGTTTTTTTTGTTTTTGGCAGATTATCTGGGACAGCATAATCATATGTCGATTTCTAGTTTCAAGAGTGCTTGGTGTTTGGAGTTGTCTGGTTATTCTTTGTTTCTAGTCTGTGAGAGATATTTTCATTGTGGTTTGGAGGTGTGTTATGGAGTGCATGAAACAAACAATATATGGAGTTCCAAGAGCATTGAACACAGTCGGAACCAAGTTCTTTATCTGGGTTGTTGTTTTTGGTGTAGGTAAAATCAGTTGGCATCAAATTCTGGTAGAGATTGTAGTCTTGAGTTTCAACATTGTGTTGGTTTTGAAGAATGCTCAACTACCATGAATTGCATTTCTTTCTGAAACGAGGCTTAGGAAAAAGGAAAAACAAGAAATGTAGCAATAGTGGAGGCACTTAGGAAAAATGAATCTCAATTGAAATTTGCTGCAATCAATTTGTGATGAAGTAGAATTAGCAATAAGGGAAAAAAAAAGGTTGGAGGGTGGTGAAAAGTAAAGAACCAAGAAAAATAACATCGAAAGGAGGTGAAAGAGGAGTTAAAGAATCACTTGGTAGACTAGATTGTAGGGATTGGAGCCACATGTAGTAGTAGATTGAAAAGAAGAAATTAGTAGAGAAAATTTCAATTAGGGTTGGTTTTACTTCCTTCAGTTTTCACCCAATGTTATGGTTTTGGTTAAAGCTTTTGTTTCATTTTCAACTTGTGTTTTATTGGAACCCTTGATATTTCAATGAAATTGACCATTGAACTAGACCTTGTGGGCATCAACCTATTCAAATGAGTTTTGGACTTTTTATAGGTTCTTGTCGCAACCCTAACTTTAGGCTTGCGAATAAAGCAAGGGGTTGGAAGGTTGTGGGCCAAGAAGGAAGCCTAGGAGTCATGCCGAAAGCTCTTAGGAGTGCAAGAGAGTGTGAAATAATAGGCCCTCACATTCCCAAGGGAACTCGCACTTTGGGAGTTGGAGTCCCAGTGGACTCTTGAATGTTCATAGAGCGATTGCAAGGGTCAAAACCCAATGGATTGAAAAGTTTTTTATATCATTGAAAAACTATTGAAACTTAGATATTTAAAATGGGATCGTATGATACATTTGGACATCTGAAACACAAGTTATGGCCAAAAGAAAGGCGGGGAGTCAAATTGGCAATTTGACTCCCAACCACTAAAAGTCAAGAATCGACTCAATTTACTTGCGTGCAAGTGGTGTGAGATATATTGTTGGAAAGATTTCAACGAGGGCTACAACTTTGCTTAAGACCTCATCTCAATCCAAGGTCTACACGCAAAGTTATGGGCCCCCAAAGTCGCAGGAGACCCAACTTTGGCAATTTCGGGACTCTCACTCGGAAGTCTTAGGACAAAATGTCATTTGGATGTAGGTCTCATGGAGAGGCACATAGTATACTATAAGAGGGAGGGTGGTGGTTTCCCCCAAGTCTGGGTCGTGGTGAGTCTTATGAGTCTGAGTTGCCCGTGGCTCATCCTAGCACCAAAAGTGCTCCAACTATGCACTAACCACCTTATGTTGGTTTTGTGTAGGCCCGTGTGAGTAAGTGAAGCTTGTCAATTCTTCTTAATCCCATCGTGGAGCTTTAATACACCCCTCTACCCCTCCAAAGTGCCGTGAGCCAGGGAACATGCCTCGACTGTCATGGCCTAGGATATTTTAGGATATTTTTGGCAATATCATGGCCTAAGATATTTTAGGATACTTTTGGCAATATCATGGCCTAGGATATTTTGGGACTAGTATGGTTCAGGGTTATAAAAGGAGATGTTCTAGGGAACAACTCTTCAGCAGATCAACACCAATTGATGGATCAATAAAACTTGTCTTATCTTATAATTCTCCACTTGTTTGTAGCCGGTCCATAACAGTTTGATCTGCTCCTTCGTCTTGTTTGTTTGTTTTGTTATTTTAGTAAGTAGCTAGAGGTATCTTGGAGTGAAACTTGAAAAGGTTACAGAAGACAATAGGTTGCTTCTATTCTCAAAGTTTCAAAAGAAAAGGATATGTTTTGTGAAAGTTATGAGCTTTTGAAAACTCTTTGTCAGATCTGGTTTTTTAGTCATATCTCCTTTGTTTAAGTTTTTTTTGGGTCTGTTTGCTTTTATTCTCAAAGTTTCAAAAGAAAAGAATATGTTTTATGAGAGTTATGAGCTTTTGAAAATTCTGTGTCAGATTTGGTTTTTTTGTCATATCTCTTTTGTTTAAGCTTTTTTGGGTTTGCAGCTTTGTGATCTTATAGATCATATAGGAATATATGTGTGAGAGAAATTTCATGCCATTTCCATCTGTATTGAGAGAGATCCAAGCATCTGAAGTTTCAGTCTCAGTTTTGAAGTCAGTTTTTTTTTAAAGTGATATCTCCTTGTGGTCATCATCAATAGGGCTGAAATTTTGAAAGAAGGTAGTAGACATAGTTGCTCATGTTTCACCAAAAATTTAGAGCGATCTAAGGTCATATGTGAGCAGTGTAGCTTTGCAAAGTTGCTATGACAGAAGTTTGTTTTGAAAAGACATCAAAGCAAAAGTTTTGAAGTGGAGGAAATACAACTTGGGAGATCTTGAAGGAAGGAGTTTGAAGATTGGGAAGCGCAAATACATTATCAAAACCTTCGTACAAAAGTGTAAGAACTACCACCATGGACAATTCAGAATCAAACATCGATCTCACTCAAATCCTCGCCGCCCTTTAGCACCTTCAACAAGAAAATGTCGTGCTTAAAGACTGGGTGACCCGCCTACAGAATCAGCCACCACCTCCTGCCCCAGTATTTCTTGCTCTTGCAATGGTCGCCCTAAAGCCCCAGATCAGTCTGCCAGAAAAGTTTGATGGAACACGCCTCAAATTTCGAGGCTTTGTTAGCCAGGTACGCCTAATCATGCAATTACACCCCCGTCAATATTTTGATGACACCACTCGTGTAGGATTCGTTGGAACCCTACTCACTGGGACAACTGCAGCATGGTTTGCTCCCATCATGGAGACATCATCCCCTCTCCTACAAGATTTCAATGCCTTTATGGCGGAATTTGAAGCAATGTTTAGGGATAGTGACAAGGCCAGGACTTTAGCCAACAAGCTGCGTCGCCTCCAGCAAGGGACACGTTTGGCCATCGTCTACGTCTCAGAATTCAGGCAGCTTGCCTGCGATGTCAATTGGGGAGAAGCTGCCTTGATTGATCAGTTTCACTATGGGCTTCGTGATGATGTTCAAGATCTTTTATTGACACTCGCAGACCCTTCTTCCTTCAGTGAAGCCATCACCTAGGCAATTCGGTGCGATAATCGTCTGTTCGAACGTCGCCAGGAGAAGAAAGTCACCTCCAACACCCAGCTTTGGAACAATCGGCCTACTACGCTCGCCTTAGTTCCCCAAACAACACCAGTTGCCCGACCTGCCTCTTTTGGACCTACCCCGATGCAGATCGACGCAGCTAAGTTTAAACCTTTGACAGAAGCCGAGAAACTTCACCGAAGAACAAACAACTTGTGTCTTTATTGTGGCAACCCAGGGCACATAGCTCGCCAATGCCCTCAAAAGCTTGTCAAACTTCAAGTACAAGCTGTGGAAACTCCCCACGAGTTGGAAAATAAGAACATCCAGTCACAGTAGGAGCCGTGCGACTGGATCTCACCCAACACCACTTTTGCAAAGGCTCTTGTTCCGCTATTGGTCCCAGTCCCAGTTTCATTCAGTATGTGGACATCATTTGTATTTCAGAAGACATACCACAAGTGTCAGCATTGGTGGACTCCGGCGCCACCTCTTCTTTCATCGACCAAACATTTGTCGCCCAACACAACATCCATGTGGTCAAGAAGTCAACCCCTGTTCCGGTAGAGGTTATTGATGGGAGAACCATTGCTTCTGGTGCAATCACACATGAGACAACCCCTCTAGAACTCTGTATCGGCAAGCACACGGAGAAGATTGTTCTCAACATCATCTCCACCCCTCACCATCCTATCATCCTTGGTCTGCCTTAGCTAGAAGCGCACAATCCTATCATTGATTGGCGATCTAGAACCCTCACCTTCAGCGCACAAAGGTGCACCTCTAAAGAACCCCATGCTCAGAATAACACTTTGTCTAGTCCTGCTAAGAACCTTGTGGTCAAGATCCCAAAGAGGGTCGGAACCAATTCCAGTTTTCTCAAGTCTGTTATGTCAAGTCCTACAATCAAGAACCCCCTGGTGGTTAGAACTAAACCTTGTCCTGTCAAGAATCTTGTCAAGAATCCTGCCCAGAAAACCAACCCTGTCCTGATCTTCGTTGATGGAGTTGTCCCTTTCTGTCAGGCTGCTAAGAATCTTCAAGTCTTCGCCATCCATGTCAACCCAACCAACAGCAAAAACCCCCAATCAAAACCAACACCTATCAAACTTCCCGAGAAGTACAAGGACTTTGTTGATGTCTTTGAAAAGATTAATGCTGATCAGCTCCCCGCCAATAGTCCACATGACTGCCCGATTGATCTAGAAGAAGGACACTCATCACCCTTTGGTCCTATCTATGGCCTATCGGAACCGAAACTCCAAGCCTTGCGTAATTACCTTACTGAAAACCTTGCCAAGGGGTTCATTCAGCATTCCAAGTCTCCAGCCGGCGCCCCAATTCTGTTTGTCAAGAAGAAGGATGGTTCCCTTCGACTCTGTGTGGATTATCGTGGACTCAACAAGATAACCAAAAAGAATCGATATTCCTTGCCCTTGATTTCAGGCCTCTTGGATCGGCTATGTACCGGGAAGATCTTCACCAAGCTTGACCTTCGTGGAGCCTACAACTTACTCAGGATTCGTCCCGGTGATGAATGGAAGACAGCTTTCCGCACTCGCTATGGCCATTTCGAATACACGGTCATGCCCTTCGGCCTCACCAATGCACCCGCAGTCTTTCAGCATCTGATGAATGATATCTTCTGGGAGTACATGGACGAATTTTTCGTGGTCTATTTGGATGACATTTTGATCTTTTCCAAGGACCAGGAAACCCACGACAAACATGTACGATTGGTGCTTGCGACGCTCCGAGAGCATGCTTATACGCCAAGATGGAAAAATGTGAATTTGACAAATCTTCTGTGGCGTTCCTCGGCTACGTGATCTCTCGAGATGGCATTTTCATGGACAAGTCAAAGGTCGAGACCATCCAGTGTTGGGCTACTCCATCCTCGGTCAAGGACGTTCAACGCTTCTTTGGGTTTGCCAACTTCTGTCGTCAGTTTATCAAAGGTTACTCCAAGATCACAACACCATTAACAACCCCCTCTTGCAAAGACAAGCCCTTCTCGTGGAATCCAACGGCTTAGACTGCTTTTGATACTCTCAAGATGGCATTCACCTCTGCACCCATCTTGATACATCCTGATCCTGCCAAGCCATTCATTGTGGAAACGGACGCTTCAGATTTTCCCTTGGGAGCTATTCTATCTCAATTTGGAATAGACGGGTTGTTGCATCCAGTTGCATTCTATTCACGGAAGCTAACCAGTGCCGAAATCAACTATCAGGTCTACGATAAGGAACTCCTAGCAATCATCACGGCATTCGAACAGTGGAGACCGTATTTTGCTGGAGCTCAACATGAAATACAAGTTCTAACAGATCACAAGAATCTCCTTTATTTCACAACTACTCGGACCTTGAATCGTCGCCAGGCACGCTGGTCTATCTTCCTAGCTGATTTCGACTTTGAAATTCAGTATCAACCCGGCACCCAGCAAGGGAAACCTGACGCACTATCTCGTCGTTCAGAATATGAACTTCGAGTGGGGGATGAGGCCTACAGCCAGCAGAACCAGACTTTACTCAACCCCGAGCAATTTCGAGTTGCAGCAACAATCAGCACCCTCCCAGACTCAAACCTTGTCAGGGACATTAAGATGGCAATTGAAGAAGACACCTAGGCTACCAACATCAAGAAGGAACTCCAGGAATGACCAAGGAACCCAAATCGTGATGATCTGGATCAGTTTGAGCACCAAGACGGACTTCTCCTTCGAAATAACCTGATTTATGTACCCGAAGGACCTATACGCTTAAAAATCCTGAGAGAATGCCACGACAACACCCTGGCGGGTCACTTTGGAATGACACGGACTCACAAACTAGTGTCAAGGAATTATTGGTGGCCCAAAATGAACAAGCTGCTACGGGAGTATGTTAAGTCTTGTGATACATGTGCTCGATCCAAGTCTCCCACGCATCGCCTGTTTGGACTGCTACAACCCTTGCCGATTCTTAGCCGACCTTGGGGATCTATTACAATGGACTTCATCACGGACCTTCCTACTGTCAGAGCCAAGAATTCAATACTGGTTGTGGTCGATCGACCCTGATGTTGGACTTAAGGACCACTATAAGGCCAAAGCTGATGCTTCCAAAAAACTCCAACATGCAAATCCCATCCTTGGGAATATGCCATTGAATAACCTTATAATCCAAAGGGCATAAACCAAGTAGATAAATGTGGGCTTGGTGACGGTAGAGTGTGCCAAGTTTGATGAATGCAATGTCATAACTTTTGGTGATTCAAAACGAAACTCTTTTGTAAGCACACAAGAATCCAAGCCCAAACACAAAAAGAAAAACCAAAAACATAAAAAGCTTACAAAATAAGAAATCCGTGCATAACACAAAACCTGTAAAAACATGAAACAACTATGTCTAGAATTTCAAATCACCAAAAGTGATTTGAGATCACATTTCATGGGATTATATCCCAAAGTTAAATATCTTGAACCATATTCACATTTGAACCGGTTTAGGTTAAATTAACTAACTTAACTAACCCAACTTAGCCTAATTACCTATGACCTAACTAGGTAATTAAGCTAAAATTTCTGACAATGCCTTAGAAAAGGACCTTAGGCAATTTCCTATATTAATCTTTTTTATTCATTTAGTCTTTTATGGTTGGCTTTGTAGATTTAATATTGCCTTATAGTAGTAGGTAATTTTTTAAAAGTGAGGCATGTGTTCTTATTAAGCTTCCTTCCTCACGGACATTAAATGTTTCAAGTCTTTTAGTTCGTCATGTCCCATTGAACCTTGTCCTTCCCATCACCCATTTGCTTTATCAAGTGCCACCATAGATTTGGTTTCCACCCCATCTCCCCTACAAACCACACACCTCCCACTAGTTCCCCTTCCCATTTTAATAAACCACATACCATCCACTAGTTCCCTTTATTGGCCATTAGTCTTTCATGTGAATGTGTAGCCCCAACCTTACACTTTCTCAAATACCTTTGATCATGCACATGTATGACCTTTTCCCCCTTCCACTCTATTAGCCCCTCTAGTTGCACATGAGCATACCCTCCAACCTACCTTTATCTCCTCAACATGTTTGTAATTTCCACTTAAAGTCTCTTGCCCCACATATTGGCACCAATTTACCAATTGAAGGTTAGCTTGTCATTAATGTTCCTATCAAACACTTAATTCATTTAATCCAAACCCCCATGACCATCCCAACTCAATACCTTCCCTTGTTCCCACTTTGCATGTATAAGCTTAGACTTGGGTTTTGTTTTTGGATGTCCTCAAGTCCTTGCATTTAAGCTTTTGTTGTTCTTGATTATATAATCGCATCCTTGCCATTTTACTTTGTGACATACAAGTGGCACTTTGTTTTCCATTGGATAAGCTAGCACAATACCTCTATGATGTGGTAGCTTGGTACTTACTCTTCTTATTACCCCAATGGTGTCTCATTTTGCCCTTTCATGGCGAAATAACATGGCATAGGGAAATGTGAATTTGACTCAAACATTTTCTAACATGCGATTGGGAAAACTTATAGGAGGAGTTTTTTTTTGTGAACCTAAGCTTTTGTGGTAAATTCAAATTCAATGCTTCTTTTCCAACATGATCCCCTAGTTCATAAACATTTTTTTTGCAATTTAGTTATTAGACATGCATGGGAATATTTTAAAACAACCCATGCCTTGACACCATTTTCCTTTGCATGCACATCTTTTGACACCACCTTAACTCTCATTGCACTCCATGATTGGTTTATTGCAAGCGGCTAGTTTTAGATATGGAAAAATATATCTGACCTACTACAAGCAGTCAATGTTAACATCTAGTTTGAGATAACTTGATGTCATGTAAATTTTCCCTTTTCTTTTTTCTTATCCCTTGGTACATTTTCCTAATCTATGATGTGTCTATCAATAAATTTTTGTAGGGTTGCATCACCTACATTTGTAGAAGCTTGGAAGGGGAAATGTGGATTCTGTAAATGAATTTGAGTGTGATAAATTTTTTTTGTTGATTACTTGTATTAGATTATGTCTATTTTTTTTGTTCAACTTTTTGGGTAGAATTTTGTTATGGGAGGGAATACCATATTAATTGTTGCAACAATTCATTTCATATTGGGGTATGTTCTATGACTTATGAATTGTCACAAAGATGACCAATGGGCTCTTGAGAGAGAATTTGAAACATGTTAATTCCTTATGATCGAAAATAGATTTGGTACATTATTTAGGGTAATTAGTTATTCGGAAAATGCTTTAGTGGTTTTTGCAACTTTGATAACTTCATGATTTTTTTGAATTTTCAGTATGTGACCATGTGTTGTTGTTTGGACTTTGCATCTATAGATAATAGATCACTCTTCGTTCTCTTTTGGTGATAATAATTTTATCATTTCTCACCAACTACCAAAGCAAAAAAATAATAATAATAAAATCTTGTACTATTCCTTCTTTTTTTTCTAATTTAATATGTTTTTTTGGAACTTCTTAGCAAAATAGAAATCAATCTCAATTCTCTTTGAATCTTTTTCAAACAATTAGAATTAACAAAATTGGGTTAACATAATTTTAAACGATTATTGCAAAGATCTTAATGATTTCATTCATTGTTGGATTATTTTAGATTGTTGTTGTGGATATTTTTGTGCAATTTCATAGATTTATAAGGTAAGCATGTTCATGACTAAACACTTAAACATTTAAAAGTTTCTTGCAAACTTTAGTTTGTTCCTTATGAGCAAGAGTCCAAAGATGAAATTGAAAGTTACTTAGGTGCATTAATAACCTTTTCAACGCTCAATTTCGTTAAAAAATGAGGTAAATATGGCCTTAAGAAAATAAAAGATTTTTTAATTGAACAAAATTTGCTTAAATGTTTTTGGTATTATGATACATTTTCGAACTTATAAATGAAAATTCCAAATTTGACACATGGATATTCACTACCCCATCACAAAAGTGGATGAAGGCAAAAATGACCATAGTGTTAGTGAAAGTGAATGAAGGTGAAAATGGTCAAAGACAAAACACCCAAAAATGCACCACCATGGATGGATGGTGCATGGACATGTCATTTTTTTTCATTGAGTTTTTGTTATAGAACTAACCTCTTCATAATTAAAGATCTAGAGGTAAGGGTCATCCAACTAGATTGCTTGAAAACAAAAATATGGTTGTTCATGGGTGTGGGGTCACAAATGTCACAACCTTAGCCTTGGGCTCACAACGAAGGCAAGGGCTTGTAAGGGTGTAAGCTAAAAGGGAAGCCTGGGATTCACATCTCATGCTTTCGGGAGTGTAGGAGAGTGTGAGGGAATGAACCTTCACACTCCCCAAGTGAGTTCCCATTTTGGGAGTTAAAGTTTCGATGGATATTCGAATATTTTGAAAGTGATTATAGGGGTCAAAACCCAATTAGATTCTGGAGTTTTTTATATTTGAAATTCTTTTGGAACATAAATATCTAAAATGGGCTCGCATGACCCATTCAAGTGATTAAAACATCAGTTATGGTAAAAAAAAGGGCCAGGTATCAAATTGCCAATTTGATTCTCGAACATTAAAAGTTGGGAATCACCCTGATTTACTTGTGTGTAGGTAGCGTGAGACATGCCATTGGCAAACTCTCGATGAAGGCTACAACTTTGCTTTAGATCTCACTTTAATAAGAGGTTTTCACACAAAGTTATGGGCCTCCAAAGTCATAGGAATCCTAATTTTGGAAATTTTGGGATTCCCGGTACAAAATGACATTTGGGTGTTAGCCCCGTGGTTAGGCACAAAGTATATTATAAGGGGGAAGGTGGTGGCTTCCCCCAAGTCCGGGCCATGGTGAGTCTTGTAAGTCCGTGTCTACCTGTGATTCATTCGTGCACCAAAGGTGTTCTTGTTGTGCACTAACCAACTTGTTGTTTGGTTTGTGCAAGTCTGTGTGAGTAATTAAGTTGCTTGTCAATATTCCTAGTCCTAATCTTGGAGCTCCGACACACCCTTCTAACCCCAAAGTGTTGTGGGCCAGGGAATGCACCTCAACTCCTTCTCCTTTCGCTCCTTCCGATGTCTTTATCTTTGGATTCATAGTTGGGTCCATTAGGGAGCTTGAGGGTGCATCAACAAAAGTTGGCAAAAACTAGTAGTTCTATTATGTTTAATGTTTATATGTGTTTCAATTGTTTCAATTTTGTCCCCCCAAAAAAAAAAAAAACTAGTATATGGTCATGGAGGCACTCAGGTTCCATGAAACTTAAAGTTTGAACACAAATTAACCCTCCTACTATGGTCTTAATGGTGGTGGTTGTATTCTCACAAATTTTTTGTTTTATTCATGTTTCACAATCTTCCCTATTGCTATAAGCGAGCATGTGATCTCAATATGTTTATGTTTGTTCCATTGCCTTTTGAGTTGTAATTGTGATTGTCTTGTTCTTATTAAAATTGCAATCTTGTTTGCAATGTTCAATTGTCAATGATGTTCGTTATGATAGGTTTTGTTATTATTTTATGGTTATTTTTCAAGTAGACAAACAAGACAATAAACTTATCGACTTTATCTTGCTACACCTTGTTGATTGATTTCAAAGTATTGATTCTCTAATTAATTCTTAGTTTGGTTTTTAAATAACCAAATCATCTCAAAAATTGGTCACAAGTTCAAACTAATGTTGATTGGTTTAGAATTTTGGGCGTGTTATTTAGCAAATTAATGGTTTTGATCAAGTTAATTGATCATAAATTCTTAATCTTATTAAAGTTAACATTAGAATTGAACCTTGTAGTTTTTTGCTTTGGCATTGGATTCAAATCTAAAATTTTGGTGACAATGATTCATTAAACTTGATTGAATTGGAACAACTTTAGATTCCATAAGTCATCTTTTAGGTTTTTGGTTGACATTTTCAAATTGAACTTTGTTTGATTGATTCCCAAATAAAGACGAATGAAAAATATGTCTTTGTGGATTTGTGTTTTTTCATAGTTTTTTCAATATAAAAAACACCATAGTCACAAATATGTTTTCAATATCTTATGCACCAATTTGCATTTCATTTCTTTTCAATTGAATTTGAATTCCATTCAATGTATTCACATTGTGTACAATGTCACTTAATATTTCATTCAAATGGAACTTTATTTTCAAAAAATTAATTTTATTTTTTCCATTAGTTGATCGTCATTAATAGTGCGCAATGCACAAAACCCAAATTGGGTTATAGTCATTTTCTTAAGAACAATTTATGTTTTACATTTTATTTTAAAATTTTCAGCCTTGTTTTTGTGTCATGTGGTCACTTTTAATTGGTTGTAAAATAAAATAAAATAACTTAACCTTTTATCATTAATTTATGGTTCCATCCTTTTCTACATCAGCAACAAGAAGATCATTAGTTTTTCTTCTTTTATAAATTAAGGTATAGTTTATGTAAATTTGTCCCAACCCATTGAATATGATGAATTTGTCTTCATTACTTTTGGTATAGATTTTTAATGTAGGATCATAGGTATGTCAAAACCTTTTAATTATCTAATTTTCCTCCTTCAACAATTTCTTAAAAACTTGTGAAACTCTTCATGTTTATTTTTGGAAAATCAATGTGTAGCATCTCAAATTGTAGGGGGATAATTTATTTTTTGGTGCTTTTAATAGTTATTTCTTTTTTTGTCAAGAGGGAATTATTATTCTCCATTGAATTATACTACAATTTACTTTGACACAAAATTAATATGTTGACAATTGCACAATTTTTTAAGATCCCATTTAAAATATGTTTTGTTCTACCAAGCTTGTCATCAATCTTTTCTTTGAAAATGTTGTGATTAATAATGAAAATTGCTACTAGAAGACTTTTGATTAAATCATGTGGTCATGTTGATAAAATGAACAATTAAAAATAAATATACACAATTTAGTGCAATTTGAAGTTCAAGTCAAAAGTGAAGTACATTGGATGATAAAATCTCGTACAAAACATGAATCGACATGCAAACAAGATGTTTTGATTGCATTATGTTTGCCCACATGAAAGAACTACACCACAATTCTTTTCCCAAAAGTTAGCAAACTTGATTGTTGAAATGAAACAATCATCACTGTGTAGCTTTCAAACTCTCTTGAAAATAAATTGAATTTTTTTTCATAGAAAATCATGATAATGCTATTTCTTGTGAGGAGCACAAATATGAGCTCGGAACTCTAAGTCATGATGATGAAACCTCCATGGACACTATCTCAATACAATTTGGATGGTCCCATTATTTTCTTACACAATGTACTTTGTACTTAAGGGATTCACACAAAAGCTTAGAACTCATTCTAAAAAGAAATATTCACCTATTGTTTGATATGATATTAATATAAAGCAAGACATTGCACAATCACACATCTATCTCACCTATTCTTTGCCCACATCAACAATCAATAAATTGGATATAGAGAACAACACATGACAATCTCAACATGGACAATCTCAACTTGTGATTTATCAACTTGTAGATGTGGGAGAACTTCAAGGTATGCCCAATAACTATTCGCAATTTGATGAATTGTGCACCATGGAGACCATAAAAAATTCCCTTGTTAGACCTTCTTCATATTACCTTGTCTTTGAGGTGGAAATGCACATGAATCTTGTAGTTACCCCATCACATAATGGTGTTTGATCAGAAACAAAGAATTAATCCCAATTGCTTACTTAGTGATGAGCTCTTTCTTTATCATTTGTTAGTGCTTAGATCATCCCAATAGACTATCTCTAAAGCACACAAATCTTTAGTGTCATCAAGCACTTGCTAATGTCTGAAATATTCTTAAACCACAATCTCCCTCCCTCAAATCTAATCATGTTGAATGTTGGTGGTGTGTGGAGAAAAGAATTAGTGCTCACATATATGCGATTGAATGTTGGTGAGAGGGAAGGAAGATATCTACTGTCACATGCAATTGCATGTTGGTGTTTGTGAGAGGGAGAATCTAGTGCCACACATGTGATTGAATATGAGAGAAAAGAGATTACAACCACATGTGTTGGTGTGGGAGAGAAAAGAGATCTACCAAATGCAATTGCATGTTGGTGTGAGAGAGAGAACAGATTTAGTGCCACATGCAATTGAATGATGGCATGTTAGAGAGAAGAGATCTAGATCCATTCTGTTATCACCTCCAATGATGATGCCCAACCTGATTCTTGTGGATTTTAACTATTTGGCTTTTGCTTGAAGCAGAACCATTGCTTGTTTTTTTTGTTGAGGAACTGATCTTGAAGACATCTAAGGCTGGCTGATCAGTATCTGCCAAAGATGTAAAGAGATCATGAAGTTGAATGTTTGATCAAGTTCTCTTGAAATTGCTTGTGAGGGATTCAGCTTTTCTGAGCTCTGGCTAGACTGGCTTGCACCTGCTCGAAAATCTGTTTCTTCTCTAATTGATTTCTTGATGGAGAAGATGCCACAATCTGTTGTTTGCTCATGAGATCTTGAACTTTGGTACAGTGAAATTTCCTTTGAGGTTGGAAAGCAGGTTGAGATTGTAAGGCAAATGAATCTCGCAAGCGGGTCAGTGGGGAATTGATGGCTTTGGTTTCATACACATGTATTTTGTCCATATGCACCAACTGCAATGAGCAATGAAGCTAGCCATGGGGAAACAAAGAATGCTCATGGTAACACAAAGAGTGCTCATCAAGAGGAGGAGGAGGAGAAGATTGTTGATGAAAGGACTCAAGTGCTTCATGCAGCTATGGCATCTGGTATGGGTCACATTGCTTTCAAAAGACAATATTCAGATGAGGAAATCTATGAACGAGGAGGGTTTTGAGTCCATGTTCTCACAAAAGCTTTGTGGTTCCTTGAAATAGTTTGTTCTTGAAGTTGTAAACCAGGTCCATGAGAAGATGCTTGGGGGGGGGGGAAGAATACTGCAGCCTAGGTTAGGTTGGTTGGAAGCTGCACTGGTGGCAGGTGCAGGGGATGCATAACTTTCACCTTCTATTGTGCGAAGCTTCAAGCGTAAAGATGCTGCTCTGTTTGAGGTGAATTTTGGTCTTTCCACACATGTCAAATTCCCTTTGCATTGCTCAGTGATGTTTGTGCCTATGGCTTTCTATTGGAAAATACCTCATCTTGACATTTGTTTCTTACAAGCATTTTTTGGCTTTTAAATCTTGTACAGTTTTTTTATGGATGATTGCAAAAACAAGTTGCAAGAGCAACTAGAGAGGAAAAAGGAGTCGTCTAACATGCTTCTCACTGATCATATTGCCTCCAATGTGCACATGTGATTAGAAATGAATGTTCTAGTTACATCAAAGTGGGCTCAGCTCCAGAGCATCCAGGTTAGTACCACAAAACAAAACTCCCTTGTTTTTCCCCTAGTTTTCTTGTTTAGTCTGTTGCTGCAAAATGTGTAAAGCTCATCTTGCTTACAGTGCTCCTAACTTATCTTGTGGATGCCTGCTAATTGAGCTGGCAAATCCTTTGAGTGCACTGATGGTATTGAAGCAGAGGACATGTCAGTATTTGATCTATGGCAAGCAGCAGGCCATTATTGTGCACCAGATATGGAATGGTATACAAAGCAGACAGTGTTAGGGGCAGTCCATACTACAACAGAGCTCTACATGCTTACAGACTACACCCCAAGGTGCAAAACTTGAAACTGAGTTAACATCTGCAGCTTCTATCTACAACAGAGAGATTCATTTGTTGCAAATTGAGTCTGCAGACTGTTACAAGTTGTGTTTGCAACTTTCCAGAGTTTTGGTGTCATAACCATGAATGCCAAACACAGTCTTAATATGTGGTTGTATACAACAAAATGGCCAGGATATCAGGAGACATGGACATTCTTGGAGACTCAGACTAGAGATGCTGTAAATTGCTGCAAGAGTCGTGAAGAGATGATTTTGTTTTGATAGTGTCTTTACCACTTTGCGAGCAGGATTTTTGTACAATAGGTAATCTTGGTTGCAGGAATAGCATTTCCTCTGTACCCATGTGTGATTGAATACTATGTGCTCATCGGGGAGAATACATGTGGGCGTGTTCTGGTCATCCATTTAGTTCAAGCTGTTGGCCAAGGTTTGAGCAACTCTGTTGCATCCTTTTTTATCTAGCAATCTGCCTCTTTAAGATTTGAAATATACACTTTTATATTGGTCAGCTGGATGTGGTCTGCACACACGAGCATGATCCATACATGTTTCCATCACACTCTGTTTTTTCCCTCATCTTCTTCATTTAGTATAAATCTCAGTTCAATTTCTAGGACATACACAGGTCTCTCTTTGCAGGAAGAAATCCAAACATGGGCCTTCCAAATGCGCTTAAGTGTGATGATGATGATGACAACGTTGATGATGATAGGAAGGAGAAAAGTTCCTGGATAATTTTTTTGCAATTTGCTATTGAGATTTACACTTCTTTGTTGGAATGCTGGAGCATCACAATGTGCTCAATAGGCCTTTCAATCTCCCCTCCTCCCTTACTAACTTTGGTTAAAACACTGGAATCAGCAACTTCTGTACTGTTGTTTCTGCAACCCCCTGACACCTGCATGTAAAACTCAATATCACGTCTTGAAATCCTTCATATTCAAGACAATCACCTAATTCAGACATCCTGGCTGTCATTTTCTTCCCATGTTGCACAAGGTGCACAACATTCTCCCTTTCAACATTCTAGCTTTCAGCACAATTCCAAAATCTTTCACCAAAAGCACAGAATATAGGTTTAGGGATTTTGCTTACTAAGTAGTTATGGAGGATCACCTGAATGTCAATGTTGAATGTAATCTCTTTGAATCCAGACTGTGATTTCCCTTATAGCAGCAAACACAGGATATTGCATTTACTACATCCACAAACAACAGCTCACATTTATATATGCTGCTCCAGAGAGGAAAGTGGTTTACTTTTCTTGATCTCATGATTGATCTAGTTTCCATGGTTTTTTTTTGGTGGAGGCACTAGATTTCAGCTCCCAAGAAGCAAAGCAAACCAGATCCACTTTGCCAAACCAGAAGCAACATATCATCCTGGATAAACATGAAGGAGGTCTGTTTTCTGATGACTACTTGCTAAAACCGATCTTCAGTATAGTCTTTTGCAAAAGACAAAATACCCATCATCCCTTTTGCATAAAGATTGCTGCTCCAGAAGCCAAGCCCTGGGGAGTTCTTGAGGAAAATCCATTTACCTTTTGCTTATGGATTGCTGCTCCAGAAACCAAGCTCCAGGGAATTCTTGAGGGAATATCCATTGCATATACACAGATCACTGCTCCAGAAACCAGTTTCCAAAGAATTGTCAAGTGATCTTTAGCAATCCAATTGTGCAGAAGAAAAACTCAAAAGATTATGTCGCAAGAGGGAAGAATACTGAGGGAGAAGGTTTTTATACTAAACAAGGGACAGACAAAAGTACAAGTGTGGAGTTGGTCCCAACCGCGCCCTCCAAACCCTAATTTCTACGCAGAATTGTACACAGGAATTTTAACACCACCACCACCAATTTCAATGATTTTGTTTCCTTTTACATTCGTGTCGCTGGCAAGCAGCAGCGACGCAATAGAAGAAGAACGTCGATTTTTCGCCAAGTTTTCGTCATCGTGAGCACGGTTTCCTGGAATCGACACTTCTAGTGTCTCTGGCTCTCCATCATCATCATGGTCCCTCCTCATCTTGCACCACCACTCGTCGTTCAAGAAGCGTTCCAATTCCAGTTCAAAAGATGCCAAGAGTTCCGCATTCTCGAATGTCGATTCTAGTTCCTCCGCCCACAATTCCTCAGGAGTCGTAGTAGAGCTCTCCTTCTCTGATCCATCATCATCACTGGAAACTTTTGCAGCAGTAGGAAGAGCTGTACTATCCTTTGTCCTCAGGCTCTCTTCGGATGCATCTTTTTCTTCAAAGACATGATGCTCGACTGTTGTGTAGCCAGAAGCTTTAAAGCTACTTTTGTGCAGACAGGTTGTTGCATCATCCTTTGCTGAGGATTTCGGCTTTGAAGGATATCGAGGAGGTTTGCCCACACCCGGTGCCTTGGCAGCTGCTGCCTTGGATGCATTCCGAGGTGCTTTTGGCGACACAGGCGTTATTGCAGGTTTGCGCTGCTCTTCCTGTCTCTGAGCAGGAGTTTGCGGAGAGATCTTGCCTCTTTCCTGATTCAAGCCCTGAGCAGCTTCTGACACGACGACTGCTCTCGGAGCTGGTGACTGATGAAACTGTGATGGATCATGCTCTTCGCCGTCGTCGTCTTGCTTTGATTTGTGGTCTGTCTTTAGGGAGGGGTAGTACTGTTTTGACGATGATTGCATGATTTTGCGGAATTCTTGTTGCGGAGTTGCTGTAATGATCTTCTCCTGCCTTTGCAGCCTCGAAGAAATCATGGGTTGTTCCGACAAAGTTAGACCCGCCGTGTTGCCTTGCTGCCTTGAGGACCTTGCACTTTCAGTCTTTGGTGAGAAGCTACCACCAGGATCTGATGGTTTGAGCTTCCAGGTAGAACAACCTTCTGCTGATGATGCCAACGGTTTCATCCCGTTTTGATCTTTCTCTGCAGGCGTGTCCAAGGTCATTCCTTGGAAATCAGGAGAAGAAGGAGATTCAACAGGCTTCACACGACGACGAGATCGAGCAGCTTTTGCAAAAGCCAAGTCTTCCACAGTGCGGATTGCACGAACAGTACTCCTAGATATATTCTTATCAAAAGGTTTGAACTTGGGTGGTGATGATCTTGTCGAATTGCTCCTCGAGCTACTGTTTTGAAGCTCGCCGAAAGCAGCAGCAGGAGGCCCTTGCAGCAAATCTTCCTCGAGTCCATCCATAAGTTCCCACAGGTTGATAGTTTCAGCTGGATGTGCTTCTTCCGCTGACACCGAAAGCTTTGGGCTATCGGCGGCGGCGGCAGCAGCAGCAGCGATAGTAGGTAGTCGGCGCTTCTTCTTGGGCAGTGGGCTCAACCTCTGCATGATCTCTGAAGACCAAAGCCCCGCCGCCAGCATCTCTGCAGGACTTGTTGCATCGAGATCCGTCGTCACCTGGATCTCAAAGAATTCATCATCGTCAACAACACTTGATTTAGATGTCGGAGCCACCTTCCGCCCTGCATTCTCCAATTGCTTTTCAAGGGGTGGTGGATCCAATCTGAGGGCACCATATGTGCTCGACGTGAGAACCACGACGTGGTGGTAACGATTTTTGTTGTCGCTAGACTTGGTGTGATGCCGATGCTCTGGCACGGTTGACACGCTCGGACCCAATTGCAGACACGCCCCATACTTACTTAAGAACCGCGTCTCCAGGCTCGTCTTGGATGCCGAACACCCCATCTCACACAACGAAACTGATCACAACAGCAGAATCCTCAGACTCCGCTCTTCCAAAGTTCAATGCTCCCCGAATTCGCAACACAAATCGCACGTACTCAAACAAAAGAAGAACAACAAGGAGATTGATGAAGCATGCAGTTCTCGGCTGTCAAATTCCTTACGAAGTCATAAACCCGCGCTCCAATCTTCAATCAAATTCGCAAAAGTCGCAATAATCACAGCAGAATCTCATCATGATTATGTTCTGAATTTTGATTTCTGGTCACCCCATCATGAAAGAATCAAAGCTTTCTCAGAAAACTTCGATCAACAAAAACCAGCAGCGAACAGCTGGGCGGAAGTAATACTTCTTCTAGACTCCCTGCTCCACCGTCCCTCAAATTCCTTCAAAACAGCAAGCTACAGTTGGAACTCATGAAAGAAATATTCATGGAGAAAGAACAGGAAGACGCTAAATATCCCTTAACGAGCTCTGTCTGGGTGTCAGAACAGTGTCAGAAGAGTATGAAGAAAGAACCGGAAGATGCTAAATACAAAAAAACCCTTAAGGAGTTCTGTCTGGGTGGGTGTTAGAACAGTGTCACAAAAGTAGAAAAAGATGTGCTGCACACTACTTGGAGCCTGGTGGATCTGCCGCAGGCCTAGTTACAGGGTGAATAAAACAAGCCACATCTTTCTCTAAATGCTCAAAACTATGCTACTAAAAGAATTCTCCTTCAAGCTGGTGGGACTGTACAAAACATGTGGGACTGTATAAAACAAGGGGTGTGTCACACTGTGGCCTTGCCATTTACATTGAAAAAGTATCTTAAGGCGGCAAAAGAAGAATTATGGAAACTCAAATTATTTCACCATGCAAAAATATAATCTTCAAAAAATCCTCTAAAAGAAACCAAAATCCTTCAAGATATTAGGAACTCTATAACTCTTGGAGGTATGCTAGCATTGAAATTGGTGTGGGATAACCCAAAAAAAATTATCTTTTTACAAAACAAGAAAAATCATGTAACTTGCTTTTGCACAAAATCATGCAAGGCACAAAAAAAATTAGCTAAAAAATACCCCAGACAAAACTGCATTTAGTATCTCCCCGTCCCCAAGACCAGCTGATGCAAAACCACAGAAGAAGACAAGCTGGATAGAGCTCGTTAAGGGGTGTTTATGTCTGGGGACAGAACCCTTGAACAAAGAAACAATGAGAAAAAATAATCTGTCAAAACATTCATTGATCACTACTAGGTATGCAGTACAAACCAAAAATCCACCACCAGCTACTTGCAAGCCTAGGATGAGGATGCCCTGGAGGTTCACAGAAGTTTATTGGATTCTTCAGAAAACAGAAATGGATTGCACCAGCAGCAGATTGGATAGGTAATACAAAACAGAACAAAACAAAAGATTGATGCGGCAGCAGCAGATCTTTCTTCTTATGAATGTAGCAGAGCCAGAAATGCTTCCAGAATCATCAGCGCTGATTTCCATGTCGTGAAGCTGCTTCTTTCTCTCAAAATTGGAAGGATTTTATTGGTTATACAGGATGATAGGCCCAGGGTTTAGGGTTTAGGGTTCATGATTTTATTTAGTGTGACCAGAGTCATTGGCCCAATTGAATAAATTTTGAAAGTGAAAAATGGTACAGCTTCTTTCAGCAGCCTAAGTCTGAAATCCAATTAAAATTTTTGTTCAATTTCTATATACAAAATTATATCTGCCACACCTTAGATCTTAAAATTACAAAGTCGTCTCCATAAAATCCTACTCATTGAGGGCTTTCCAATGGTACCAAGTGTGCAACCAAGATGATTTGGGAGATCTCTATGTGAAACGAATTACCTACCTCTATATCTACACATGCTTGCTCAATTATAATCAGCATTTTTTGGGAAATTCTTTTCAATCAATATGCTTTTCCAATGCAAGTTTGAGTAAATTTACTCTTTTATGGCAATGTTTTTTAATTTCTTGACTTAAGAAAATCTTATTACAAGACAATGATGAATAATACATTGATGTATATATATGTATGATGGGTTACAAAAATGATGAATACCCTACTACCTTGGCAACTTCAACAATAATATTATTATTTTAAAAAAAATTGGAATTTTCAAAGAGTATTCAGAGCCCAAAAATTTGTGAAAGAAAATATTGAATCTTCAAGAATATTTCATTTGATGAATTGAAAATTTCAAGCTTAATTAATTATCCGGTCAAAACTGCCAAGTTACTATGGTAATACATTCATGGTTTTTTTAATTGACAAAGAATACTCCAAAGAAAAGAATGAAATATGTTTCATGGGATTGGTGGAAGGTTCGATTCTTAGTGGTGCCCTGTACTCGTGGCCTGCCCCTTTTGGGCTGTTTGCTTGCCCGGACTTTAGTCCTTGTCCCTTGTTTCTTTTTCTCTCCCTTGTAGTGGGTGCTTTCTTTTTATAAAGCTCCCCTCTCTTTAGTTGATATGCTTCATGCGACCGGTGGAGGGCAACTGGTGGAGGGTTTAGTTCTTAGTGGTTCCCTTTTCTCCTTGCGGCCCGCCTCTTTTGGGCTTTTGCTTGGCCGGACTTAGGTCCTTGCCCCTTGTTTCTTTTTCTCTCCCTTTTGTTGGGTGCTTTCTTTTTATAAAGCTCCCCTCTTTCTAGTTGATATGCTTCATGCAACTGGTGGAGGGCAACTGGTGGAGGGTCCAGTTCTTAGTGGTTCCCTTTTCTCCTTGTGGCCTGCCTCTTTTGGGCTGTTTGCTTGCCTGGACTTTGGTTCTTGCCTCTTATTTCTTTTTCTCTCCCTTTCTTGGGTGCTTTCTTTTTATAAAGTTTGGCAAGGTTTTCATCAATTTGTTTTTGAAATCAGTTGTCAACACTAGCTTTTGACACTTGTCTATGAAAAAAGCTTGCCAGATAAAGCAGGCAAGTTCAGCTCTATGTGATGCAGCGATCCTATCTAACACGGAACACTGTAGCAATTAGTGTAATTATTTATTAAAATATTGGCACATTCCTCCCACTTGGAATGAATGGGTGCAGGCCATCATTACATCCAGAATTATGGGTTTTTTTTTGTTTCGGCAAAATCATCAGATGGTTAGAGAATCCTATTCCTTCTTTTGCTAAACTTCCCTGATATACCTTAACACTTAGTTTTGATAATATGCAAGGAAATGACTGTTTTTCAAGGTTCCCGATCACCAATTTTTTTTAAGGATTGAAAAGACAATTGCCAGATTCTAGATCAGGTTCCATTCACTGTTTCTGTTTTTGGAGAAATTTTTCGTCTTGACAACCCCCAAAAAAAAACCTTGCCACATGTACAAAGGCAGTTTTGGAAAAAATTGGCACGTTGTTGTTACATTGTGAGGAGTGTCACTGTTGAGGGCATTATGAGGGTATTGTTTGGATTTTGGATGCAATGGTGATTGGAGCCAAGGTTAGGGCTTTGATTGTTTAGGGGGATATATTTGTTAAAATGAAGACAAGAATTAGAAATTTCATTAGGAAATTTTTCAGTTCACACCCTTTTTGGTTAAATTCAGACCCTTTCTTCACGCGTCCGATTATATGCAGATTAAATTTGAGTGTGTGTGCCCCACCCCCTTGATGTCTAGATGAAAAGTTATTAATAAAATTATGATACATTTGGAAAAAATTGTATAGTATATTATACCAAAAAAAGGGTTTGAATTTAACCAAAAAAGGTGTGAATTTAAAATTCTCCTTTCATTATAGTATAATGTCTCTGCACATCTATATAAGAGCATCTCCAGTGGTGCTCAGTACGTGACCCTGCGAATATATTTTTCACATAAAACTGAAACTGGGACACAAATAGGTGGGGGACTATTAATAGCAAACCACCCGGACGAATCATTATGATGGGCCAATCGGAAAAACTGAGCAGCAATTACAGTAGAATCTCCCAAAATTTATACTTCTCAATATTGATAACCTCTCAAAAATTATA
Organism: Sphagnum tenellum; assembly: GCA_963921925.1. NCBI lineage: Eukaryota > Viridiplantae > Streptophyta > Sphagnopsida > Sphagnales > Sphagnaceae > Sphagnum > Sphagnum tenellum. The sequence continues at coordinate 9,950,521 of OY998159.1, read as the reverse complement.
AAAAATCGCTGGCCCCAAGTTGGGCCCAACTAAATTTCTATAAATTTTTTTTTATAAGATCTGGCTGGCCCAGACATTTTCAAATTTTATAATGTGATGATATATTAATTAAATTACTTATTTGCAAGCTTACTTATCTTATAATTAATAACCTCCCAAAATTTATAGCTTGAACCCAATCCTAACCTTATAAAATTTGAGAAGTTATATAATAATGGGCAAACCGTCATTAGTATCAATGATTGAGCCACGTCATTGATGCCTCTCTTATAATTAATAACCTCCCAAAATTTAAAGCTTGGACACGGTCCCAACGCTATAAAATTTGAGAGGTTCTACTGTAAATCATATTTATTACACTCTTTTTTGCAGGTGCACGACGCTGTTGCGACTTTCACCACCCACGGCAACCTGCACAATTATTTGGACACAAAACTATTTTCCTGAGCTAAACCGCCATAAGTTAGATTTTCTTCATCCAACTTTTCTGTACAGGATCACATACTGAGCACTGCTGGAGAAGCTCTAATAAAAACCTTCAAACTGGGGTTGTCAGGTTATAAGGTCAAGTTGCAGGGTCACCAGACCAGAGGTTCCAGTTCCTTTTGAACCTCCATTGGAACCTAACAGAAAACTGACCTATTTTCAAAATGGAATTAGAACTTAAATTGAGGATGCTGTCTTGTTTTGAAAAGTTGGGGTTCTCTAGCTACATATTGAAAAAAAACAACAACATTTTTGGCCCTACATTTTAGATAAGTTATTGTATTTGATCGGTTATCTATAATTAATATTATATAATCTTTATTTTGAACTGTGTGGATTAGTTGAACAAACTAATTACAAATTTTAGTTTGGTTTAGTTGTGTGTAACGGAGATGGAACTTGACCTTGTTTTAAATTAGATGGTTTTAAATTTTTTGTGAAAATGATCAGAACCACAGATTTTAGAGATCTAAAAAAATCAGTTTCAAGACTGGACCAAGGGACTAGAGGTTCTATCAAATTTTTTAAACAAAATGGAATTGAGATTGAAGGTTCTTTTTGAAATCAAGAATTGCACAACACTATTCAGACCTACCCCTTCCAAGCTTAACTATCTCACCTTTTTTTTCTTAACCCATGGGTGTAAAAACACAACTTAACATGTGTTTTTTCAGGTTCAGGTTATCTATATTAGTTTAACAACTTAACTCGTTCAAGTCTATATTTAATTAAAATTTTCCCCTACACATCTACATGGACATGAAACAACACAATTTTCAGACCTAATACAAATAATGATGAACTATTGGGAACCATATGAGAAAACAATAGGAAAAAAAAAGAAAAAGGAGAGGGATTTTGCTCAGTTTGGAGGCTGGCAAGAGCATGACACTCCTATGTAATAATTATATTGAAACAATTATTTGAATAATTGAAACACATGTTGTGAATGTTAGGCACTTTCTAAGACGTTGGAATTTAATTGGTATGGCACTTTAGATGATAAACTTGTTCGTCCTGGAAGGTTACCTCAGAGCACCGAATTGCCTACTTTTTGAAGAACTGGTTGTAAAGTCAGTGGGCCTTTCTTTTCTTATGTGTCTTTGCAACAACATTACATCAAGACATGGCATAGTGTGCACCCTATAGAAATGCAACACAAAAGGGTTGTATACACATATAGGGATTTATTTTTTTCTACAAACACCTGGCATAATGCACCCTATGAAAATTGCACACACACTGGTGCCTAAGGAAATGGGTTCTCTTTTGGCAAGAAAACCTAGCATAGTATTCCATCCTATGGAGATTACACGCAAGTGCAAGTATCCCCCAATATGCGGCTTCTTTTGGTAATGAGACCTGGCATAGTGCACCTGATGGAAATTGCCACACAAGACGGTGTCCAATGATATGAGTTTTTGTTTGAGATTTCACATTTTCAAGACGAGCGGTTTTCATGAAATATGCAGCAGCTTTATAAAAGGTTCATTGGATAGATTCTTCAAATTTTGAGAACCATGATTATATATGTTAAAGAACCACCCTAAGGCCCATTGGTTATTTGATGCCATTTGTAATAACTGCCCAACATTGGTTGTAGCAACCAAAGGTAATAATCTTATTGTCACAAAGACTACATAAAGCCCATTATGTCTAGTTTCAATAAATAAAAAGATAGGTACGTCTAATCTAACTAATTTCAAGTGGTATTATAGTCAAATTGGACATGCCAAATTAAACATGGAACATCCAACACATGCATGGACTACGTAAATGATTTGAAATAAACATTTTGACATGGACTATCATCATGTGAAACATGACATGAAAGTAAACTATGAATTTCATATTCTCATTTTTTTGTTTGTGATGCTTCATATAAAAATAAAATAATGGATAACAATCAAAATATAACAAAATGACATGTCAAAAAATGAAAGATCAAATTGAATTTTTTTTAAATCTTGAATTATTATTTTTAAAAATAATGTAGATGTGAAACTTGAACTAATGTAATGTCTTTAAATTAGAAATTAGAAATAATAAAAAATTATCTAGATTTATAAATATAAAGACATTTGAATGTGACTTATATAATTTCAGAAGTGAAATTCATTTCATTGTGAGATTTCTTTAAATAAAATTTAATACAATTATTACTCTTGGTTTTTCTCCCAATTCTAGATATAAAAATTATTTAAATATTTTTTTGAATTTTAAATATTATAAAAAATTATTTAACTGAAAATTTGAATAAAATAAATGGATATATATATATATATATGTAATACATTTTACATTTTGAAATTAAAAGGCATTTCAATGTAATTATCAAACTAAATTATGATATTAATGATGTAGATGTGTAATCAATTTTATTATGAAATTATTTAATTATATGATAGGCTTATAATGTGCAATACTAAAACATGTGTTTATAAATTTTATGATAACAATTTTGTCATCATGTGAAGTGATGATTGGATGGACTTGGGTTGTGACCCAAAAAGTTAAGACTCAAATTTCACAGCAAACATGTTATGAACATGATCATCTCTTGTGAGTTCAAAAATAACTAATTAACATACAACCTTCGATTTGTAATTGTGTTGAATGGTGAAGGCCTTGCCTTATGGCCATGACATGGGAGTGAAAGGTTCAATTTTTCCTTGGGACACCTTGTTCATACCTTCATGTTTACACATGACCTCCATACCTAAATGGCCTACATGCCTTGGGGGAAGGGGCCTAGAATTGTAGGCTTGTTATTTTACATTCTTAGGTACTTTCATTTTTGGTTACTTATAATTTATTTAAAAATAATTTATAAATCGTATTTATGATTTATGTTACTTATTAATCAACATCAATTAACACTATGTCAATTATTGGGGTATATACACTTTAAGATGGCTCATTTTCAATTGATGCTCCATTCCCTAAAAGTTCATACGGTAGTTTTAAATAAAAGTATATTTTGATATCATTAATTTAGTAGGGAATTACATGATGGTTAATGAACTAAAAAGACCCTATGAAGAATAATTATCCTAAATAATTTTTTAATGTACATGTTAAAAAAATAAAAATAAAAATCCACCCAAAAATGGTTATGATACAAATTTATGAAATTATGGCTCATTTTAGGCCATTCAAAAGTCCATAACTATATATTTGGTGTATACATGTTACAATTTTTTTTAATAGATGTTTCCTTTTTCAAGTTGACAATCTAAATCTAACCACAAATTTGGAAAATTAATGTTTTCATGCCATGTTAATAACATGTAAATGCATGACATTTTGCAAAAAACTAAATTGTGACTCAAAAAGTGAACCACCCTACCTTGCAACCTCCATTAATCAAAACATACATGACACAATGCCCATGTAACTAATAATTTCATTATGTTTGACTTGACTAAAATTTAGTCGTGAAAGACAATTTTAAAAACAAGATTTGTTGTAATGTTTATAACTTGCTATAGGTTAACTAAAATTGGATCCCTCTTCCACTCCTCAACCACATGCACATGAACAATGACCAATTCATTGAAATAAATTGCATTTTCAAAATAATCTTTGTCATTCACAAAAAAATGTTGTGCATTACCTTTGCCATGGTCCAACTCATTGAATTTTAGCATTGCAAGGGCAATTATCAACTTTCAAAACTTGAAAAACTTTTGAATCTTGAAAATTTGTCATGGGCAACCTTCTTGAATGGAAGATTAAAACAAATTGTAAATATTTTCTTTTTTCTTCACATTGTCGCCATTTGCAACTTGAACAACAACATTATCCCATCTCTTAGTTGATGCAAACAACTCCTCAAATCTCACATGGAAATTAGTGGGATAGGCATAAAGTTGCCAATAATAGTTTTCAATTTGGCATTGGTGCACTTTTTCAAACCATAATGTTTGACAACGGAGTCCAATTCTGACACTAAAAGTTTTTGTTTGTTGTAAGATTCATATTTGTAACAATAATCCTCCCCTTACAACATCCTCTTTGTTACAACCCTTACTTTAAGCTTGTGACCACAATTGAGCATAATAAAAAAAATGGGCCACATAAGAAAGGTTACATTGTTCTAAAAGTTAAACACACTTTTGCAAGTGTGAGAAAGTGCCACAATGTGGGAGAATGTAAGGAAATGAGTGATAATAAGAGAACTATCACAAATAAAAACATTGTCAAGTTATGAGTCCTAACTCTCAAGTCTCAAAGTCGGAACATATTTGGAACAAGATTCATAACTTGGTAGTTTTGAATGAAAATGCCCAGGGTTTGGGGAAAAAATTTCATTCAAATGTAGCCATTGCGTGAAGCTATAAAATATATTAGAGAAAAAAACATAATGATTTTTCCAAGTTGGAGCCATGGTGTGTTTAATGAGTTTAACATTTTTGTCCATGGTTCATTTGTGCATCATTTGAATTCAAACTACACTAATTGGCCTTTCTACTTGGTTTGTCAAATTTGTGAACTCAACTTAGAAGCTTGTTTTAATTTCATATTGGGTTCCCACATAATCTTTCACCTTGGGAGTTGGGGAACATGGCTGAAAATGCATTACAATTGGACCATTGTAGGCAAAAATGATGTATAATTCATATGACAATTTGTAGTAAACTTGAATCTTGATGGCGACCTTTTGGCAATCCTAAATTCAAGCAAAAAAACTTTGGAATGTGCATGATAACTTCTTGTAAATCAAAGTTTACATTAAATCAAAACCTAGGGAAATCATTTTTTATATATTTTAGAAAGCACCTAAGATAAATACATATTTTTTAATGTGTTATGCAATAATGAAATATTATATTTATATTTTAAATATATTCCAAATATATTTTCATGATGAATATAAGTACCCTATTTACATTTAAATAAATTATATGTTATTATTTTTTCAATGTTACACCCTAATTGTTTTCCACATGTGCCATTTGGAATAAAATGGAAATGACCTCCTTAAAAATCAAAGTTAACCTTAATCCAATGATTGAATAAAAGGGACTGTATGCATTCAATGTACATATAAGATAACGGATATATATTTACAATTATAAGGTCTCATGTTGGCTGACATGCTTTATTAACAAAGGAGAAAAAAATGTAAAAAAATTCAAATATGTTTTCTCTTTTATTATCAACACTTCTTTGATGAATTTTTTTTATTAATAAAGTTTTAAAGGCTTACAAATAGAAAAAAATCATCTAATGATTAAAGTATTAAGCAAATGTAATAACTTTCCTTAATTTTGGGGGATTTATATTTCTTACATCATTATCATTCTTCTCCAAGAATTTCAATCATAAATATGGTGTATAACCTCACTTTTGAAATATTTATTTTTTCATAATTTATAACATGAAATCTTAATTTTTTTGAAATATACTCATCAAATATTTAGTCTTTATAAATTGTTGAATTTTTTTGAATAATAGACTAAACCAAGTTTCAAACTTTTCAAATCTACCCAAAGTTCATAATATTATCTTCACATTTTATGTACATTTTGACAATAATTGGAAATGCAAGAAATAATATTTGTGATAACAAATTTTGCAAACTTGAAGTGATTTCACTTGTGCATGAACTATGTTTGGATTCCATTGCAATACTAGAAATTGTCAATGTTCTTTGCCATTGGTGCCATTTGACAAACCTAAAGGTGCATCACTATTGTTTGTGATCTTGTTCCTATTCATGATGTTGTTCTTCCTTATTTGTTGTCATGTAAATTTCACTATGTTGAATCTTGTCATCCATGGCTTTAAGGTGTAGTGGCCACATTCTTGTAACCTTAAACCTTGACGTTATGTTTAGACAATTATTGGTTCAAAATTTTGTTGATGCATTCAATTAATGTAATCTTGTTTGTTTGGACCCAACAACAATATAGAAAGTTCTTGAACCTTTCATTGTAAACCTTGTTTATGACAAAAGTTTTTATTTCATCATATTCATTTGACATTTTAGAAACATCTCGACTAGCAGTCAATATGAGACCCTACATTAAAAAATTTGGATGAGGTATAACAATCAAATCTAGTGGATTCATTGAAAGATTGTGACCTTAAAAATGCATAGCTTTCAAGGCCTTGGAGAAGCCTTGGAATATTGTAGTAAACATAATCAAATTGTATTTATTGATTGATCCTTGTTTTTGATTGGCTAAGTAACTTGATTAGTCTAGGTGAGTTGCCTTTACTAATTCCATGCCTATTTCCAATCCCAAATTCAGTTTGGTGGGTGGGGTTGGAAAAAAACAAGTAATTAAAACTTGGAAGTGAAATAATTTTTCAAGTTCACATATGAATGTTTTTCAATCTCATTTAATTATTTTGAATCTATTTTCAAATTGAATTTTGAATCTTTTACTTTAGGTTTCAACACTATTGCATTAAGCACTACAAAGAATCATGCCCATTCTAACCCATGTGTTTGCAATTTGTGTCTAAATCAACAATTTTGTGATTATAGATGTGAATATCCTTTGTGCCACCTAGTTAATACAACTTGTAATCACATAAACAAGTACAAAGTGGTTTGCAATTGCATATGTCATTTACACTTGCAACTAATGTCAAAAGATGAAAAATACACTTATATCATTCATTTTTATTGGCATCCCAAATAGATGAAAATCTAGTTATTTATATGACATGGAAAGTGGTTCGTAGGCCATTGGATACCATGTTGCATCTTTTCAACTTGATTTGTGACTATAAATCCTAGTTGCAAATGTGCATGGTAACTAAATGTGAAAAAAAATGACTTGACCAATGAAATTGTAAGATTTCATGGTCCAATTTTTTTTTTAAAAAATGAACTAACCATCAAATGTGTAGTTAGGTTTGGTGGGTTCATGAAAATTTAAGAAGACCCAAAACAATCAATAGCAAAACTGGACCATTTTGAAATTTTAGCATTATAAGGTTTTTCATAAATTATAATTAGTTGTACAAAATACATATTTATCATCCATTTCTTAGGACATCCATTGATAGATGAAAATGTATTTTTTACAACTAGTCATGTAGACAAATGGTAATAGGTAGCAATTAGTAAATAAAGCTAAATAGTGGGTAATATGTATGTGGTTAAGTAGTATGTATTTTATCATGTTTAAGGTTTAGGGTTTATGTGCTTGAATTTTTTTTTCAAGGACTGATCATTGAAATTGTATTCCATAATGAAATTCAAATTTTTTTCTTTTCAAATCAATTTATATTTTCTAAATGAATTTTTTTTGTGTACATTAGTGAAAGAACTTTAAGATTAAACTTTTATTTGATAATTTGGACAAATTTTAATAAGATATCAAATATCAAAAATGATGTTTTGTGTAATGTTTGAATGAATTAAGGTAAATTAAATGCATATTAGTTCATAACAAATGGGGTGGCTTGGTGGTAAAAAAGGTTGATTTTCATCCTTGGGGTTTCAAGATTTTTCACAAATGACATGGGTTGTGATCAATGGTGGAATATTGAACAAATATTTCGTACCTACATAATCAACATATGTTAGGTGCTTACTAAGTGGATTTAAGTAAACAAAATAAATGGCCCACCTAATAATAGCTTAAATTAACTTTTTAAGCTTAACCTAAATATTGACATGTGTCAACATGATATAGATTGAAAATCATGAAATTAATGATCATATAAATATATTTTAGAAAATATAAATAATGTGATTACATCATTTAGTCAGAAAAGCAGTCACAAAATGACGATGTCATGTAAGTTACTTTGGATGGATGAAAATTTTATGTGAATCACATTTTTATGCAATTGCCATCATGACTTAATGCAACGTATTGTTTTTTGCAACTAGAATTTTATGCAACTTGTTCAAGGCAACTAAACTTTGTGATAGTTCCATGAGATAATTATGATATAAAACTAGTCATTAATTCAATCATTGATTTGCAAGTTTCCTTGTGGTGACAATTAACTACTTTTTAAAAGATTGAAGCTCATCCCTCACCCTTGTTGGTATGGAGGACATGCTTAAAGAATTGAAATGAGTAAAAATGAATGGGTTGATGTTCAAATGTATTGACTTTGCCCAAAAACTTATGAATGTGATGCTTTGTTTTGGTGGGAATGCAATGTGCACAAAATTGAAGGGAATCTCCAAGGTGTGTTCTTTAAGTTGTTCATACATGTGTTTAGTTACACGATCCAATAATCACATTGTGTCCTTTGCATGTTAATGTGATTTGTTGCTATCTTTAGTTGCCTTAGATCATATTCGTACATTGTAAGACAGTTAAGAGGTTCTGCACATTTACTATTAATTACATCTTGTTTAATGTGACAAACCAACCCCATCACAAAACACTACCTTTGCACAATTTGCTGCCATAAGTCACATCCATAACCCGACACTAGAAGTACCATCCCACTGGGGTGTGCGTTTCCACACCAGTATAAGTACTTGTATGCACTAGAATGTGATATAGAATGAAACATCACCAAACCATAAGGGTGAGAATTTTTTAAAAACAATTGCCCTAATTCACACCCACAATAGAACACAAAAGACACCACCCTAGTTGGATGTAGAAAAAAATTCGAACATAATATGTCAAAATTGGAAGTTTGGTCATAATGGTTACTTTGAGCAGTTACAAGAGCATGAGTGTTTGTTAGCCAGCTAGGTTTTGCAATATTGAGATGCTTGATTGTAGGTCTTTATTTGGTGATGGATGTGCTTGCCTTATATATTGTTAGGTCCATGTGGCCTAGATTGAAAGCACTCCACTCACACCTTCTATTTGGGCCTCTATTACTGTATTTCACATCCAATGTTTATCACATCCAACAGGCATAGTGATTTTTTTTCTTTTTCCTGATGAAATTTCGCCATTTTTCAAAAAAAATTGTGAAAATTTGGAATTTTTTTTCCTATACAAAAGTCAAGTAATTTTGCTAATTTTTTGGGTTAAATTTTGCCAAAAATTCATTATAAAAAAAATGAAAAAAAAACTCAACAGGCACTGCTATTCCCACCCATATACCTGAAAAAGTGAACAGCCTAAAGTGAGTGCATGTTTGTTAGAATATTGTTATGATTCAGAGCACATTCAGGTTTGTTCCCACAATCATTTTTTCTTCACATGGCATGTTCATATGTTAATAATGCTGCGCAGTTATTTGAATTTATAAAGAACCACTTATTTTGATTTTTCAATATTTTAGAATCAAAGAACCACCAGTTGTGGATATTTCAAAAACCATAACAAACCACCATTTTTTTATGAAAGTCTTTCTCATGACTCTTGTGGGGGGTGTTTTGCTGGTGGGAATTCCAGACCATATTCTTCTAACATTGATCTAGATTACTTCCAGCAAGTTCATTTCTTGAAGATGAAGACATCCCCTTAGTTGTTACACCATGGAAGGCCCTGCAGTCAAGGCATTATGCCTTCAGTTCTTAGTGCGTCATGCCCTGATAATATCACCTTCCCATATACTTTCCTTCTCACTACCTAAAAAAAACAACACAAAACTCATACAATATTACATCTGAGGTCTTTGACCAACGTAGTAACTACACGTTATTCAATGTGCACTGCATCTTTACAAGTAGGAATACTAAAGTTGATATGAAATAATAATAACCTGAAGAAATTGAAGCAAAAATTCAGGCAGAGCAACAAAGGATTTGGAGCTGAGCTTTGATGTCCTTCATAAGATTAGCCATTCGGTTTTTGGTATTGATGTCTGATGCATACTCACACCATTGCTGACATTGCTGTTCCACCTCCTCTCGCTTGTGCTGGAAATGCTCACTGATCACATCAGCAAACATGGCATCTGGCCTTCGCAAGGGAGCCAAAATGGCAAGAGCAAGTGTGTGCTCACGATGGTGCATGTTCTCATTTTCGGCCTCAGAGCAGTGCATATTTTTCTCATATCCAGGCTCATTGTAGTAAGGATTTTGTACAAAGATGAGGGACTGGATGGAAACCAGGACTTGTAGGAGTGTTGATCTACCAGGAATCCAACCAGGTCCACTCCATGTACCTAGCAAGCTCAGACAGATCTTGCCTGAGTTGTAGAGATTCGGATTGAAACGAACTCCACCACCTCCAGTTGTCATGAAGTGAACAGATGGTGGAACCTGGGGATAATCTGCAACAGACACTCAAAAGTTTGGAATCATCAGAATATGGCAGGCAGAATTATACCCTTAAATTTCTTAAAACCTACTACGATTCTAGTGGGAAAACTCAGATTCAACAAACCCTTAATGGTAGAATGATTCAATTGCACATTTTGGGTTATTCCTCACTTGAATGGAGATAAACTGCAAGAGATGCTCAAAGTTGAAATCATCAGAATATGATGGCAGAATAAACCCTGGAATTAATTAAAACCTACTATTGTTTCAATGGAAAAATCCAGATCTAAGAAACCCAATACCTATATTGATTGAACATTTGGGGTACTAAAAAGTAATTCCAATTACTGAATTACCCAAAATGTGCAATTGACCAATGCTACAAGAAAAATTGAAGTTCACATCAGTGGATTTATTTTGGTCAATTTGTTGGTTTCACAAAAGTGGCAAATTTCCAAGTTTCTCAACAGAATAAGTCATAAAATAGTGACAATTTGCCACAAAAAGCAAAGAATCACTGACTGGTTCACATGCCTTAAAACCTGTCAGAGTTGGCTTAGTGGATATAAGGGCAGGTTATATAGCATAAGGTCCCCTCTAGGCTATATAGGGCCTTCATATTTTGTAGGGTGTCACCAAAAGCTGACAGGTTTTCAAGTTGGAGAAGGGCCTATCTTTTGAGCCTTCCGAGATTTTCGATACCTTCCACCTGACCTAAAGTTTTCAAGTAGGAGAAGGGCCTATATTTTTTCAAACCTTCCACTTGGCCTAAGGTCTTCAAGTAGCAGAATGGCCTATTTTCAAACCTTCCAAGATTTTAGATACCGTCCACTTGGCCCACTGACCTAGTGACAGGTAACTGAAACCCCATAAGGTTTGAAAAGAGAGGCCCTTCTCATATACTGAAAGAGACAAGTTTCCCACCAAATGTTTTTCGGAAGTTTGAATGCGAGACACCAAAAAATGTTCATAAAAAATGTCAGGTGCATGAGTGGGTTCCAGCAAAAACCACCACATTTGAGCCACAAAATGAGATAGAGAATATCAGGTTTAGGGTTTAGGGTGAAAAAAAACTGAGTGCAAGAGAGACAGAGAGAGAGGCTTTACCAGGAGGAAGAAAGATGTCAAAGAGGAAAATTCCATTTTGATAAGGGGTAGCATGTGGGCCAATAATCAAAGCACGTAAAACATCCAGGCGCTGATCATCAACACATAGATGAATGCTCGATTCCCACTCCAATGGCAATGTTGTTGCCAATAATGCAATCTCCTTGGACAAATGTAGCATGCGCTTATGATTATGAACCCCTCTTCTATCAATACATGATGAAGCCGATACTTTCCCCATGATATGATCCTTGAAATGGTGTGAATATGTCCCATTTTCATCAACCATTGACATTTGTCTGAACTGTAGAGGTCGAAGTTTCTCTTTGTAATTCATTGGCACCTTCTTAACAATTTGAATACTCTCTTTGTGTGCAGCAGCAGCTTCCAGCAGCTCTCTCTTCACATTTGATTGGGTTGCTTCTTCTAAGGATAGATGCATGGTAGTCTCTGGCGCCAATTTGGTCACACAACCACCTTGTGTCATTTCTTTCTCTTGCATCAACTCATAGCACACACATAGCTGCTTTGCAAGACTAATCTCCGTATCCACTGCTGCCTCATCAGCGCTCATCCCAGAACTCTGAAATTGCTGCAACATAACCTAGGAAGAAAAAGCACACAAGACTTGAACAGAAACAAATCAGGATTTTTGACTGGGATGTTAAGAAGAAGATGATGAGAAGGAAAAAGTGTATATGCAAGATCTGTGTTGAAAATGCACATCAAAGAAATTACAATGGTTTTCAGATTTTTTCATATGCAAGATCTTTGTTGAAAGTGTGCATAGAAGGAAAAATAATGCATTTTTTGAATTTTCCATATGCAAGATATGTGTTGTGAAAGTGCACCATGACCCAAAAGGAATATGTTTTAGGGCTTTTGCAGCTAACCTTAGCTTGTGTGTATATGTTCTCCATCTTCTTGATGAGAGTAGAATCCTTGTTCACAACAACAAAAGCATTGTCATCTTCATCCAGCACCTTATTCAAGGATTTGCTGCTTGTCCTTCTCTGCAAGATGACCTGATCATGTTGCAATACCTCCTTTGCAACCGTTTTTAGGGCTGTTGTAGCGGTGGTGGTGTTGTACCCTGCTGCTAATACAAGAAAAAGCTCTTTGTGTGTTGTGATAGCTTTCAATAATTCCACCATTTTGAAGTAAAGGTTGCTTCTCTCAGATATGTCGAGCATTGAGTCATTGGTGACAAGCTGCAGGAGCAATTGTTGCAGAGTATTTCCCCACCCAAAAAGAAGCACATAAGTTGCAGTTGTAATTGGGGAACAGCATGATGTTTCTTCTTCTTCATCCCCTCTTTTGCCACCTCCTGTGTGATGATGACTGTTGTTCAGTATACATGTCAGAAACTGGAATGCACTTGCAACCTTTGAATCAACTTCTGCTTCTTTTCTTTTGGCTTCTGCTTGCATGAATTCTGTCTGTATTTTGTTCTCATTGTAATCACCTCCATAACCTGCACAAAAGTTTCAAAAGTTTATTTTTCCAACTTTCATCTATAATGCTTGGAGGAGGAAATGAGAGGTTTAGAGACAATGAATTGAAGAAGCTCAAGAAGAGAGCCTTTGCTCTAAGAAAAGTACCTGTGCCATCTGCCCAGATGCTGATTCTATTTTTCTTCTGTGATGTTGTGTCCTCTGGATTCATCACCTGCAATCATAATGCAGCCATGAAGTTCCAATTGAAACTGTATTGGTAGTCAACCCACACAGCTTTTTTGCACACCACATCTAAGCTGAGCAAATCCAAATAGGCTGGACAGCAGAGATTTTCGTTTGTCAAACCATTTGGCAGCTCCCCTGAGTGTAGATTTGACATGCATCTTTAAGCTCAACCATGCATTTGAATAGTAGAAACTTCTCTTGTCCAGAACAATCTGCATGCATTCTGTTGTCATTGTTGTTGCCACTGCCTGTATGCTCCTCCTGGATCACTGGCAACTGACCTCCACAGAAGGCACACCATGCAGCATCACAAGATGTGCACAAAAATACCTTACTCCCTTCCTTCTTTTCTACACAAATTGAGCAAAGGGAGATTCATGATTTCTTATCAATCGTGATATTACCTCAAGAGCTTTGACAAAACAACATGAAGCAGAAAACAACAACATAAATCTCATTCAAGGAAGGAAATTGAGGCCAGAAATATTGCAGAGTTCAGAACAAGTCCGTCAACAAAGCTTGAAGAGTGACTTGAGTCATCATATACCTTTCAGTGGAAAGAGATCTTGAAAACTGGTGGAAAGAACCGTTGTCGGATTTGTAGGAGCACATATTGCACTGGAACAAAGCTTGAGTAGTGACGGATTCTCTGATCTTTGTTGTATGAGAGACCCAAACAGCCTTTCATAAGCTGACAGCAGCCATCTTTCATATGCTTGCACCGTTTTTTGCCCAAGGAGCTTCATCAACTCACTCCTACTCAGCTCACTCTGGCAACTAACCACCAAGCCCAAAAACAAAAGCAGGGTGATAAGAAAAAAGATCTTCACAATGTCAGGTGAAAGGGTTTAGGTTCTGTGCTACTCTTATGCTTGGTCAGTGGCTTGCAAAATTGAGAAAATGAGAATTTCAGTGAGTACTTCTGTCGCACATGCAATTGCACTCAAGAGATCCAACCTGGTAATTGGACAGTGAGGGCAAGCAGCAAGACTGGAAAAATTCAGGTTTCTGGTTGCCATTTGTGCCTGGATGATAACACCCACACATTCTTTGATGCAGTTGAAACAAAATCGATGTCCGCAGCTGGTGAGAAACAAATTATCCTTGGGTGTTGAGTCTCTGCACAACATGCACTCCTCTATGCTCCCTGAATGAAGAACAAACAAACAGGTCTCACTCTGCCATGTCCATAGATTCTTGGAGGACCAAAAAAATTGCAAAAGAACAGTGTGGCTGGCAGCTGGGAAGGTGGGAAGAGGTGGGGGTGGACTCAGAGCTTGTAGCAAAAACATTGAGGTGATAGATTGCTTTATATACCAGGCTCTAGTGGATCAACTTTGGCTGGCCGTGGAGCAATGGTGGTCATGGGTTCCACATTCACAACAGCAATTGACAATGCCTCCACATCACAATCTAGAAAAACCACCACAAAAGTTTCAGTAATAGACTCAAGAGATCAGCAAGTCCAGAAACTCCTCTTGGAAAAAAAACCCCTGAGAAGCACCATTGTCACCTAACAGAGCCAAAACTCTTCAAAAGGCACTTACCAATGCCATCTTCTTCCTGGTTGATTTCTTTCCTCAACCTTTGGCGTTTGCCCATTCCCATGGCTTGCACTTTTGTCTTTGTCCACTCCCATGGTTTGCACTTTTGCCTTTGATGGCCATTCCCACAGCTTACACTTTTGCCTTTGTCTATATACGCTCCACTTCCAATAAAACTTGAAGAACAACCTGAACAAATCCATTGACAACAGATTCTTACTTCAATCATTCTCTCATGTCTCTCTATCAGTGCAACAAATTGCAGACAAAAATATTCCACCTTTCTCTGGTACTCCAATAATCAATCAATCGACAAATGAAGATGTCTCACAAGTGAGGATAAGACTTGCCTGCTTTGAGTGGAGGAATAGACAAAGACACTCTTCTTGACATTGGTCCAATATTACTAACTTCTTGTCCTTCTTCCAATGGTGGTTGTTTCTTGGCAGCCTGATCCAACAACACAGACTGGATCAAGTGTTTTTCACTGCCATCTTGCTCCAAAGATGTTCCATTGAAGCTGATTTTCTCCATTGATATGTTGACTTGCAACAGATCAAAGATTGTCCCAAGAACCTCATTCCCTTTGATGCTGGGACAGCACTGCACCTCAAGCTGTTGTAGAGTGTGGGTTTCTCTCAAAGAAATCAGAATGCCAATCATACTTGCTGACAATAGACCTGCACTACCTGATAATTCCGGAGAAGACACTGAACCTTCAAGGATTTGATAAAGGGAAGCAATTGAGTTGGTATGTTGTGAGAATCGTTTTGTTGCCGGCACACAACCACTGGCATCAAAATCATTCCAGCTTAGAAAAGGATTACTGATGGAGGAGCTGTTTGGTTGCTGTCCAGCTTCATTTGCTGTGAAAGGCTGCAGCAAGATCTCCAGCCCCTTCTTTGTCCCTACACAACAGCTACAAAGATCCAATGCATGCAAGGTAGTATCATCAGATATTGCTCTCCCAAGTAGCTCAGCACCATGATTTGTGATATGCCAAAGATGAGCTCTTGTACCACACGCCAATGGAAGCCCAAAAGAAGATTTTTCTGGTGGTGTGCGTTTACGCAACAAATCAGCCAACTGTCGCACATCAGACATGCTTGATCCCTACAACAAAGGAATCACACACACAAAACACATGAAAATGATGATGATTGCAAGGGATATGGCAATCTCTTTTGTAGTGTTCTTCTGTGCAAGAGAAGAAAGCTAGAGAGAGAGAGCTAAAACCTAACATGAATTTCAAAGGCAGATTTTGAGTTTGGAGCTTAGTTACCATTGAATGCAAGAGATGTGTGTCCACATGCCCCACCTTCTTGAACAAGATAGAAGAAGCTTGATGTTATATGGTGTGGGAATATATACTCACATGGATGACTGTCACGTCTGTCAGGAGTTGATTGTTGTGCGAGCTTTTCAACACTTCAATGCGAACTGCTTGTGATGATGTTGTCGTAGCAGCATTGAGGTCATTTAGGGTTGTTGAAGAATTCACATCCGGGTTGGCACAGATGGCAAAGTAGATCAGCTCAAGATCCTCTTTCCCCAAATTTGAAACCTCCAAGTGCTCAGAAACACCTCTAAGACTTAGGGATGATGCCGAGGATGATGATGATGCAGAAGATGATGCACCGGTGGTGTTGCCGTCACCAAAGTTGTAAGCATTGAATGAAAAACATGATCTTGAAGCTTGTATATGAGACAGGAATGGAATCAGTATTTCAATATCAAGTCTGCCATGACATTCGGGTTTTGACAGTAAAATTGCATCCTCTTCTTCGTCTTCAACATGTGATTCCATGGAGCAAGTTTGAGTCCCAATTTGAGTCCACTCATAGGTGGAGCACTACCTTCTGCACAGAGGAAAGTCCTCACCTCCGTGTTAGCACCGAAGATTTTTTGAAGCGGATTTCTGTAGCTCAAAATTGAAAATCCAACTCCCGAGACCCCCAAAAAAGACTCATGAAAGACAAAGGGAATACTCCAGGCTCTACTCGAGGTCTAGAAATGGGAAGCATCCAGCAAAAGGATTACTAGAAGAAGAAGAAAACTTCGAGAAAGTTCACAGCCTGCAGCACTTATAAAAGTCGTCACTTCGGTTACCCGAATAAACTTCTGATCCCTTTCTTCTTCATTGGAGCTTCTCCCATATCAACATCACGAAGATATCCTCCTCTTCAACTCACCATTTTCGAAGTCGAAGATCCACCATCGAAGAAAGGCTCTTCCACACACACACACACACACGCGCTTTCGTCATCTCTCCAGGCACTAATTCTAGATCAAGAGATCAAAGACGAATTTTTTTGACCTCTTTTTTGCACATTTCTCCGATCTTCTTCCAGGATTTGTTTGCTAGCTGATTTTGCCTTTTGGGGAAGGTGATTAAATGTGACCGACAGAAGAAAGACGCTCGAGGGGACGTTCGAGAAGTACGCAAGCAAGCGAGCAAGAAGAACAGACATGAACATCACGTGCGGAGGAGAAAAGCGAAGGACGAACGAAAGTGTCGGTCGTCCGTCTGCATAGTTTGGGGTCTTCCGAGAAAAAGGGCAACTTTTTGTTGTCGGCCTCTTCCCAGTCTATCATTTCATTTCTTGGACTCTAAGTTTTCTGTTCTCTCATCTCTAGTACATATCATTGCTGGGCGACTTTTGAACTCAGCGGCTCGTACTGGTACTGGAATCAGTTTTTTTTTAAAATTTTGTTTCGTTTTTTGGGGGCGAATTTTTGCATTTTGGCTTTTAAAAAACAAAGCGCACAAGAATTCTGTCTGGAAATAGCCAGTACAAATTGAATGGATACTTCACTCAAGATAACTAAGTAAAAAAATTTCAGATCACCAAATCCAGAAATCCCACTTGCCTGCAAAACAAATCTTCACACTTACATGCAACCTTAATATGCTTAACATTGAAAATGATGGTCCCCTTCTACCATTTCCATTGATCCTCTAAAATTTTCACAAACCTACCATACCTGATGCATGTTTTAACTATTCGTTCACTCGAAGAAGGAACAAAAGGAACCTTGTAAATAAAAATCAAGGATGGAAACCCATCCATGAAAAAGTACAAGGCAAATGAAAATATAAGTAAACGCAACCCAAAGAA
The DNA here is from genome assembly GCA_963921925.1 of Sphagnum tenellum. Classification (NCBI taxonomy): domain Eukaryota; kingdom Viridiplantae; phylum Streptophyta; class Sphagnopsida; order Sphagnales; family Sphagnaceae; genus Sphagnum; species Sphagnum tenellum. The sequence goes on along the minus strand of OY998159.1, from coordinate 9,932,430 downwards.
AAAACAAAAGCAAACAATCAACAAAAATCAGATAAAGACCCTATGCAAAGAGGACTCATGCCTATGAAATGACAATCAACAATAACAAAGAAGACCTAAGATGAAAAAGTTGTAATTTGTCAGGAATCAACTAATGAAGGAGGTGCATTAGCTATGATGTGTGGAAGAGATAAAAAACTTCAACCAAGTGTAGCAATTTGGTGAAAAATCATTATGGCTTGCACACGTTGTAGGGCTATGGACATGCGTTGTTAATAGTAAGAAACAAGCATCAAGGGGACTGAAGAAGATCATTAATGACGCATGATAATGGTTTGTGCATAAGTGGTTAAAAATGAATCAAAAATGAGAATGAAAACATTCATATGATTCAATAGCGAGAATGAAGTTATTGCCTAGTGTTCATTCAACATATGATTGTGTTTTTTCCTAAGCAACCATCATCGTTGCATATGTGGTCATCGTTGATGCTTGTTGCACCATATTTATCCAAGTCAAGTCAGCAATGACAATGTCCATTTAAGTCCAAAAGCCAATTTTGATGATAAGGATATCCATTCGTCATTAGGTGTGGCAAAAGAAAAGGTGGAAGACCTCCCTTTAGGTTTGCCTTTGGACTCGCACATGAGCAAAGACGTCCACATGACATCTGAAGGAGCATCTGTAAAAAGCGAAATAAACTCCTATTCATGTAGGTAATCTACCAAAAAAACCTGCAACTAGGGATAAGATTAAACCACTAGGCTTTCAAAAGGTGTGATTTTGAAAGTGGACAACTTGGGGTAACATGGTTTGCATATTTCATAACGCCATCTAGAATGGGAAAATGTTAATCTCAACTTGTGTTATTGCATTTAGAAGAATAGGGTGATCATCCTACTATGAACAAGTGACGAATGCAAAAACGATCAGTGCCCAACATCCCAAGAGTGCAAGGGCAACAATTTGAACTACATAAAGGAGGCTAAACCCACCTGAAAAATTAGGAATAGTGGTTTAACTATGAGTTAGGTGATCAAGAAAACCACAAAAAACCTTACACAAAGTAACTTCTCCAACGTAACTATGGTATAAGCATCAAACTTAACGTAATGCTACAAAATACATGGAAATGGAAACGTTGTACAAAGCAAACAGCCAAGGTGTTGGGCATAGCACAACAAGAACAATACAAAAGTTGTTTAAACACCTTTAAACATATGGAGATTAAATATTGTCCCAAAATCCTCATGAAAAGCTTCAACCAGAATTGATTCAATGAATGATATGGATCTCACCAGTGCACCCAAAATATGAAAATTTGAATTGAAAGTAAAAAAAACCAAAAGGAAATGATATAAAGTGGTCCAACCCCTATGGAGATCAAGCTACACATTTCACCAGCTACACTAAAACCCCTAATGTTAAAACTCTTACTACAATCGTAAAAAAAACAAAAACCACATCTGATGCAAGACCTATTATATGCATATTGTCTACCAACGAAGGGGAAAACACAAGTAGGGTGGGTTGTTATTATAAGGTGAAGAGTAGGATAACAAACCAAAATAAAAAACATTCTTCCCAATGGGTCCCTTTGTCATGTGCTTGACTTCGATAGAATGACTATGAAATCCCCATGTTGGGAAGCTTGAAAAAATTTAATGAGGATGGGCATGCATAGAATTATCATACAAATGGGAAAATTTAATTTTAAAAATTAGGTGAAGACTATAATTCCTAAAAAAAATGGTCAACTGCACATGACACTGAATTGAAGGCTTTACAAACATCCACATGCAGCACCACCTAGTTTGGGTGTAAATTTAATGTCATTTGAACACCATGAACCACTATCTCACATCCACCACAAGTCGCTACACCAAACTGATGAGGACTAAAATGCTCGATGAGAATATCCCTAAATTGAATAGCCAATGTGCAAGCAACTAGGCCATACATCACCTCCTCAATTGTAATGGGACATATGTCTCCAAATTGCTTCTGCAATGTTATGAGTTAAAATGTAAAAAACAAATGTAATACTGAAGGGGGAACATGACTTCAAACAATGTGTTTACATACATGGAAAAAAAGGTTGAAGCCATTTACAAAATCATCTAAGACAAAACAATTTCATAAAAGTTCATAGACCATATCCAAAAGGCCATTCGAAAAAAATGTGGTGAACGAACCAAGGCAGAAATAAATGCTTCTTAATATAAAGTAACGTTTGTTTCAAGATGGAAATCATTGACAAAAGGGGGGAGATCAACCTTAGCAAGTGTATGGAAAAATTGGAAGGCTCCTATGGTCTTGTTAGATGGGGTTGTAAGTGTGCTTAGAAGTAATGCATGTATTATTCAAGTGTTATCCCCTACATGAACAAAGGTTCATACATGGCACTATCATGCTAATGGAAACGAGGTAGGATATGGAGTTGATTCCAAACATTTGTGAGAAACTAAAGGGGCAAAGTCATGGTAACACATACCACAACAAATGTAACAAATGTTTGATGTTCCATGTTAGTGAACATGTAATTTAATTTCATGTTGAAATTACAAGATGCACTTACATGATAACAATCATAATATATCATGGAACTTATGAATAAATTTGAAATTAATCAAATGAATAAAAGAAGAAAAAAAACTAATAAAACATTATAACTAGTGTTTTCAAACAATAAAATGACATGTTTAATAGCTTTCATTTTTTTCTAAATGACATATTTTGACAAATTTTTAATGTAAAGTTAATCAAAATACTATTTTAAAAAATTATGATTTTTAAAGATTTTTTTGAAACTTTTTGTGGAGTATTCCAAGAATCAAACACTCCAAAAAGTAATCCCAAAGAGGCGGGTGTGACTCATGTTATTACATTTGCACCCAAAACAAATGCTCTAATCGTGAATTCCTCATATAACGTTTTCCAATCACCACCCATATATCAACACAAACAAGTGCAAGTCTTTTGGTGGCCTTTCTCATGGGGTGGAAAGGACAAACACCAAAAATGAAATAACAAAAAAAATGCCAAGTTACAATATTGAAAAGATCGCATGCTAATCGAAATAAAAAGATATATGAAGCTTGTTGAGCATCAACTTGAAGAACATATGGAATATGATGGTATGAATGAGGACAAGGTAAACCCAAATGGAAAGCATCAATGATGTTTATGGATGTAAGCCATGTCCATGCTAAAGAGGGAGGAAAACATGGTAAAGTCAAAGGTAACATTATCCCTAAAATAGATTATTGCTTATTAGTGAGGCATGAAAGTTGGTGTTGTGCTAAACCCCCTTACATTGAACAGACAACCACAAAACATATAAGGAATGTTAAGTCATGGATGAAATGACCATATGATGAATACTAGAAAATTTCTTAATGGGTGTAGCAAGTGAGGTAGAAAGAGGGTCCATAGATCGAGAGAAGATGAGGGGACTAGTCAAAGTAAACTAAGAGTAATGGGAATGATGGGCAAATGGATGGAAGTTGGAACAAAATTAGGCATAGGGGTAAAACAACCTACTAGCTTTCCATCTGGTGCTTGCTAGGAAGGCATGGATGCTTGACGACATTTTGGGGACAAAAAACCCACAAGATCTAGCATGCCTATCCTCAGCCTAACATATATGGTTTAAAATTGAAACCCTAAAAAATTGAAACAAAACTATCATTCATCCTTTTTGGTGTTCTTTGCATTGTTCCTTTACTTCAGACTCTCAAAGAACATTTGTAACCCTTTAGTTTGCATTTTCAATGACACAAAAGTCGTTGACTTTGCTTAAGGAATGAGTAAAATATTGGAAAATGTTCAATGTAGGTATGTGTTTAGTGATGGGAAATTTTACCTTGGTGTGGTAGTAGTTGGTATAATTGGTGCTTATTAGACCTTTTAAAAACTTTCGTATATACAAGGCTGGTCTTGGTATCATGGTCCAAGGTTGATTTTTGGTCGGTGTGATGGAAGGATTTTTTAATATTGGGATTGATGTGGCCTTCATATGAGGCTCATAATACCTCGAGTCCCCCACCAAGAAGGGTTTGGTACCAAGTTGGTATTGTTTCACTACCAATATTAATGAATGTTAGTTTTGGTTTTTTGAATATGTCAAATTAAAGAACCATAAGTTTTGTAGGGTTGGAAAATTAGAATTTAAAAAAAAAATCCAATTATTTCAAACACCCAAAAAAAATCATAATCATTTTGAAAAATTGGTGTGGTGATAAAAGGCTTGAATGACCCAGCCCCCATGATAGCACTAGTTCCATTTGGGATGAAATAATCTTCATCCCAATTGTTGAACCAAGTGCAATAAAAAAGGTTGAGTAAAACTTTTTTTTGCCCACCTACCTACCTTACCCACATGACTACCCCATTCAACCACTTTACTAGCTACCACACTTTCTACAAGGTGATATGTTTAATTGTGCTTTTGTGATTATATTGGATTCACAATGTTTCATTGTATAATCATTGGATTATGTTTTTCCTCCAAGTTCCATTTTTTTTACATTTTGGTTTGGAATTGATTGATCATTGCATCTTGTACATCCTTATTAATGAAAGGACAATCTATAAAAGCATGGCGTTCATGTTTGTAAAAACTATAGCAATTGGGTGAAGGTTTGGGTTTTTGATTTACACCTTGGTTAAATCTACTCCATACCCATTCTCCAAGTAAAAGTACGTTTTGCTAACTTTGCTTTACCCTAAATTCATTGGTTTGTAAAACATTGGCATTAGTTGTTTTCTTCATTTTTTACACCAAATTCATTCCTAGGGATGGTCACCAAATGGTAAATACAAATATTTTAACATTGTCTCATTTTGGAATTTTGTATTCAACATGTTATTTTCAAATATACAAAGTTTGTTTAATAATAACTACAAAAATTAGAAGTAAAATTCAACAAAAAAAGTGTTATAGAATATATATATGCACAATTATTATTTCTATAGTGATTTGAAAACAAAATTAGACGATATCATATCAAGCAAAAAAAGAATACATGAAATAGATTTACATTATAGTATCAATGTTCATCTCTATCAAAATTGTTTTTAAACTTTGACATGAACTTCTCCATATATATATCAAAATTACTTCATGTTCTCTTGGATCATAATTCCTTCATATTCTAATGTTCAGCCATCTATAGAACTTTTTAATAAAATCTCCTCAAGTTCTAGCCATAAACCTCAATTTGAATTAATCCTCATAAACCTTAATCCATTTAGCTTACACAATCTTGCAACACCTTTGTCCACCTTGTCAAATGTTAATACTACTTCTATCTAGTTTGTCCAACAAGGACAACATAGTTCTACCTTCAATAATTACCCAAGTTGGTCATGCATATACTTTGTTGCAATGTTAGCAATTTCTTTGGGTGAACATGGGCCATGTGTGCAATGTAAACATGTATATCATATCCTACATAATATAATGTACTATGGGTAGATAGAAAAACATATGGCTATTTCCAATTGCTTATTGTGACACTGCAGAACCTTGGCAATTAGGATTTCAAGACGCAGCAACACCTATGATGCAAGGAATAATTGAATGCGCCTAAATATATCATAATGAAAAGTGCATTCATTATGCCATATGGAATTGGGATTGGTTCAATGTTTGTTGACACACACTAAAGTGTGTGAGAGCCAATGCCATGGTAACACTGCTACGTTTGCATCAATTTACTTGTGATTTTCTCATTTACTTGTAGTTCAAAAAAATATGTGTAAAAAAGTACAAATGACAATGCCAAAATTGATAGAAAAATTCACAAGACTATGTATTAAAAAAAACTTACATCTATGTAATCAAGAGATTCTATTCTAGACTTTATGATAGATCTATCATTCAATTGTGGTGAATCCATCAAAAATGGCACATTTACGTTTTATAACAAGATTCAATGATATTTTGAGCATCCACTGTTAAATTTTTAATGAAATTCATCTATTTGGAATTTTTAACCTATATAGCCTTCTAGGGTTTCCATCTCTCAAAACCTTGAGAAATTAATGCTGCAAATTTGATCATTTGAACAAAAAAAATAGTTGTTTTCACTTTAGACCTTTGTCCTTTTGATAAAATATTTTATGCCACATTATAAAGTATTTTGCCACATCATAAAATGTTAATCCACATGCCATTGGAATATACTAAAAATATTCCTTGATGTGTGATGGAATATCTAATAAAGTTTTTTTGGGGTTCATTTAGGCCTTCTCATTCATTCACCATTTTTCATTTTTTGAGCATTCACTCGCTAACATCATTTAAGATTTGGAAATGGTTGTTGAATGTGGTTGTCACTTTCATAAAAGGTAGGGAATGATTGGTTCAAACTATTTAAGGCATTGGATGTTGAGTGTCGAAAGTGTTGTGTGAGATGGTTTTTATGTTGTGAACTAGTTTGTTTTTATGTTAATTTGAAAATGCAATGAAATATAAGGTAAAGAATACTACAAGGAAGTCATTAGAGAACTTGTGGTTACTACCTCCTAATTTTATGTAATTGTGTTGCAAAGTGTCTTTTCAATTTGGTGGTACAAGCAATAGGATATTACAAGCTTGTACAATGGTAGTTGTTTAGACCTTTGAATGTACTGAATATTCAAATGAAAATACAACCTACTTGTCTATTGAATCATTTTAAATGCTTAGAGGTAAGTGATAGTTCAAAGCAAAAATATATCTCCTCCTAGAATTTTATTTTGTTTGAGTTATTGACAAATGATACTATCTACTAGAGGTAGCAATTATAAGTAGTAGAATTTACCATTGGGTTATTTGTTATCAAAAACAAATTTGGTAGAATGACTTTGTGTTTAGTTTTGATTATTTTGTAATAGCTATTAATAGGTATTCTACTATTACAAAACAAAATTTCAGTTTTGCTAATCTAATAATATTGTTGGTGGTGGCATCATTTGGTAAATCTAACTTGGTAAATGTTTTCTTTCATTATTATTTGTTTTATTTATCTACACATGTAATTTGTGAACTAGTAAAATGTTTGTTGATTTTGTAATCACCAATATGTTGACCGAATAAGTTATGATGCTTTCACATGTGAACATTACTCATCATCTAAGACAATTCAAATCAAGAAATAAAGCCTATTCCTTAAGGCTACTATTTGGGTGTAAAAGACAACTTATGCATATTAATCATGTACATTATGCCTATTATTGACATAATTGGCATAAGTTGCTTCCAACACGTAACTGTAGGCATTTAAGGTGCTAGTGTTTTGATTTATTCACTTGCCATTTGCTGTATGGTGAGTAATGTTCACATGTGAAAATGTTTTTCAACTACAAATTTCAAAGCCAATTTCAACTACCTACCATTTCACATAAACCTTTATTTGAAGAATGCCCCACCTCAAGGGGACCACCTTGTTCAAAAATTCATGCCAATAGCTTGTTTTGCCATATAAACTTTACAAGAAGGAAAAAAGAAAGTAAAAAACGTGGCAAAAAAAAGGAAGAAGAAAAAGAAAAGATCTAGTTTGTGGGCAAATAGACAATGCTTGCAAATTGGGTGCAAATGGATATGGGCAAGACTTTAAAAACCACAAAAGTTGGTGTCAACAATTTTTAATTATAAAATTTTCTCATTTTTTGTGTAGTTCAAACATGTTCAAAGTTTGGCTTTTGATTTCAAAATTACTTAATTCAAAGATTTAATATTTGCTTAAATCAATTGAATATTAACTATAAAAAACATGTTTTTCAACCTACTATCATTATGTATCACACTAAGGTTTTGAAAACCTTGAAATTCCTTTGCACATGTTATTATTTAAAAGTGCATAATTCACATTGCATTTTTGTTTCACTTTTTTATTCAACTACACTTCTAAGTTAAACGACTTATTAAATAATAAATAATTTATGTTTTGAAAAACAAATCTTAAATTACAATTAAATTTTTTTACCCACACATCATGATTGTGAATAATCTTAGAGGTCTTAAATTTCAACATCTTGTCTCATATGAAAAAAACATGTTTTGATGTATTTTAAACCATTGAACCACATTTTATATCCATATAATTTTTGATGGATTTGATATTGGTTAATTTTCATGATTCCAACAAATGTCAACATTTGAATTTAACATGATGGTAGCTTTTTGGTTTGTCTTGAAAATCAAATTTACACATAAACCAAAATGAAATTCCATTATGATTAAAAATTTGAAAATTAAATTATTGAATTTTTAAAATAAATATTTTCATGGTATTTTCATTTGAATATTTTTTTAATCAAAATTTAAAAATATACTAAATTTACATTAATCATAATTTTATAACTAAATCAAACATAAAAACATAAAACCATTAAATTTGAAATTAATTTTTTGTAATATTTTAATGGACACATTTTAATCAAAATTTCAAATTATTGAAATCAACATTGAAAATGAAATATTCAATATAACATTTTTATTATAGTTGGCAAGTCTACATTATTTTTATCAATGTTAAGTTTATGAAATTAATTAAACTAATGAAGTCATTTTAAATAGCAAACTTGTTAACATTTAATGGAAAGTGGCATTTAACAATCTTTTAATATCACCTTCACACATGACTTGAGGGTGGACATTTTAATTTGCTCCTTCTAACCACCTTCTCCTTAAGATAGGTAAACAATTTTTTTAAAAATTATTTTTTTCAAATCAATAAAATGTTTTCCCTCTTCAACTTTGATTTCTTTTAAAATTAATGGAGATTTGATTATTTAACATTTCCAAAGTTTTTTGAGTCTTTAAACCATTATGATTGTTGCTTGGCCAAAATTTATTAAAAAAACTTCAAAATGGGATGTCAACCTAACAAACATTCCCAAAATTAAACATTCTTGATCAAAGATCAAATTGATGCAATGTTTTGATTTGAGAATGACCTAACCTTGGTCAATAACAAAAACACATTCGAACAACACCAAAGATGACAAAAGACAAGAAATAATAAAAATACAAAAATGTTGACAAGGAATGACAAAATGATAAGTAATAGTAGGGGTGTCAAAAAGGGGCACTAGGTTGAACATTTTGTTTTTTTTGGAACAATGTTGGGCACCAAGATGTTTAAGGTTGAGGGCCTTGCATATGATGTCAAAAGACATCAAGAAGGACATAAGAGATGTTTGGGGGCATTAGGGTTAAAAATATTTAATATATTTTTTGAACCAAGTGTCATTAGGAAGTACAGTGAGAAGGATGTTGCGGGATGTCAAAAAGGCCCGAAAAAATTGCTTTTGAAACAATAAAAGGCATAAAAAAAGACATCATGGCTGCTAGAAATGTTAATGTTCTAAACGTAGATAAAAATTAAATCTCATATTCTAAAATTAATGAAAGTGAAAATGATTTCATCGGCAATTTAAATATGATCATGTATTACCAATGTCTAATGTCTAATTATCTTTGAAATAATTTATTTAAATAAAATTTAAATACATTTTAATATAGCCAACTTTTCAATTTGTCCCTTGGTATTTATGACAAGCCCTAACATATTCTATAGAAGCTGTTAGAAGAACACAAGGGAATGCACACATTGGAAGGTATATAATGGGAGGATTGATATGTTCACAGGGTCATTTTGTATGAAATATCTGTGCTACTGATTATAGTGATTTACTCCTAGAAGTTATCCATTCTATTAACACAATTGAGCATTCTATTGTGTCAAATATTCACAAAGATTGTAAGTCCTAAACTTTTTCTCCTTGAATATACAAGTACTGCCGAGGCAAGTGATGATCAGTTAATCCCCAGACTACCAAATTCTTTTTGCACTAGATGCATGGACTTCTTTGAGCTTGTTCATGGATTGAGAGTTTTTCCAGACATAAATATGCAGGAGCAGGAAGCAAGAAGAGTACTAACTGCTTCTGAACACATTGTTGTGGGGTTCTCCATATATTGGTTTTAGTCCCTGGAGGTCGGTCAGCACTTGAGCTTTCTGCATGTCAACCTTCAGAAGTCTTCTGGTTGAATGATTATTTCTGGTGGACTTGAATCATTTTGGGTGGCTCTTCATGGGGACAACCCAGAAGCATCCCTTGCACTGGCTCACCTGAACATGCAAGCAGACTCACTAGTAAAAGAAAAAGAAAAACTGAAGATGTTCATCAGATTCACTTGGTTTCAGCGACCTCTGTAATTTGCGTCTTTTGTCAGCCTCCTTGCTATTCGAGCAAATGTAATCCAGTGCATCTTTTGCCACCTGCCAGCAGCAATGTAGTAAGAGGTCATCTTGGGACAACAAGATTACTTACAATGAGCTGGCTGCAAGAGAGGTGAAATGAGAGAGATGACAATTGGAGGTGAGAGCAGCTCTGTCAGATTGAGTTCTGGGATAGACAAAAACCATTTCAAATCAGCAAGTTAAAAACTACCAAAAGAATAATAGCATTCCCCTTTTATGCCTCTAGAGAGCACCTATGGAAAAAGAGTTTCAGAGGATTACAGGGAGATTTTCACATAAGACCTCAATGCACCCTGCTTGCACAATTGATGTGAGTGCGTGGGGGGGGCCATGCATTACTAAATACTTTATCAGCGTTGCAGCTCGACCTTTGCAGGCATTCCCGTAGGCAGATTTCAAAATATCCATGAGACCAGCAAGGGGTTTAGCTTCAAATAAGGCTTTGCAGACTGCCTTTTGCAATGATTCATCATCTGCCAGCATCACCTAGGTCACATTGTACAACATCATGAAGTGTTTAGATAAAATCAAACCTAAAAAACTGAACTTCCTTCTTGTAACCACAATCTGATAGAAGATGATATGAACTGCTCTGTCAATTGTACAAGTTCAGTAGGAGGTTACCAATATCTTGGTGGCATAGCACTTGGCTCCTGCAGGCTTCGCAGGCTTTCTTTGTAAGATGTCAACTAAGACATCAACACCTTTATTCATGACTATAACAATTTTCCCGTGATCATCTTCTGCAAACTTTGCCAGTGCAATCACTGGATAAGCGATAACATCTTCGAACGCCATCTCCTGTTGTAGGTGTACCCGCAAGAGTTTTGTGATCAGAAAATGTGCAGCACCATCATGTTTCAGAAGCTTTTGCCAGGCATCAGACCCTAGACATTATCATTCCACAATCAAAGGTTATGGTTGTGGTTCTCAGAAGTTCTTCCAGAATCTGTGTATCACATATTCATCTCAAATGAATCCACCTACTGATGGGATGATCCCTCTCACCTCTACATCTTCTCCAACAGGATGTAGAAACTATTGCTAAATGACTCTGTCTAGATATGGTACCTGCAAGACTAATGTTCCATATGATGGCAATCATGTTTTGCAGACCGTTTGATGACAATGTGTTAGCCATCTCATACAGGATGCCAGGAATGTCCGAGTTCACAATTGCCCAGCGGATAGACTGCTTTTCTGTGTTGGTACTGTCTGTAATGATGTCATAACTTAAATTTGCTAAGATGCGCAACACCAAATCCTGCACAGCATGGCCACAGCCTGTCCACCCACATCAAAATTTATGTACTATTCAAAGGGTACCCTCACCTTGCCAGCACAAAATACCCCTCAAACTAAGCAGCCCCAATCTTCTGGACACTTTTATTTTCCAGTTCCACTAGACTGGCTTTATCTCTTTCTTGTGAAGTTATTCTGCTTGTCCTGATCTGCTTCCTGAATTGAAGAACATGAAAAGTGCCATTCTGATGCTTCATTGCGAAAGAAGCTGCTCCTGACCTGTATACTGATGTCACTGTTCCTCTGGAGAAGGGGAACAAGGAAATCAAGCACTTTCTCTTTATATGCAGAAAGTTTGCCGCTGGACTCCCTAGTCACAACTTCAAGTGCCTCTAAGACCTCCTTGTACTGCTCACCAACCAGATTAATCAGCAATCCACAATTCACGATGATTTCTGTACGGTCTTTCAGCTTACTGAAGAGCCTATCGATCACCTTTGCAGCTGCTTTTTTACCCTCAGGATCAGGGCAGTGTTCCAAGAGTAGAAGCAAAGCTTGTGAGCTGTGAGGATCATTCTTCATACATCTACGGCCTTCACTGCTTTTACTGAGTGTCCTCAAGGCCAGTGCAACATGGACATCATAGAATCTAGAGAAAACTATCTGATTCAGTGCAAAGTGGACAAATCCTGCCTTCACCAATGCTGGCTGGTTTTCCTTTGTCTTCAGAAGCTCTGCTAGACCTTTTGCTGCTAGTGGCTTCAGAGTCTCCTCCTCAAGGCATTGCAGAAGTATCTTGTGTCCACTGGCATCAATTACAGCTTTCTGCGTAGGGCTCTGCAACAAGCATTAAATCAATGGTGATAAGCATCCCTGATGAACTGTTTAATTTACTGTCTCTAGCCTAATGTGTTAACAGTACAGGGAGTTGCCTCAGGATGTGACCTAATTTGAACTAAGTGGTCAGTGTGCATACATAAACAGCCAGTCATTGACACTATCCTGAAGGATGGTAAAATGATAGTTCAGGGCTCATCCAATGACCAGTCTAGGGTCAGCACATGTTGGTCCAGAGACACAGGAATTTGGCATGTCTTTGGCACAACAATGATACAAGCAACTAGTATTCAGCATACACTATGACTAAAGGTCAGGCAATTCAGAATAGATTCCCAGGCTGACTTGCAAACCAAGAACTTGAGCTCAACTTTCCAACCAAATTGGTGGGTGAACCTCTGAAATGCTCAAAAAACTCTCAAGAGGACTTTTAGTAGCTGTACAATCTCTGTTGAGTGTATTGCAGGTTACTATGCTAACATCTCCATTGCCTGTTTGGTAAATGTGTTCAGCATTGAGATGTGAAGAATTAATAGAGAGGGTGGTCTTATAAACCTGCGAATACTCGTCCCCCCCACTTTGACAAAACAATATCAAAGTGGATATCAGCTTCTCTCTGTACTCCATGTCACTAGGTTGCAGGTTGAGGAGAGCATCAAGCACATTCACTTTTGCAATCTGCAAGCGGACTTGTGAGTTGGCTCCAGCAAAGTTTAAAAGTATATCAGCAGCTCTCCGTGCTGCAGTGGCATCCTGACATTGCAGTAGGTCTGCTATCAACTCTACTGACCTCAGAGCAATCTGTGGATTATCTTTTGCCATCAAACTGAGTAGGCCAACAGCAGCCCTCCGGCAATCTGGGTCCCATTGAGCACCAATGAAGGCAAGGACTTCATCCACATGAAGTGAATCTGTAACAAAGACTGGGTTTTCAGGAGTAAATGCCAAAGCCTCCAGTGCAACTACTGCATCACGTTGGCACTTTGTGCTCTCAGGGTCCAACAGCAATCCCTGAAAAGAGACAAAATATCACATTTTGGGCTGCTTGACAATCCTCCAAACATTTCAGTCAAATTCATCAAGAAAAATGAAGGGAGTTGGATAGACAACAGTCCTGCACTGATTTCCTTTCTGGGAAAGGAAAATGCTAAGCAAAAGAAATGTCTAGTACTGTGCTCATCTAGGAAGAGTATGATGTTCACAGAAAGAGCTCCAGTCACAAAACATATCTATAAAACTACAGAGGAAAATCCCCAACACTTGGAACGTAACCACTGTGTCAGCTCCAATCACTAAACAACACAATTATTGCTATTGCATGCTCTAGAGAGATAGCTTAGGATCTCTACTACTGAAATCACTGTGCCTCATACATTCTTAGTTGTAACCACACGCATGAGGGACTACAATAAAGTTATAGCTTGTCTACCTTCAGTACATCAACAGCTCCTGAAATTTCAGTGCCCATAACCCCATTCTCTTGGAGTTTTTGAGCAATCTTCTCTCGACAAGCAACAACCTTAGATCCAGCCAACTTCAGTAGAGTTGCAGCTCCACCAGCCTCATATATAGCAGTTTCATGTTCATCACTCCTAAGAACAAGGATCTCCAAGAGTGCAAGAATGTCTTGTGAAAGTGCTTCTGAAATCTGTCCTTGGTGAAGAATTTCAACAAGGATCTTGATGCTGGTGCTTGGAAGGACTGCTGTGCCACTTGGATGTGACAAACAAACTCTCAGCAACTTGATGGAGCAGCTCAACAGCTCTGCTTCCTCCTCCCTATCATTGCATACAACCTCTCCGATCACTCTCAAAAGGACAGAAACCAGCTCAACTTCATGCATGGATCTCTGCTCGTACTGGGCTATCAGCTGCCACAAAATGTTGATGGTGGTTTTCCTTCCAGTAATACTTGGAAGATGCGGAACTACATGGACAAGAAACTTCATGTGCCCATGACATTACTGCAATGTATTGAAAATAACTTGATTATCAACACCTGATTTCAACAGTTTCTCTAGAGAAACCAGAGCATCCTCAACCAATTGTGATGTTGGGTTACCTGCAAACATTACACCAGTACGCAATCAAGGCTTCTTTACCAGGTCTTGTAGAAGAGGGATAGCTCTAGTAACTAAGGTATTCTTTCCTGGTTTAATAACATAGAATTTGTAGCTTCCCCTCCTTCATCAACCTTCTTCTACTATACTCTACACTAGACCCGCAAGTCAATGACACCTTAGGAAAAATATTGGTTGCAGAAATCAATGAAAGTGCACCATCCTGCTTGAAAGTAGAGCAGCTGTAAAACCAAGAGGTGGACCACATCATTCACATTATAATGCATCATTTTGATTTCTAAAAGCCCTCCAATGATTGAGGCCATAAGAAGAAATCATAGGGGGACAGCAAGCTGACCTTTAGCCAGACAGAGCAGAGTCTTGGCAATTGTCTCATTGGATTCAGTATCTGTTGCCTCTGTTGAACAGCTGGCCAGCCGTGTCAAACCCTTGACACAAGTTTGCTTTGCATCTTGAACATAAGATGCATTCCAATGGCTTATGTTCCAAAAGGTGAAAAATGCAGGAACAATGCCCTTCTGGTTTTCAAAAATAAGATCTCGGATCTGTACAATGGATAACCTTCAGTCTTTGCACATGAAAAGAGAGAATTGATTAACAGCATATTGCGCACTAGACTGTGGAGATGGTTTATAATTGACAATTTGTTGTTTTTCCAAACAGCATGTTGATCAGGGTCCACAACTGGACCACATCTGCTAAGATATGTGAATCTTATGTACAGGTCTGCTATAAGAGGATACCAGAAAAATACATGAAACTTCAAGGCATGCTTCATATATCACATGTAGCAAATGTGATTAAGGGTTAGGGTCAATTGCCTCTTTAATGACCAGGATGTTGGCCATTGTCTTTGCAGCAAGCAGGCGAGTTTCCAGCTCACCCTGTTCCATGAGCTTAATGATTGTTTCCCCAGAGTCTTGCACTAGGGTGCAGATCTCAAAAAAGTTGTAATTCTCATTATCATACTTGTTTTCAGCTGTGAGAGCTTCCATCACCATAGCCTGTGGATTGCAAGCACAAGCCCAGAATGAATGGCATCCCCTACTCAAATCAAATTGCTGCCCCCACTGTAAGTCAACCCCTGAACTTTTAATCCATGATCCATGATCCATATTTCCAGGCCAGGTCAATTGACAGACTACATACCACAGTTTTGGCAATGGTGATGTTATTTGATTGAAGCAGTCGAGTAAGCTCTGGGATAGCATTTGCTTCTAGCACTTCATGTTGCCAATGTTGCCAATGTGAAGTTGTCACAATTTTGTATAGCTGGTTTAGAGTCATGACAACAAGTGGTGGCTTATCTGAACGCAGGCAGGGCACCAAGTCCAGCACTGAACCCAGGCGTGGAATTTGCCGCCTCCTTGAGCTAGTCTCTGAATTGCTAGCAGAAGCAGACATTTGTAAGAAGAATAGCACTGGTCACTAAGACATTCTTTCGTGGTTGCATAAAGTAGAGTTTGTAGCTTCTCTCCTTCATCTACCTTCTTCTACTACCCAAGTCAGTGACACCTAAGGAAAGAAAGATAGTTTGCAGAAATCCATGAAACTGCACGATCCTCCTAATAGCTAGAGCATCTGTAAAACCAAGAGGTGGACCACATCACACACACAAAAATGAATTAACTCAGTTGATTTAAAACAGTATTCCAATGATATGTGCATCAGAGGAGACAGCAAGGAGACCTTTTGCCAGATGGAGCAGTGACTTGGCAGTTGTCTCATTGGATTTGGCATCTGTTGCATCTGTTGAACAGCTGGCCAGCTGTGGTAAACCCTTGATGCATGTCTGCTTTGCATCTTTGACATTAGATGCATCCGCATGGCCTATATTCCGGAAGGCTGAAAATGCAGGAACAATGCATAATAATGGCAGCATACATGAAAGGAGGCTGCATTGTAAGAAAACACAGAAACTACTGCAGAATGGTCTCAGCAATAGTGACATTCTCACATATGTTCAGTGATCTTCACACCAAGATGTATTAACATAAAGAGATAACAAGTAGGTAGTCTGTCAACAAATCACTACACTTTCACTGCATGCACAGGGGAATTAAGGCAACAGTAACCAGTAATACTGAGTTCATTTGTTTGTGCAATGTGCAGTGGTGAAAAAATGTACCTGTAAGGAGTAAGCCTTTGATGAATCTCAGCTCTGTGCAAATGTTGTGGAAATTTGGCCGCTTGACAGGATTCCCATCCCAACATTGTTCGATAAGACTGGACAAGTGATTGGGAGAGTCTGCTGGTAGCTGTGGTCTCTTACCCTTTCGCACCCCATCTTTGAATGCCTCGGCAGTTGGATTCCTTAATTCTTTAGGTGGAAAAGGAGTAGGCTCCCCAATCAGCACCGCAAAGCAAATAAGTCCAAAACTGTAGACATCTGTTTTCTTGGGGTGGAATTGCTCAGGTGGGTCATTATCAGGAGCAAGTTCATACACCTCAGGTGCCATAAACATCAACGAGCCAATTGGTATTGTCTGGTGTGCATATGCGGTACTCTCCATTTTGACTTTTGTGCAGCCAAAGTCAGAGACTTTGGCAATCAACAAGGGCTCTGCCCCCAAAGCTGACATTGAATTCCCAGAACCAGCTTCATCACACTTGATGAGAATGTTGTCTGGTTTGATATCACGATGTACTAGACCCATGCTATGAAGGTGATTCATTCCTTCCGCGATCTGAAGCATGATGTCAACAGATCTGATAAGGGAGAGTTTGCTTTTCTCCAACATTCGGGAGAGTGACTTACTCATGCACTCCATGACATATAAGCACTCACCTCCTTCTTCAGCACAGCAAACAAGATGCATAATGTGAGGGTGGTGCAGACCTGAAAGAACTGCAATCTCTTGCTTGAGAAGCTCTTGATATCCATATTTAGAGATCTTCATTGCATATGGCTCTCCAAGCCACTCTGCTTCATGTACAATCCCAAAGGAACCTTCACCTAGCAGACTACCTCTTTTTAGATCCTGCTTGTTTACTGACAGAACAAGAGCCCACTTACTCAAATTGTCTAAATTGATTTTGTCATGGTAATTTTTCTTTTTGGTCATAGGCCAAGCTTGCAACTCAGCTTGGAACTCCAACTCAGTAAGCAGTTGTGTTGCAAGACATTGCATACTTGTACGCTCTCCATTATGACATTGTGCACTGCAAGTATGGTTCCCCCTCAAGTCCCTCAGAAGACCCTTCAGATCCTCGTGATCCTTCTTTGCAGCTGTCAACAGAGTGTTGACATCAGTTCCCCTCAGCATCCTGTCACAATCTGCTCGTTCAAGAACCTGGCTGTCTTGTCCCACCTGCTTGAGGAGGATGCTACATAACCAATGTAGGTCATACAGACTTTCCCCAAAAGTTTCCTTCCAGTCTCCACCTTGCCTGAGAGCTGCTTCCATCCATTGACCAGAGCAGAAGCAGTCCCTCAAGACTATCTTCTTAGCTTTCTGTAGCACATAAATGAGTTCCAAAAATACTGCACCCGTGTATGGAGAATCGGACCATGTCATTTCATCATCATCAGATAGCTTATGTTGGACTGCTTGCAGTGTTTCCTGAGTCTCTAACAGCTTCTGGGAGAGAAGCATACACTGTTGACGGTTAATGACCAAAGAAGCCACTGTCTCCACTGAAACTAGGGAGCATAAATCGTTGCAGATACCTAGTGCAAGAGAGAGGTTAGCAGCCATAGATGGATTTTCAGAAAACCTTAAGAGAGGCAGTAAAAAACCTTAGTTGATGTTGTTCCTCCTCCTGGGTGCATCTCCTCATACGTCAGCAGCACATGACCCCAGTGATCTGAGAGGCTTCAGAATTCTGTAAAATTAGGTCTAATTCCATGAGGTTGGATTCGCTCCTGTCTCGAGTTGATCAGGATCTATGTCTACATGTCCCAGGCGTTCCTGCACTGTGATCACATAATTCATCTCAGAGAAGTCTGTGTCGTTATCTGGACCCTAATGAAGTTTAAAAGTCTTGCGATGTATCGATGTACTTACTAGTACCCAGCTTCCACACCTCCAGGAATAGTGTTGGGATCAGGGTGATGCACCAAAACAGTTCACGAGTACACCTTTACGCGGGTCATGCTTTACAGGTCAATGTGGCAGCTTTGAACTTGAGAGTAACTCTCAAACAGCTCACTTTCTCTTCTTCTAGCCAGATGCTTGTCTCTCTCACATCGCCATCTCTAGAGTTTGGTCAAGCTGAATCTAGAGCCCTGAAAAAAGCAAGAAATCAGGTGTGCATATCCTTCTTTCGTATTGCATAATGGAGTCCAGTATGATTGCATAATGCTTCCGGTGTAATTGCATAATGCATCCCCTACAGCAAGTGTCTAATTACCATTCAACATCTTGATCAGTAGCCTGCGTGAAGTGCAAAAGCAAAAGCTATGACCACCGGTAAGTCTCCAAATCAAATGAACCAAAGACGGCCATTGCGTTGCTATAAAATAAGTTAGGTTGTAAAGTAGTAGAAAGCTACTGAGCAAGCGAACAGAGGGCTCAGGATTTCATTGCTGACAGAGTGCGTTCACTGCGAAGTCGGGTAAAACCATGATTCTCCTTCGAAGCAATTCACAAGACGATTGATTACCTATCAATTGCAGGTTCAGCGATGAAAAATTGCTGTCCTAGGGAGAAAAAGTTAAAATCTCCGACGGAGCTCGGAGCCAGCGTCGAAACCTTCATTTCGCAATACCAACTGAAAGTTACAGTATTATCACCGATCACTACACACGTTTGCTGGGGAACGAGCGCAGGGCATTAGCATGTGTGACCTGCTCAATTTGACTTTGTATACCTCTGCCTTTCGGAGCAGCTCCAAAGCCCAAATGATGCGCGTGACATGGTTGCATCGTTGGACCACAAAATCGATTTATTATCCCGTTTGACGAAAGACAAAAGACGCGTCAAATACCTGTGGGCCCTCACCAAGCACTGTTTGCTGCAAAAAGTGGTCGACAGTGCTCAAAATGTGGCTTTTAATGCAGGGTTTCACTATTTTGACCCTGAGACACATATTAAAAATTTCAAAATTAAAATATGCTGCTGCTTGCTAGCTACATTCTCTCTCATCGGCGGTTCTAGCTTGGAACTTGGCCTGGTGTAGCAGATCATGCAAGACATAATATATTATGTTTTGTTTGCAGAACATGAAGAATCATGCAGCACGGTTTGAGTAAAATCATGCAATGTGGAAAAGGACAAGCCAAGGGTAATAATTAACAATTATATCCTACTTTCTTGTGGTGGTGGGTTAAAATCCTAACAAGTTATTGTAGAACATGTTGAACTTTTTGTTTGGCACAAAACATCGAAACATGAATAGCACAGTTCAAAACATGGACCATGCAAGGCACAAAGTGACAAGCTTGAAGTTCAATTGGGGAGCATAACATCTTGTCCTACCATTATGCTTAATCCAAAAATGGTAATAAATATAAGTAGCCGTAAAACTTCATTACAGTGATGAGTTTGAATAGTAGAAGGTTTTTGTAAAACATGATTTGTTTTTGTTTCACATAGAAAATCATAACATGAACCACATGGTTTTGAACGTGAACCATGTAATGCCCAAAACAACAAGCTTGTAAAGTTCAATTTTAGGTGTGGAGGGGGGGAGTATAACATAATGCCTTGCTGTTAACTTAGGTTAGAAATGTTAAAGAATAGAGTTATACATAGAAATTCTTGCCAGCCAATCAATTGAGCCAACATGCACCCAAGGTGCACAATTTTGTAAAGTTTGGGTAGGGTGTTGGATATTTTGGGGTTTTTTTTGTTCCTAGTGTGTTCCCAATAGCACCTCACTTCATCGCATATCCTTTGCCTTAAGTTCTATTCTTGTATATAACTAATCCAAAAGGAGAGACCTCAATTAATTATATTGGGAATGCTCAAACCTTGATTAAATGTTTTTTCCCATGGTTCAATCAATGAAGAAAGTTTTAGAATATTCAAAAGTATTTTACTTTTAAAAATAAAATCCTCAAATTTAATTCAATATTCAATAAACCTGTGTTGAACCTATATAATGCAATATATTTAAAGAATTTGGATGTTGATGTTGAAAATGATTGAAGTGAAGATCTGTGATGTGTGAGGTAATGCCCAATGGTGGAAGTATTCCCCAAAACAAAAGTTTCAGGATCCAAAAGACAACCAAGTTTGGGCCTTGCATTTTGAACATGTTTGGCAACAAGGTGACTGCACAAAGAAAGTACATTTGGTTACATAGACCAACAACAAGAGAGTAATAAAAGCAAATGTGCAACCTTACTAAGGCTTGTGACTCACAAGTTATAACCCCAGTTATATACAATAATTCATTTATTCTTGCATTCAATTTCACGCATAATGACAAAAGACATTTTACAGGCATATTATAATCCTACTAAAATTTTATGTGTCTACTATTTAGTGTCTGTTATTTACCTCAAAGTCCTAATCTATGACACTATAAATACATGTGACCGATAAATTTAAAATCTTGTAAATGAATTGATATTGTTAATTACACAGTTGAATCCTCTAGAGCTTTTCATGCACATGAATTAAATGAAGATGACGATTGCTTGTAGTAAAAAAAATCTCCTCTATAGTAAACTTGGCTAAAATTGTTTATTTAGAACATGGTTTTTTTTCAATTTCATGAGGTAGGGGGATTGACAATCCTCCACAAGAAAACTTGGCCAAATTTGGTTACATGTTAAGGAGAAAAATAGAAATTTATTGAAACTCCACTATGTATTTGTAAGCAGCAGGAACCAGTGGTCCAAAAATCATGATTTCAACTCTTTTTTTGTTGAAATATGGTGAATTTGGGGAATTTTTTCCTTAGAAAATCCTTTGTAGAAACCACATGCCTTTTTTTTCTTGCTGCCAATTAGTGAAATTTTGCTACAAAAAAAACATTGATTTGGAAGATTTTGAAAGGGAATTCACTATCATGACCATAATCATCCCAATTTTTTTCATCATCTATCATTCATCGTCAAAAACAATTATTATATTAATCATATGTTTGTGTTGCTCCAGCAACAA
This sequence comes from Sphagnum tenellum, assembly GCA_963921925.1. Lineage (NCBI taxonomy): Eukaryota > Viridiplantae > Streptophyta > Sphagnopsida > Sphagnales > Sphagnaceae > Sphagnum > Sphagnum tenellum. The sequence continues at coordinate 9,910,981 of OY998159.1, read as the reverse complement.
TGTTGACACATCACCGAGCTCCCCCCGAAGTCCCCTTTCCAAACTCATCTAACAAATTTTTTTCATAATTTTTGCAATTGTTAGCTAATGGTCGTGATTCATTAATGTTTATTGCCACAATGTGCATTATGATTCAAAAGGTTATTGCTGCCTACACAAATCTATTGTCTTACATACACAAAATGAATAACAAAAGAAATAACACCATAAAAATTAAGGTAAAACAAGGACCAATAATTTTGTGCTTTTTTAGCTTCTTTGATTTGATTTTTCAATCATTGCTATTATTTGGATAATTTGCCTTTTCTTGTTCATTAACTATGAAATCACCCTTTTCATAATCATTAGAAAATCATAAACAGAATTAACATGGAAAACAAACTAAAACAAAAATACCTTATATTGCATAAATTTGTAAAAAGATATTATAAGAAATTGAAGTGAGCAAAACCTTTTTTTGTTTTTGCTTTTTGCTTTTGGGGCCAAATGCATGCTAAGTGGACCACAAAGTGGCAAAGTAAACCATCCTCTAAAGTTCATTTGTATTTTCCTTGGTGGATACCAAAGTTACAATTTTTTAATTTCTTCCATTGAAAATTGACTTGACCTAAATGTCAAGGAATGCAAGATGTATATAGAATCCCAACATGAATCATTTTATTTTTAATATGCTATGGACTTTTGAAAAATAAAATAAAATAATTTTAAACAAAAGTTCATAACTCAATATTTTTATTTGATATGATACAAAAAATTTCAATATATTTTTCATCATTACATTATTTAAATCAAATCAAATCCCTCATAAGTTAAAATTTGAAAGTCAAAGTCCAATTTTTTTTCCAACATTATAACTTGTAATTTCAATTTCAAAAGTCCATGACTTTTGTAATTTTACTAAACATTAACTCAATCAATTGCCCTTATACGTACATATTTTTGAATTTGTATACCCTAAACATGGAATCTTATTGACAAAACTTATTTTATATATAATAGATTGTAGCAATTGTAATCACACCTATTACAAAAGAATTCCCATTTTGACACCGAAAGTGGTTCATCTTACCATGCATTTGCCTTTGGTTTCCTCATCATTGCTATTCTTATCATCTATGGATTCATTTTTCTTGTACTCATCCAACCCTTTTTGTAATATAATGCTTACAAACACAAACAACAAATAAAATAAAATCTTGTCCAATGTATGCCTTACCTTTTGTGCCTTCCATTATTCAATTGTGTAAGGTTTTTAATTATTTATGGTTGGCTTTGAAAGACCAAATGAATCATGATCTTGTTCTGAATGATTGTTTTTCTTTTCACAAATTTCATAAACCCAAGCATGGATTTAAGATCTCCCACAACTCAAAAACCTTGTTTGACAACAATAGAATTTTCAAGCATTCCTTGGTTGATTTTACATTGAAGATAGGCTTGAAACTAGTTTCAAATTGTTGTAGTTATCAATAGCATAGAAGTTAGGGTTTTTGCTATTTGCAAAATACACCATTATAAAATTTGGCAATACAAATAGTTAGGTTATATTTTATGCTTGTTGTGGTGGTTTGAAGCACTAAGTTCCAATAGATGCCTCTTATACTCATTCCAAATACAACTATTTGAACTAGTTTTTTCTATACAAAGGAACAAGGTTTAATGTTGAACTAGTGTTGTTCAAGATGGATGAAAGTTTGTAAATTTAACCAAGTCATCATCCTAGATAATGATAATTTCAAACTTGTTATATTCCTTTTAAATTACATTGGAGGTATTGTCATTTGTTAGGTGACATTTTTCTTATCAAATAAAGGTGAATAAACATTAGGATAAATATTTGAAATCATGCAATTTGTAATTTTCCTACATCATACAAATGAGACAAGCCATAAGCTTGTTGTTATTACAACCTTTGTGTGCTACCTACCACAATGAAGAAATTTAAATTTTGAATGTCCTCTCATTGCTTTGGACATTAGTCAAAAATGTAATCTAGCATTACAAGGATGCTATTTTGTGAACTTGTGAATGTGAGTGAGTACGTGAGCATGACCAAAAGTTTTTAAAATTTTTATGTCCACATCAATGAAATATTTGGAGAATATGTTTTAATACATGGGATAAAATATTTGGTGATGTGGAGGAATTTGCCATGTATTCATGGGTGAATAATATGTATGGATGAAAAAAATGGATGAACTTTTTAATGAACGTTGGCAACATATGTTTTTTTTGTAAAAAATTGAACAATAGAAATAGGGTGGAAAAAATTATGTTGGTTTACTTTGAGAAATTCGTCACATGAAATGTTCAAATCATATTTCAACTCGTACTTCATATTTTCTTAATATGAGATATATTCAAGCTTTGCAACATTTAAACCATATAAAATTTTAAATGAAATCCAATTTAGTGGCATATAAACCTATTGACCCACCAAGAGGTATGTGCCCATTAGGAATTGACACAATATGAGGTAGCCCATGACACCTTACATTATCAATATACCATTTAAAGTTGTTTTTTATTTTCATTCATTCTTTCAACCTTTTGCATTTGGGACCATTCTTGTTACTTGTATAATCAAATTGGAGGATACGAAAGACTACAATTGGGCAATGTTTACACATGTAATGGACTTTTTCAAATAATGCACAAGTTTGAAAAAGCTAGTTCCAAAGCATTTTTTAACAAGTTTATTGAATGATTTGTTGACAAAAGATTTGGTAACCCTTGGCAACTTCCTATCAACAAAATTCATAAAACCCCAATGACAACTCTATGCAACTCTAAGCAAGCGAACCTAAGTGCCACAAAAATTTAAAAATAAAGTGTTAGAACACTTGGTATATTGTTGGATGATAGGGTGAGCCCTAAAACCACGTTACATGTATGATAGTTAAAAAAACAATGTTTCGAAAACTAAAGGAAAAACCAAAATCCCATTGTTTGTATTGAATTGTAGTTCAAAAGACATTTTAACATGAATATTTGTTCCAAGTATGTGATTTTAGAAGGAAATATTTATCATGAAAAAAAAATAAAATTAGGGTTGAACTTGAACAATGAGGTTGTTTGTTGAACAAATTTGTTGTGATTGAGACAACTAGGCACTAAAAATATAAGATTAGAGTAGTAAATGATTATCAAAACCAAATGATGAAATACATGATTTTGTGGTTGTTTAGACATTTGTAGTTGTTTTGCCATTTGGAGCCATTCTAGCACATGTAATTGTTCCAAATTCATTAATCCCAACCAAATAGTCCAATCAAAACCAATGGTTGTTATGCTACATTTAAATGCAAAATTTGAATGGACAAGTATAAATGTCATCAATTGTACATGTTCCCAACATGTGTTATTTTGTCCACTTAGTTTAATTTTATTTTGAGGTTGAAAGGTTCAATTAAAGTAAACTACAATAAAATTGCTTTACATCACAATATTCATATCCACAACACTTTTGCAAAACACCACTAGATTTGGATTTGTACCCACATGTAGAAAAAAAAGCTAAAAAATGTACATGCAAAGTTCTAGGTAAAGGGTAGATCTAAGCTATGGTGGTTCAAAAACGACAAGAATCCTAGTCCCAAAAGTCCATATTAATGAAAAAAAAAACATTAGAATGGAAAAAAATATTAAAAACCAATGTTTAGTGGGCCCTATGTGGGGATCAATCAAATGATAAAGTCCATATAATTGCCCATTTAAAAAACTCTTTATTATACATGTTAGGCCAAAAAAAAATGAATCCAACAAAAAATGACCAAGATTGGAACTTTTGAAAATTTGGCCCAAATATGATCATTATAAAATCCATAGTTATTTGTTCATTAAAGCTTTTGTTGTAATGTTTTTCAATTCATATATATTTTACCATCATGTATAATAAACTAAATCCTTATAAAAAATACTAAAATGAAATCATAACAAAAAATGGATTTAAATACTAATGTAGAACTTAGATTATAGTCCATATGTCCACTTTGAAAGTCCATTAATATATACTTGGTGTATGTTTATTGAATTTTGCCCATTAATAAATATTCTTATTCAAGTTGGCAATCTTACTTTAAAAATATTTTTGTCAAATCAATGATTTTACAATGTGTTTATGGCATTTGAATAAAGTACATTATGTAGAAAGTCCATAAGGCCACAAAAAATGAACCGCCATAGTTTGCATCTACCTTAGAAGTTGGACACTAGACATCTACAAATCACTTGCAAGATTATATGGGACAATGATCAAAATGTTCATCCTTGAATTTTCGAACAACTTGCCACAACCACCTGGAAATAATCCATGACCAAAATATTCCATATGTTATTTGTTGGTTAAAGTTTTTGTTGTAATTTTTTTCAATCCATTTTTTCCCCCCATCATGTATCATATATTGAATCCCTATAAAAAATATTGAGATGAAATCATAACAAAAAATGCATTTGAATGCTAATACAAAACCTAAATTATAGTCCATATGTTCACTTTAAAAGTCCATTACTATATGATTGGTGTATGTTTATTGAATTTCACTCCTTAATAAATATTTTTATTCAAGTTGGCAATTTTAATACATAAATATTTTTGTCAAATTGATGATTTTACAATGTATTTGTGGCATTTGAATAAAGTACATTTTGTAAAAAGTTCATAAGGATGTAAAAAATGAACCACATAGCTTGCATCTACCCTACTACCCAACATGTTTTGTCATATCATAAGTGCTAGTGGCCATTTGTTCATCTAGTTTAGTATGGAAAAAATAAAATTGGTTTGCCGACAAACAACTAACTATCAATTTTTGACCTTGTGTGCATCAAGGTTTGATATTGAGATTTAGTCTGATCGACAACACAAATCAATTTGACTCATATGGTTGATTTACTTCTAAGAGAAACATAAAAAATTAGGCCTATGTTTGTGTGGGAAGCTGAAAAATGTGAAAGCACTTGTGTTTATCATTCGTTAAATAAAATACAACCATTGAAAAACATGGAGAAGGTGTTTTAAGAAATAAGTCTAGGGTTTAAGGAATTGACATATTGTAATACTTTCCTGATGGATGATTGCCCATATAAGTATGGGTAACATACCTTATTCTTATATTCTACTTCACCCTTTCAATAGTAAGGTACATGACAAAAAGTATTTGTTGGACACATTGTGGTTTTATTTTGGTTGGGCTTTTTGAGGCTCCCAACACCTTAACCTATGTTGTTCACACCCACATGGGCCAAAGTGGGTTTGTAAATAAAATCCCCATTGGAAGTCCATAAAGACTTATGCATGGTCACCTTCAACCTAGGTGATTAGCAATGCCTTTTAAACTTAGGCACATTTGGATTTCATGTGATTTTTTTTTCGCACTATGTTTTATTGCTATTTTGTAGTTCATAACTACAAGCATAAGTTCCATTTTTTAACATGCAATTGTAAATTTGTAGGTCAAAGGCATTGTCAAAGTCATCTAGACAACTAAAGATTCTATTTTGGCAAAAGGGGCAAAATTTTGGGTACAAGTAACCTTCCATGCAATACTTGTATGGTTGTAATAAATTAAACAAAGGAGGTTATTTAAATCACAATTCAAAAGATTTTCCTGAAGGCATCTTTTACACTATATGAATGTAGTGGGAATAATTGTTCATGATGGCACATTTTAATTATAATAGCCTTAGGGTGTATGCACTCTAAGGTGGTTTCTTTTTTGTGGATGCTTCATTCCTTAAAAGTCTACATAATAATTTTAAATTGGTAGTTTATTTTGGTATCATTAATTTAGTGGGGAATTACATGGTGGTTAATGAACTAAAAAACCCATATGAAAATAAGCCATTCTAAAAAAATCTTTAATGTACTTTTTTAAAAAAAAATTTAAATCCACAAATCCACCCAAAAATGATTATGATATGGACTTATGAAAATATGGTTCATTTTAAGGCATTCAAAAGTCCATAACTTTTTTTTTGGTTATTTTTTTCTAGCAATTTTTTTGTAGATGTGTTTTAAGAAAATAAAAATTTTATATTGAGTCCCTATAATATATTCCAAATAAAAAATTCATACACAAAAATGCATGTATATAAAGGCACAAACATCAAACTAGTCCATATTTTTCAACTTTATTCATATTAAATGATGATGATGTCAATTGTTTTGATGGATGAAATTTTTAAAAAATCATAATACTTGGAATTTTTTTTGTAAATTCCATATGAATAATGAACCTTTTAGATATTTCATAATCAAACACTTTTAAAACAAAAAATTGAAAGAAAGAAAAATTTGTAACCCATAAGGACTTATGAAAATAAGGTCAGATTTTAATCATTTTAAATTCCATAAAAAAATATTTGCTAAGGTTTTGAAGAAAATGGTCCTATATATATGTCAAGAGTGAACTCATACATCAAAACATTATGTTAAAATTTCATGGTCAAATATTTGGTATTCAATTTTTAATGGGTTTAAAAAATTGTACATGTATAGTCAAGAATAAATTAAATGGACTCAATACACCTTGATATAATGTTTTTTATGAATAAATGATTCAATAGTAATGTAATATTGTGACAAATTGATATTAAATAAGACAATTTGAAAAGATTTGATGATTAAATTTTGAAATGTATATCAAGTATGAAGCTTCTAAAGGAAGTCCTTCATTTGTTGAAACTAATGATTTACATGCTCATATTTCAAGTATAAGATTATCATAAAATAAGCTAAAGATGTTTAAATCCTTGTGGAAAAATATCTCATAACACCTTGCCACATGGTCCATAATTTTGATTCAAAGTATCTTGTTTTTACCTATTTTTATCATACTTTCCTAGTGTATTTTATTTCATAATGGACTAAAAATGGATTGTCACGATGTGCCATTTTTGTTCCACCTTAGTGTGCTTTCACCTTTTAGAACTTCAAACTACCATTCTAATTTTGTATTGGGTTGTAGTTATGTATTTAACGTATTTACTCTTATGTGCCACAAGTTTTTGCATTTGTGTACACATTACTTCGTTATATATGCCTTTTCACGTTGTTTGTGTATTTGTTGGTTTATAATATGCTGACCATTGTGTTTAAACTAATGAATATGTTTAAATTGTTACATATAATATGGTTTAACATTTAAACATCTAGATATGTTAATTACATGTGTTATATGTGTATGTGTAAGTGTTGTGGGATATGTGTAGATGTATATATCACACATTCAACCAAAATCTACACCTACACACATAACATAATTGGATATTGTAGGATCCTCAATGTTAAATTAGGAAGAATGCAATAAATGTTTCATATCACATACCCAACATATTAGACATGCCACATCAAAAACAATAGCCAAACAAAATGTTACACATGTATCCATGTTAGTAAGAATTACGAAATAATATACTAAGAAAACACATGACAAGTATCTCTCTATGTCAATAAGGATTGCTAATAGATTAGTCATAGAAGACAAGAAAATATTAGTCCATGTGACCAACTAAACTTAACAATAATTTTGTCAAAATAAATAGATAGTTGTCCCTCACATTATTTAACACTATAGATAATTTGATCACAAGAGACATGACACATATCACCATGTCAAATAGCATTATACTAGATTTTAATCACATTAGACATGCCACTTGGTCACCATGTCATGTAGCATTATACTACTTTTTAGTCAAATTAGACATGCCATGTTGGACATAACTAGGTATTTTGTTGTGTTTGATATGACTTAACTACTATTTTTTACTTGTTTAAAATGACTAGTTTGATCTGACTATAACACCATCTTGTATGGCTATCCTTTATGATTAAAACTCAATCATAAAAGACAACTTAAAAGATAACTTTTCTTATAGTGGATATTATTGGACTTTCAATTTTCATATTGTGTTTCTTCATTCTACACATCTCATCATTTTAGTCATGTCCCAAGCTTTTCATTGTTTTGGTGTGGAAATTTTTGTTAAAGTTATAATGTAAAAAAAAATTGAAAAATTGATTTAAGTTCCATTTCAATTTTATTTTTTTTGAGAAAACAAATTTAAAAAAAAACTTTTGGACAAAAAAGGAAATTTGGCCAAAAAAAATTTGGACAAAAACCTTTCAATCTTTTGTTGTTTATCACTAGAGTTCAAATGTTGGTCATTGTGTGGTGACCAAAAATTAGGTGGTAAATTGTTTTTTTGTTGGTATTGCAAATGTTGATGGAAAACATCTATGGAAATAAAAAAAAGGTGGTGATCAAGACTTAGGCAATGGAAAAATATGTGGCAACCAAAACTTTGGCAATGGAAGTTTTGTGGAATCGAAACTTCGGCAATAAATTTTTTTATGGTCGACAAAAATGGTGGTGATTTAAAAAGGTGGCAATCAAAAACCATTTTGGTCACCACAAGTTGTGTTGCAATTGAAACATGTCCAATTTTGGTTGCCCTTATTCTTGTTTTGGGTAGCCTAATATGGGCTTTGACCTAGGTTGACCTTAAGTTGACCTTATCTTGATGTGGCATAGGGTTGCATTTATGTTTAGATTGATGTCTAGACATTATGACAACCCTAACCAAAAGTTGGTGATTGAAAATTTTTGGTTTCTTAATTTAGTGATAAAAAAATTGGGTAGTCAAAACATTTTGATCACCAAAAACAATGGTTGTGAGTCCATCTTAATGGACAAAATTAACGCATTTGTAACTTTATTTTCTACTTTTGAATTAAATAAAAAAAAGACTTCCAATTTTCTTTTAGCATCACAAATCAAATGGAACTTTTATTTTTTAATTTTGGTTTTAATAGTAAGCTCCCTTTAGTTCTTGAAAACAATTTGTGTCATATTATCATTTGGATGTGAAAAGATATGCAAAATTTTTCCTGAAAATACATCATTTAAAAAAAGGCTAAGGATGATTTTAACTATGAAAAAAAATTCCATTTACAAATTTTTTTATTATGATGTTCATCACATCAATATATTGAGGTGCTTGGAAAAATATATATTTACAAAAAATTTCAAGTATTTTCAAAAACATGATTTAAATATGGATTTAACTTTTGTGTATTTCTTAACATGCTTCCACCCAAAATTAATATACTTTAATACTATTTGTTGGCCAAAAGGTGATTGAGTACCAAAATGTGGTCCCACAATTTTTGCTTCAATATGATGAGGTTTATAAATGTTATTAAAAGTTTTTCATTATGTATTGATTTGATTTTAAATTGAATCCCATCATATGTGGAATCCTTTCTTCAAAAACCTAAGCCAAAATTAAGTTATGGACTTTTGAATGATCAAAATTGGGGTTTTTTTTTTTCATAAGTTCCTATAAATTGTAATTTTTTGGTTTTGGGGTTTTCTTTCTATAGTTAATGGCATTGAAATGTTTAGATGGGATGCCTTTTAGATTGAATTTATTAGTATAAACCACTATGTAGTCCTTTATTTAATTAGTGATAAAATAATAGATGCCCACTTATTATTACCAAATGAACTTTTATGGAGTGTTTTATTCATCAAAATTGAACCACCATACCATACACTCACCTTAATAATTTAATCCTAAATTAACTAAATACACATTAAAAATGATATTTTATGAGAATTCAAATCTCTAAGGTGGATAATCCTTCTTCTAGGAACATTCTTTTGCTTTATCGAATGTGCATTATTCTTTTTCAAAATTGGAGGACTATAATATTGATGATTATAGATAAAATAAAACTGAAATTAGTGATATTCATTTTTATGACACATTTCATCATCTTTGGTTCAAATGTGATTGTGGCCTTAAAAACCATGAATTTTGACAATATTTTTTAGCAAAAATTATTCATTTTTATATGATAAAGATCATGGATGCATAATATACATGATGTATGATCAAGGTGTAATAATTAAAAAAAACAAATCTAGCATAAAGTTGTAAACTAAATGTAAAAAATGTGAAATATGAAGAAATTAACCAACATATAAATGCCACATGTCACATTGAATCCTTGGAAAAATAAATTAACTTTGGTGCCCCGGACTCCTTTTATTATGTTTGCACCTAGCAAAATATTAAAAAACTTCTACTTTCATATTTGGTGTAGATAACCAAAATTTCTTAAATCTTCTTGTGAATGATCACCAATTTAATTCCATCACAAAATATTTTTATATTTAGGATAGGTTTCATCACATCCTAAAATAAATAGTAACCTATCCTTTAAACCTTGCTATTTCATCTCACACTACCTAGGTAAGTATCATAGATAATAATTAGGTGAGTAATGTTAATGTTTACTCCATGTAGATGGATAAGTACAAAGGCACTTGGTGACTATTAGGTGGGTTCACATATCTAGATGGTTGTAACATAGCTAACCACTGTGGTCAGACTTGTATTCCATGAAAAAGTGTTTCCCAGGTTGACATCCCATCCATTTTGCTTGGTACATGCAGGTTCACTCTGGCCAATGCGGTAAGGGTGGTTCAACTATGCATCTTTTGAGAACTATTTTGGGGGCACACACATGTTTGGTTGGAGTGAAAATGATGAAACCTGCCAAACTTAATTAAAGAAGAAATACCCAGCTGAAAAGGGAAAGGGAGATAAAAAGAGAAAAAAAACGAATGTCCTATCAACAGACAAAAACTCAAAAATGTAAACCCATCAATGAGATCTGCAAAAGACAGCAATTGGGACTTGCCAAAGAGGTTCAAAATAACAACCTTAAACCTAAAACTCTCACCAATTGTGTGAAGCATATTTGACAAAGAGATGGGCGAAATACTTGAAAGAGAACCCAACCTAAAAGAGGTCTCCCTGCCAATTTAGTTAAGTAAATTCTTTGAAGAAATTGAACGTGACTACCTGAATGCTATATCGTGAGAAATTGGACTGAAATTTAACTTGGAAACGACAGTCTAAAAAACCCTGGCACACAAAATGTTCTCCTCAAGATGAATTTACCAACTAACAACATGGGAGCAAATTTCTTAATCTTTGTAGATTCTGAACTAGAATAAAACCTAGAGTATAATTAAGTTTGTGGCTTTTTCAATGTAGTTTATGGTGTTTTGGTACTGCAATTGCCGCCAGTGAGCTTATAAGTATGAACCAGGAACAACAATGTTCATCTCGTCATGATGGGAAAAGGAGACCACAACGTCCTCCCAAAATCTTTTTGTTGGAGTGTACAACAATTTTGCGACAAAATTAACTCTGAAAACCTTAATAAAGATAAATTTTGTTTGCTTCTATTTTCCCTCATAAATTTTGCAAAGTTGTGCACGGATAATAATCCTCATCAAATTTTGTTCCAGGTGGAGATTAAATGCAGTGGTGGACCACTTTGATTAATCAACAAACATCTATATATTGAGATACTGGGTGTTTGTTTGTTTGTTTGTTCGTTTTGAACTTTGTTTATTTGGATGTAACAACACCTTAACACTCCCAAACAGTAGGTCCACACTGAGTTTGGTATTTGCTCAACACCGCTTTTGATATGCTCAAAAGCCCTCAATGCAGCAGTATGCACATGTGTTATTCCACAATTTTCAACAACAGAGCAAAAGATATTGAATTTAGTTGCTGAAGGTTAGTTTAGTTTAGCTAGGTTTCATAAGAACTCGTAAGATAAGCCCACTTCAACAAGAATAATATTGGGATGAGTGACCTTACAGAAGGGTTAATAGACTTGTGCCAATAAGGGCACACTAGTGTTAATAAAACTGATCAACTGGTCATTGCAGTAAGAATTAACAGATTATTCTTTTGTTTTAACAAATAGTTTAAAGCATTTGCAAAGTTTTTTGGAGCCCCAACCGCAAATAAATAAAAATCTAATTCTGTGCTACTTTGAGAAATGCATGCACACATACGTGGGATGACTAAGGCTTCACTTGCCAAACGTGTGACCTCAAAAAAAAAGATAGATTGTTCAATCCAGCATCATTAAATGAAAGTACCAAAATTTTGCCAATCTGATCATTGATCCTTTAAAGAGAAAGAATTGAATTAAAACATGCTTAATTGATCAAACAACTAAAAATCGAACTAATAAAATTTCTCATGAGCATCTACAGTGCAACAGCTAAAAACTAACCTTGCAACACTAGATATTTCCATCTCTGTGCAAAACTACTGATCAATTAATCTAATCCAATCCAGCCCAAGATCTAATCTAATCCAGTCTAATGTTCTCTAATCTGTGATCTAATCTAATCTCATCTAATCTAAACTAACCTAAAAATCAAATCCACCCAGTTGATCAAAACCCCCTATATTATGACAATTGATCATCTGTAACTGCAAGCAGATAATCATGGAATTAGCCTCTAGACTAACTAGCTAACAGTCATGTGAATCTGGTCTTGAAAATCCTTTCTAATGGGGAAAAATTAAATTGCAATTTAAGCTATAGATCAACGAACTACAAGCAGCTGCTGCAGCTGATGATGATTGATCATTACAACTCCAGTAGTAGTACTGCTGCTGCTGCAACAAGATCATGTAGATCCAGAACTACTACTAGTGTTGTTAGACTCCGAGATCCAGTACTGATCCCATTGCAGCAGGTGATGAGTTCCGCACAAGAAGAAGAATTAGTGCAGTTAATGGCGGGCACACAATGACCATCAGCAGCAGCCATGAGCTACAATTTTGTTGATAGATCTCTGTTTTTATAGCAGAGATAAATTCAAGCAGCAGCAGATCCGGCTGGCAGCTAGAGCTACTTCCATGCATCCGAATTCTGCAGACAGATCAATGCAGGGATTTCATAAATCTCAATACTACTGTATATTGCCATGAATACGTTGTGCAGTACTTGCAAGCTCGACTGCAATGATCTATATCTAGTTTTGTAGTCTGCACAATTTGCAGGAAAAACGTGGGTGAAGCTGAAAGTTGAGTTGCATGCAGATATTGCATGAGGAAGGAGCATGATGATCCTTCGACAGGAGCTTGCACTGATGATCCTGGCATGGTACTAGTACTGACTAGGTTGCAGAGGTTGTCATGGAAATTTTACCTGGCTGAAGTTGTACGCTGCTGGGTATTGTGAACCTGAGTAGGCTTGATGATGATGGTGGTGGTGGTGGTGGTGTGCGGAATGCCATGGAACTGCAGCTGTAGTATTGGTATTGCCTGCTGCTGCATGTTGCTGTTGCTCCAGAACTGGACTAACGAAAGTTTCAGCCGATCCCTCTGCAGTTCCGCCGCTGCTGCTTGAAGCAGCAAATGCTGCAACCATGCTGTTGTTGTTACCACAGACAGCAGCACCAGCTTCCAATTTGGTTTTGATCTTGGAGGACTCCTCGGCGAATTGCGGCCCGTGATGAGTACTGGATTGATGCTCCATGCCATCCAGTTCGTGAATGGTGAGGCCTCGTGGTGCTGGCAAATTCATGTGCCCGGCTACTAATGTCTGGTGTAACTGATCTGTTTGTGAAACTGGAATTGGAAAGAAACCCGACGTGCTAGCTCCGCTGTTGCTTACCACTTCCCTACTATGAATCAAAACACAAATAGGAGCAGCTGCTGCTGATCAGCCATGAATCCATCTGCACAAACTTCTCAAAAACATCCGCAAGTTCGACTGCTGCATCACATGAAGAAACTTTGTACAAGACTGCATTCAGGATCATGCAGCACTAATTGTAGAAATTATGCTGGCAAAGTTCTGAACGTACCTGGACATCGGAGTTGGTAGAATCTGGGAATTAGTTGCATTGGATTGATGTTCCATGAAATCTTGTAGAGATGTCGCGCCTGGTTGCTCATGCTCCGCCATATTCCATTGCAAAAATGAGGAAGCTGCTGCTGCTGCAGCAGCAGCAGCAGCAGCTTGTGTGCCTGCCTGCTGCATTGAGCCGCCAGCTCCATGCCCACGTTGCTGCATGGCCATCAACTGCATGTTGCCCATAAACTCATGATGCTGTTGCAATTACACCATACAATGAATCGTCAACTGCTGATCAGATCGTCTTCTTACACATTCAAGATCTCATAGAACGTCGTCATAAAAAGCAACAGTTATCAAGCATATCGACCCGTCGACATGCATCCACATCAATGCAGCAAGCCGGCCGGTACCTGTCTAATTTGTATTGCATTCGCAGCTTGATCATAAGCATTGGTCACATAGCTCTGCAATGAACCCCCCACACGGTGGATTCTGGAATGGTCACTGAAACACAATATTGCTGGATGTAGCTTCCTAGATCATACAAATACTATTATCTAATATAGTACTTATGCAAAAAATGTACAAATATCTCATATTAAGAGTCCAGAAATCTCCATTCTCACGATTAAGAGAAGGCAAAGCAAAGTTAACACATCATTAAATGACAAAAATTTCCAGAAAAGGATAGACAGAAATTGAGAAGAAAAGGCATATTTAGAACAAAAACCAAAATAAGAACACAGTTGCAGTATGAACAGCAGTGCCAATCTCACACCTCTTCAGGGGCCATCAACAGTAACATGTATGATAGTGACTTCTCTACTTCCCCACTGACTTCATCAGCTCCACTGTAGTGGGTAAAAGCCAGAGTTAACAACCTGCGTACTTAGTTTCTGCTGCATAAAGTTGTACGAATTAAAGTTCACGACTAGCTAGCTCTAGTACGAATTTGCACAGATGAGTTTTGATGATTTAGAGTACATACTTTGCGTTGGCGTACTCTTTCGAGAGCCTGTTCTAGTTCTGTCTCCATGTTTGCCAGCTGTTGGACGGAAGTTACATTTTGAATCATTTGCTCATCTGCAAGCATTAACCTGCAGGCACCATATATACGGATCATACACCATCCCCAGCAGAGCTTGAAGTTCTGCATGCCACCTTTATTTCCTACACTCGGAGACTGAAACTGAATGAAGATTATACACTAGGAGAGAATTACAATATAACAGCTTGATCTGATATTGTGTAGTGGTACTCGATATCCAGGACAAATGAGAGCTGCAGAGCTCAGACTGAGCGTTCAAGAAAACCTATCTAGAAGCTGCACAAACCTGCGGATTGTTCAATGGAGTAAAATGCACACAGTTGTTACAATTATTTGCTGATGATCAAATCGTTTTGTACCTTGCTCGTTGTTGCAGTAAATCTTTCTCATGTATTAGTTTCTTCACCTCTTCTTGCAGCACCCCAACTTCGTAACTTTTGCATGCAGACAGCAGGGAACTCGCATCAATATTCATTGCAAAGAGAAAAGTAGCTGCAAGAATGATTTCATGATCATGTGTGATCAGCTGGTAATCTGTTGAAACACATGAGTACTGGGAGATTGCTATTTAGGTAGCTACTCACCCTGATCCAGAAGCTGCAAGCTGCTGACTTAACGCGAGATCCTTCTCTCCTGAAAGTTTCTTCAATGCCTTCTGTAAATACTGCACAACCAATTAGCAAAGCACTAATATGATTCCAGAGCAATATGCATGATCTAGCTAGGTAGCTGGTTTCATCCTCATTCTAGTGCTAGATCTCGAATCATGTAGAGCTGTTGGGCTGCTTGTAGCTAATAGAGATGGGATGAAGCTAGCTTTGCAGCGCTAGTCCCTACATCATGGATCAGCAGAAGCAGCTTAATTACCTCCAGATTCTCACTCTTTCTGTAGGTTGAAGTCGTCGTGCGCAGGCACAGATACACACACCCACACACGTGACACAATGTACCACACTAGTAAGTTATGTACAAGTTATGTACAAGGTTGCAACATGAGTGCTGATCTGCAGATGCGGATCATCACTTAGTTGCAAGGAATCCATCAGATGCACACCAGGTATATACTAGTTGTCCATGCAGTTGGTTTTGTGAAGTTAGTGTCTAGTACACGATCTGAAGAACCTTCACTGAATATTCTTCTAAGCAGCTTGTGCATTCTTCGACAGAATAAAGATTATGTATATGCAAACATCTGGTCACAGTTAGTAGAAGTTTGCATACCTATTGTACTTGTTGCGATCATGATGCATGTGGAAATTCGCAAAGCGTGTCAGCATATCCTCAAAACTGTCCCTCAGATGCCACCATATTGACATGAGAAATTGCACTAAGTGGCCATTTGTTTATATAATAATATTGCACAACTTATATATCATGATCCATCCGCGCGGGCGCTACAACCATCCCATCGTGATCTAGACATCTAACTGTTTGGAACTCGCAGCTCATGATCCACGGTAACTACATCGACAAGACGGCAAGGGCACTGCAAGAAGAAGAACAAGAAGAACAAGAAGACTAGAGATATGTGATAGGAAGTACTCAGCGAAGAAGTCGATCAAGATGAAGAATATGATCATTGACGATCGAGAGTACTAGTGCAAACCTTTTATTGCGCTCGTGCAACGGCATGTTCGCAAAACGAGTGATCACATCTTCAATACTGAATACCATCTCCCCATCACCCAGAAACCACAATTCGTCAACCTCATCATATGACAATGATGCATCTGTGCATCATTCAATATGTTTCTTACCTTGAGATTCATTCAGAAGAATCTGTCAGGTCGTATTCCTCTTCCACACCAACAACTTTTGTGCTTTAGATCAATCTAGCTAGGATCTGGTGCATCTTCAAGCTTTCTAGAAGACCTCCAGCTTTGGAGAAAAACAGCATGAGTATTATAGCTAGCTAAGCGATCAAGTTCTGCAACATGATCTTTTGCGTGGAGAAAAGTCCGCAAGCTGGATCGCGAACGAATTTTATTACCTGCAATTACAATACTGCGTGAGCTTTCCAGATGGCGAGAACATGATGAGACCGACGTCGATGTCGCACAACACCGACAGCTCGTACGCCTTCTTGATCAGCCCATTGCGTCGCTTGGAGTATGTTACTTGCCTGTTCGTGGGATTCTCAATTTTCTTGATCTCCAACTTCACCCTTCCCATGGCTGCAGTAGGCACGCAGCCAGCACCTTTGCGGCCACTTTATAAGCTGTGCAGCTTTTTGGATTCTGGAACGACTAGGTAGCAGCACCGACTTTTACTGTTCCTGTAGCTGCAATGAAAGAATCACTGCACGATCCACTCAGACCCAAATCCCGGACGGCATCTTCAGGACACATGAAACCATGACAAGCTCATGCACAAGCAGCAGACTTGCTGCAAATCCAAACCTAGTTGATCATCTTCTTAATGTTTCCTGGATGCATGAAATGCCGCCGCATGATCCAGCTGCAGGGATCGATCAGGAATTTTCACAATGGAGAGATTCTTCCACTAGTCGATCCTTGTCTCAAACGGATGCAAACCTGGCTATGATCTAGACTTATCAGAAGAAAGGTGATTGCTGCATCTGCTGCAGCTGGACTTGAGGACAATATTTCATGAAAATCCCTAAACTGTTGATCATCCCTGCACGATATTGCAGAATGTTCATCTTGAACGATAGTCAGCCACCTGCCGTACGTGCTTCAAATGGGTAAGCTCAGTGCACTAGTAGTTAGGTCAGTTGCTTCAGACAATATTCTGCACCATGGATCGACCATGGTTCTGCAGATCATGAGCTTGTTGGTTTTGGTGTCTTCTCGGCCTCTTTGTGCGTGCATTGAATTTCTGATCAACCTAGGTTCATTTCAAACTCGCTCTGAAAGTCTGACGACACATGAGTGTTCTAAGCGTTCTAAGCGTCCCGACTGATTATGATATCTGTATGCAGCAGCTGATGGATCTGTAAGAATTCCCGGTCCATGGACTACCAACAGGTTCAAGAGGAGGTTCCTGTGAATCGTAAGTACCCATTTTCTTGGTTGAGCTGATCATCAGTTTCAAAGAATCAGCAGTTCTGACACATGATGACTTAGCGCTCAGGTCAACAATCTCTCTCTCGGTGCGTCCAGAGTACAGGAGCCAGGCCGCTAGATCAGCTTTCAGCAACTAACATATCTACAGATAATTAGTCCAGCATGCAGGATGTGAGTTCAGCTGGAACAAGCTCCAGGCTACACAAAAATATGCTTGTGTTGTTGACCATTACCCTCTAGGGCGAATGAAGCTTCAAAGCGTCTTGCTTCCAAGCTGCTGCGACAACCATCAATGATTTCTTGGGCTTTTACAAGTTCGATCCTTTAGACAATAACTTGGGAGAGATGTCTGCA
Organism: Sphagnum tenellum; assembly: GCA_963921925.1. Classification (NCBI taxonomy): domain Eukaryota; kingdom Viridiplantae; phylum Streptophyta; class Sphagnopsida; order Sphagnales; family Sphagnaceae; genus Sphagnum; species Sphagnum tenellum. Next base: position 9,892,857 of record OY998159.1, on the reverse strand, counting down.
ACTAGCTGCTTCTCTGCAGATGATCAATACAACTGTTTTTCTTGCGAGAGAGAGCAATATGCATTCAGATGAACTCGTGCCTGACGCAGAATCGAAAAAGTACGATCTCTCAGGCCTACATGAGCTTGCAGCAGATCAGGGACGACTCTTACTTGCTTAAGCTGCAGGTCGTAAGAAGTATGTTCACAGCACTCCCTGGCGCCGCAGTTTCTGGGGCTTGCTTCTGCGGTTGCCGCATATGTCCCGTCGAATCTCCTTCCTCCTCGTTCGGACAGCAGCTAGCTATTCCCATCCCCATCGACATCCCCCAAATTGAAATTTTCACGACTCCACTCAATGCCCAACCATAGGTATTTTCCTTGTAGAAATCTAAGTAGCTCGACGCGGTTTCGATGTCAATCCTCATGTAAAGCTAAAGCCTGGCCTAATTCTTGCCACTACCATGGATATATGTTTCTTGCAGCTATGCGTTCTAATTCATTGAAACACTTGCAACAGGTGTTCTTTTCACGGGGAAATGCAGTCAGAATAAATAAAGAAATTAGAGGCAACTAGAGCAGTACGACAGCTACAACGACGCTAGCTGTGATGATTGGATCGCTGGCTGCAAGCCACAACAGCGACTAAGAAAACACACTTAAGAATGTGCACCAACTCATGACATCCGCATCAAGAAAACAGTTTAGCAAAAACACAAAGTACAGTTTCAACTAGCTTCAGTTGTCTGGTGACAAGCAACAACATCAAAACGAATGTACGATGAAATTTTCACGTCATGAATCTCTTTATTTGTTCTCTCTGCTGCTGCTCCTTCCCTTCTCTTTATTCTCCACGCAGGTACACATCTGGATACGCCTCAGGTCGTCCTTAGTGTTCCACCAGTAACCTCTTGCCCCCATCAACTCATCCCTCTCCTCCCCTATCTCTCTCTGTGGACTCTGTGGACTCTCAACCACAGCAGTCTCGGCTGGAGCCGCAGCTTTCAGGTCTTACCTTTAGAGAAAAAATGGGTTTCGCACAGATATAAGTTGCTGCTGATACATCCGTCAGTACTTCGTGCACAACTAGTTCAGGAGCTTCAGCAATGGTCCCGCGGAGATTCAAATTCCTGTGAGCCAGTAGTACCAATCTCGTCAGAGGACCCAACCTTCCTCTTGCTTCAACAACCCAATCTCCTCCGGTTCGATCTTCACGGTGGCGGTCGTCGAGTACTCCAATGTCTCCAAGACGTCAGACACGCTCAACGGGCCTCATACGCTGCTTCTGCTTCTTCTGTTTTTTCTTCCTTTGATAACATATATCCAGTTTCTAGTCGTCGACTGCAGCTCCATGATCACTAGTGCAGCAGCTAGTTTCACGTCCTACAAGCTTGCAGTTTGTCTATCTTTCTTATACTTAACTATATTCCTCAATCTATCGATTCATAACAATCGAGATACTAGACTGTAATTTCTAGTGCGCCGGGATATTAGAAGTCCTCTAAGATTTACCCACTAAACCAAGAAGAAAGATTAAACTACTGGCGACGGCCTACAGCAACTAGCTAGAGCGTGCACTAGATCACTAGCATCATACAGAGCAGCGGATCATTCAATCAACCTGTAATGATTTATCCTCATACACCACCAATATCGATCTTAACAACAACAAACACAAACCAAACGAACAACACCCATGACCAAACACACGCAAACCAGGATTCTTCCAGAAGAAGAAACTGAGAGGATGACGAAGATGAAGAAGAAGATGTACAAGTTCACTAAAATGAAACTGTACCAGCAGCAACCGCCCGCGCGCTGGCTGCAGGAGGAGGCTCTTCAGTCCTTTGTAAATTCTGATAAGTCGTATGCAGTTCGGAGTCTCGACGACGGCGACCACCACCTTGTTGTTCAACAGGCAGACCACAGGGCATGACCATCATCATCACCATCATCAGCGGTTGTCATGAGCTGCTGGCGCGATATTGGCGCTGCTGCCGCTGTTGCACCACTGGTTTACCGCGACTCTCACGCAAAGACGACGATCATGCAGGGTCCCACGCACGCCCCTGGCAACTTTCTTTGCCCCTGCACCCTCTCCCCCAATCTGGCGGCCATCCACAGCGCGCATTAGGTGACCGCGCTCCCCGTCGCACCCCCCCTTCCCACCGCACCACACCTGCCCATGACCCCACTCGTATATCCCCCTACCCATGGACCCACCAATCTTCTCCCCTCCCGCATTTCTCTCCCTCATTTAACGCTAATCTATCTTTAGCCACCCTAACTAACTGCATTACCGCACTCAACTCTCCTGTGCAGCTCTTGGGCCCCACTACACAAATAACACCAAGTAACTAACGAACACAAAAAAATTCAACAACCCACAATTTTACTGCTCCCTCCAGTAATAAATAAATAATCTATTCAATTCACTTCCTCAAATTCTCCTTGGTCTTCCTCCTCTTCCTGACTAGATTTTTGTTTTTCCTTTTCGTTTTCACTAGGTATTTCTTTCTTAGACTCCTTCTCCCGCCGCTTCTTCTTCTGTAGCTTGTTTTTCTTGTTGCCTTGCAAAAAGAAAAAAAGCTCAGAATTTGGGACTGTGATAAAACAAATATTGATCTCTGCAACTCTTGAGATCTATTTAATTTTTACACAAAGCAAGGTCGGGGAATATAACTAGTCATAACTAGTTACGGCTTCATAGTAGTTTAATTTGTGATTTTTTTATACAAAACCTGTTGTAATTCAGAAACTGCTACCTACTAGTTTAGTTTAATAATTTAGTAGTATTTTATTAGTGTACTAGTGTTAGAACTTATATCTAGTTCTATTTCTTATGAACTTCTATGAAACTTTGTCAACTACTGATACCTGCAGCAACTGTTATCAATATGGTATTTACAATTGTTTTGTCTCTCATATCAAAACAGGAATTTTGTGAGAGCCTGATAGTCAACACATAGGTCCAGCCCAGCGTTTCTTTTTATGTTTTTAAATTTGTAACCACGAATGGCAAGGGAATGTGTTTAGGATTATTTGGAGAAAGAAATAGTGAGCTGTAGGTGATTATATTGCAAGAGCAGAAGTGTAAATTAGGCGCAAAGATTTGAAGTTACAGAGGGCCTTGGTGGCTTCTACCTGGACATCTATGTGCCCAAGAGCATGCTATAAAAGTATAGAGGTGTTCGACTTTTTTTGGCTTCCAACAGAAAATTATTCTGTACAATTTGGCAAAATGTGAAAATTATCTATAGGAATTAAAATTACAAATTTCAACTCTAGGCACTTTGAAAAGGGGGGGGGGGGGGGGGGGGGGGTTTGTTTGAACCCTAGTCATAAGGATCATGCTCATTGCAACACAAAGTACATGTATTAGCTAATAATGTCAATATTATACCGTATAGAAACAAAACATGATAAGGCAATGAAAAATACAATTAAAATTACTTTCTTAAATCTTGCATTCACAAAATCAAACTTCAAACCAAATGTTCATGTATTAATTCCCACCCTTACTCCATGCAGTAGAAGAAAAAGTGTCATTTACAACCAATTTTTGTAGCTAAAAAATGTCATTTGTAATTTTTTAATTACAAATGACAATTTTTCTTTGAAACTTGATTATTTCAAGAGACGGTTTTGAGTTTTATGTATGTGAAGCTAAAACTAGAACAAATTTTTTTGAAAAAAATTTTTTTGACAAGAAAAAGACTAGGATTAAGGACTCACCAAAGGTTTTAACAAGTAATTAACCACTAGTTCTAGTTACCCAAAATCAAATCAAAAGTTGGTCTAATTTTTAAAGGCATATTATTTTAAGAACCAAACCCATAACTTGATTCCTAGTTTCATTTATGTGTGGAACCTAAACCATTCTAAGTTTTGAATTTTTTTGAAAAAATAACTAACCACTGAACAATGATATATACATAATATCAAAATTAATGTAAATTTGGTAAAAGGTTGGTATTATATCAATTTCTTATTAGAATGATACTTGCATAAGGTCAGCATTGTTTCAAATTCATACTATATTGGTAGGGTCCTCACTATTAGTGTTCATACTTGATATTAAATGCAAGCCAATATATTAAACCAACATAATTTGCACCAATGTAATGGGACACCTAATTAGGTGGGTTAGAACAATCAATTTTAGTTCCTAATGTATTGAATTAAAAAATTTGCGTGAAAGCATGGTGTAGTAAACAATTTTTTTGATCCTTCTTACCAAAAAAACAAGTTTTAATGCATTGAAATTTGAAATTGTTTTTCATTTAATGATCAACATGAGGATAATCTTTGATTTTATCACAATGATGTTGATTAATCACATATTTAATATGCATTCAAATAGATTTTCTAGAAATATATATTTATTTGTTTATTTTTATTTTTATTTTTATGTTTATTTATTTGTATAACTATTTTTGGCTATCTAGACTTGTACAAGTAGCTGAAAGTAGATGAATGGTTGAATATTCTCCATTTTCAATACAATGTAGCTTTAAAATGTACTTGTAAGTTTTCAACATGTAAATATTATAAGAGAATACATCAAACTTGTACTGAAAAAGTAGGTTTAAACTCAATTTGATTAGTAACTTTCAAACATATTTGTTATCTATTTTTATTGTGCCAAAGTTTCTCAAATTTTGTAATCACCTCATTAGAAACTCAAAGAAAAGCACTATACTTTTATTATTTTATTTTCAATTTACTTCTTTCTACTTATATGAAAAACTAGAAATAACTATTTTTTCTAAAAACTTTTATCATGTTTTCACCTAATTGGATTTGATTTTTGGAATTGAAATGCAAATCAAATTATTTAAAATACTCCACATGGAATCAAGTTCCATGTTCTATTTATGTGTGGAATTGGAACCAATATTTTTGAAAAAAAAGACTATGATAGAAGACTAACTAAGGTTTAATTAACAATTCAACAACAAATATATTATGGGTTATTTGAAACTAAATCAAAATTTCAATCTAATTTGTAAAACCCACCAAAATCAAAATTGAAAACAAATTGTGAAAGAACTAAACCCAAAATCAAATTGTGATCCCATTTATGTGTGGAACCAAAACCATTTTGATTTTTTCGAACTAGAATAAAAAATTCTTCATATAGTAAAGAACTATCAAACATTTATTTACACTAACATTCTTTTTTTGGTGGATTTTTCCCAAAAATCAACCCAAAAAAAATCTAACAATTCCCCCAAAGGATTTTTTTTAATGAAAAATGTGACTTTTGATTACATTCAAGATTAGGTTACCTTATTTAAGCACCATTTTAAAGTGTAATCACAATATAAAAAAAAAGAAAAAAAAGATGTCAAATGATGAAAAGAAATAATCAAAATAGGAAAAATATTCATGTTTTACCATTTAAAACCATAGCAATCATGACAAGTTGTTCATTTTTCCTTCATATGAATGTCAAAGAATTCAAACCAAAAATCCATTTAATAAAATTTTAATATTAAATTTTGACTTAAGACCTTTGAAAGTGGATCCCTATTGCATAAGAAGGAATCAATTTTGCAGAGGACTATCAAAAGGATTCACATAATAAAGCAAAATTGATAGGAGAAAATTTTAAAAGATAAAAACCTATTAGCCACATTCAAAAAACACTCACACACTAAAACATGTGGAATTTAATTTAAAATTTTAGATTTCAAAAAAAATTCCAAAATTGATCTAATATTTTAAGTGGGTGTAGTTATGCTAATAAAAGCCAAAAATAATAATAACCACTGCTTAATTTTGTGTATTTTACACCAATTTTTTAATTATTTTAATTTGAAAATAAGTTTAAAATTTTACACATTATCAAATCTAATATTTTATTCTATGATTTTTTTGAATATGAAATTATTTCATTACCATTTGGGCCTTCAAAAGTAATGTAAAAAAAATCTAATTACCACTGTTTTAAAACAATAAAAAGACTAATAAATGGAATTGAATTTTTTTGAAAATTACACATTTATAGCAAATGTTCACACAAATGTTAACAAAATTATACCAAAAAATAGACTATGTAAATTTATAGACTATTTGGAATATTTTTTTCGAAAATATTCCAAGAACATTCCACAAAAAAAATCACCTAAGGGGGTAGCAATGGCTCCTATTAACCCGTTTACACGTAAAATTTCAAAAGTCTTTTACAACATATAAATAGGGTATAATGTACATGATGTGTTATGAAAAGTTTCAGTTTATTATACAACAAACCACAAAAAAATTAAAAATCAACTTTTGGTTATGATTTGAAATTGTTAACATTTTTTAATAAAAACATTGAATTTACAAGAAATCAACACATTTTTCAAATTTCATATTTATTCAAAAAAAAAACTAATTCATGTACTTGGAAATTCATGTGAAAATTTGAAAAAAATCTGTTCAGAAATTCATTTATATGAAATAGTTATTTTGGGGCAAAAGTGTACACTACATGCAGTCCTTTTCCAAAGTAATGCCATTGGCTCGTTTGATCTTGTTTGCACCCTTTTAAGATATGCAAAAACTTTTAAAATTTCATTTTCAAGACTTTTTGGAAATAACTCTTCATTTTTGTTAAAATGTTGGATATTTTACGTAGGATTTAATTTCAATGACAACAAGATATTTGTGTCCTTCAAAACCATAAAATGACCAAATTTTTATGTCTTTAGACTTTAACCTTGTGGCTCATATTCTAAATAAAATGTTTTTGACTTTTTGGAATCCTTTGTTGTCAATATTGATCCATGGATTATTCTAATAGATTAAATTAATAAATATGCCCCCCATACATTATATGAATCCAAAATATCGAAAATGCAATTGTTTTTACTTGCCCTTTCATGTTTTTAAAATAATTTATTGTCATGTGAGATTCCTGAATTTTTATACTTCACAACAAAAATAAACATCATTAAATTCTAATCAAATATTTGAGTTTATTATGCCAGGGCATAAGCATGGTAAAGTATGCTAATTGGAAACACTTGTTGCTTTGGAAAGTATCCACAAAGTATACTTTAATATATTGAATTCATGAATATTTTATAAGTCGTTGATTGAAACAAAAAAGTTATTTGACTTCATTGCATAATATTGAAACAATACATGTTGTAATATACATTTAAGTACATTTTTTGAGATGTAAGTATTTAAAAGTACATGTCATAGTTCTACAAAATAGAGTTACAAGTACATGAAAATAAGGCATCAATTAAAATTATTATGCTTTCAAGTTGATAAAGTCGTAATGTGCATGGATATAGTTTCAACTTTTCATATTTTTGTCATAATCTATCAAAGTTTTGATGTAAAATTATTTTGGAAAAATTTAATTACCAACCAAATTTATTTAGAACATATTTTTCATCCACTTTTCTTATATACAAATTCCTCAAAATTTATGTTCAACCTCAACAAATTCAATCAAGTGTTTTATGATTTTTAAATGCAACTCAAATAGGTTGTTAATATCTTTTAAATGTGAATGTTGAAAAGAGATTTTTTTTTTAAATTAATTTTCTTAGGACTATTTTTTTGGCATATTTGATCATGCTTGGACCCACCATTCACTTCATTTGAATGTAAATTTTTTAAAACATGTGAAATTTGGTACAAAAATGCAAAATTTTGAGCCCTTATGATACTTGAAAATCACATATGTTCATATTTTTGCATGTTTGATAGTCTTTTTGGGGTAACCCAATCTTGAATGTACCTTTTCACCAAAATGATATTTTCAAACCTTTAATGTTGCTACCTTGTTTACTAAGATATTGACAAATGTTGTAAGAAGAGAAAAAACCGAAAAGGTCAAATCACCAAACAACTAATAATAGAAACTTGGGCAAGTTGTTGATGTTTAAGCATGGAAAAGAGGAAATCACCTCAAAATTCAACCTGAAGAACAATTGGGTCATTAGAATTTTGCACAAAAATGACCATTAGAATGCCAATCTAATCAACATATATGCCAATAATTTTCCATACCTTCAAACCTAATGGATTTTAGAGATGAACTAAGCAATGAAAGCCCATTGCCCATTGGTTGAAATTCAAAAGTTCCAAATTTAATAATTAAGATTTTGGATTTTGCATAATGGATATTACATAGTGGTTTTGTGGTGTTGTGCATGGGAGTTTTCATTTGGTTGCATTCATGAAGCTTTACGCTTAGTTTCAAACATGAAGCATATCATTGTTCAAGATGAAAGCACATTATGGGGGGGCCAAAAATGTTGTCACATTATGCTATTTTCCAAGGGTGTCCATGTTTGAACTTCAACTATGGTATTTTTTGGAGCATAATTTTTCAAAAAAATTTACATAATATGGTAGATCATAACACAAAGAATTTAATCAAAAAGAAAATTACTTTTTCCAACTTATATTTTGTGATTCCAAAATATATTTGTGCCAGAAAAATGCAAATATATTAAGAAAATGATTGAAATGATTTTTAGTTTTTATAAAATTTGTAATATTTCTTAAACATTGTGATTTGATATGAGTGGAATAAGTTTGTGAACCTTTTGAAAAGTTTGATAATTATCATATCAAAAATGGGTGTTTTGGGGCAATGACCATAAGTATGTGATAAATTAACATTTTGACAACTATCACTTTCAAATGGAAGATGACAAGATATGTGAGATGGGTCATTTTTAAAATTTTCATTTCAAACATTTTTAGTTGATTAATTCAAACCCAAACCTATTGTAGTCCAAAAACAAAAAACGGGCTTTATTATACTGCATATACCATAAATACACCCAATTTTCCTTGAATTTCATTAAATAAAAAAATTTCCAAATAATATTAGATATCATTAACTTTGTGAAAATCAAAATATCAAACCCAAACACCAAAAGTGAAACCCAAAAGTAAATGCAACATGTTTTGTAAAAATATACATTACATACATGTCATGAAAGTGCCCAAAGTGGCCCCCTTGTAATGTGCTTTCACCGTTCACTTGTTCACACATTCTTGTTTTCTAAATTATGAAATAATGAATTATGAGTGTGTAGCACATTACAGTTTCAAAAGGCAACATTGCAAAATTTGACCACATTTGTGGAGGTGGGATTTTACAAGGTGATGTTGCAATGGATGGTTGATTCAACTTGATGGCAATTCCAAAATTTGCAAGGTTGTGAATTTTTTTCAAATTGAGCAAAGTGGTTTGATCTTTGACTTCAAATTGAAAGTCTTTTGTGAAGTGTGTGAATCATCTAGGTTTGTTTTCCATTTGAAGTCTTTACATTTTTCATTTGTTTTCTTAAGTTTGTTTTGGGTGTAGTTATTGTTGAAGTGTGTTGCACTTTCAATTGTTGAATTCTTTTGCATTTTTTGTTTCAAACTTTCATGGTGCCATTAAAATGTCATGCAAAATTTAGATATAAAGTTATTACTAGTTATTGGCTTCCTACTTTTCCCCCTAAACCTTTTCCTTTTTACTTTTGTCTCATTGAATCTTTTCATGTTTGTTTTGTTACTATTGATGTTGATCTTAATGTTGATTAATCAAGTTTAAATGCTCCTACTTCTAAATTTATTGTTTCATCAAGTTTAAATGTTCTTGCTTTTAATGTTGCTTCATTGAATAATGTAACTCTTGCTACAATTACATTTGTTGTGGATTTGGAATAGGACATGTGGGCAATGCAATTACCATGGGAAAAATCTATGATTTATGGGGATAGGTTAGTCACTTTTGTTAGGTGCAAAGTTTGTTTTTAAACTGAAGGTAGAGAGAAGCTTTTGGTCCCCAAATAAACATTAGTGTGATAATGCACCTTTGGGTATGGCTAAAGCTTAGCATTCCATTATCATGCAAGCTACCAAGCTTGCATTGAATAAATCTAATGTGTTTGCCTTGATTTGTGATGAAATTACTTTAGTTGATAACTAATAATAAGTGTTAATTCCTGCATACACTATTCAAAATTGGACAAAAGTTGTAATGTTACTATCCTTAGAATGTGTAATGATGGTTTTAATGTAGCCAACTTGACTACAATAATTATGCAAGCAATTTACATTAACGGAGGTATTTTTTGGATTTTGAAATTAATTTGCAAGAAATTAATATCTTTTGGTGCTAATGAAGTTAGTGTATTTTAAGGTTGTTGCACAAGCGTTACAATCTACATTATCAATTTGTTCGATTCATGACTAGTGCTCACTACATGGCACATTGAACAAATTTGGCTATCCAAACCTTCTCTACTTTGCCCATGGTCAGTCACTTTGAAATAGTCATGTAATCACTTTATGAATATTTTTCCAACTCTCCATAGAGGCATTTGGAATTGGTTAAGCTTGGGGAAACCATAGATACAAAGTTCTTAAAGACTTTGGACAATGTCAAGATTTGCTGGATTTCTATGTTGAGCCCATTTAAATGGGTTTTGCAAGGGTATTGTCTATTATTGTCAAAGATGGCACTAAACAACCCCACAATTTTAAATACTACTTCCAATTTGGAGCATTTGGCTAATGTTGAAACTCTTTTGAACCTTGCTTACATTGTCCCTCTTTTGAACATTGTGAAAAATTTGATTAAGCTTGCACAAGCTTGAGATGTATTTGTCATTGATTTGGTGCAAACTTTAAACCCATGTAGAACTGCATGAAATGTTTTTGGATCCTTCTATTACTTTCAAATTTAATATATTTGCATCTTTCTAATCTATTGTGAAGGGTATTCATGTGACAATTTTGATGAGATGGATTATAGACCTAAATAGTGGCATTGATCACTTGGTATTGAATGCCAAACAAATCACATTTGGGCACACGTTTGAGATTCCAACACAAGGGTGAAATGTCATGTGACCAACAATATTTTTGACTAAGTTGTGGAAGGTGTGAAGGTTTGGTGTTTTGAAATAACCACAAAATTGGTTGGTGAGTTGCACATGTTTTCCACAACATGAGGTGAATGAGGCACCAAGTATTGTTTATTTTCATTATTGGTTTCTTGATGTTTATGACGAGTTTGAATGTTCTTAAAGGTCTGATTGTACCCCTAAAGAAAATGGGGGTTGTTGAAAATGTGATTATGAGGTGTTGTGTGCATTTACCTTAAATGTGTAAAACTCTATGTCCAAGCTCACCATGAAAAGTAATGTTCAAGTTGCCTTGGACCCTCTTCACTCCATCAATTCTATGATCAAAGAGTGGACTTCATCATCACATATTCTACCATATTGTCTCACAACATTTCAAAATATATGACATTGATAGATATTTGCAATGTCAAACAAAAGTGGTTGCAATATTTTCACTCCCTTGCCTTGGCATTTTCACAAAATGCCTAATCCTTTCCCTCCCAAGATTGCAAACTGTGCAACTTTTCAGAATATTAAAAAAAAAAACCCTGGTTTGCACCCTAGTTAAATGATTAAAATAATTAATTTCCTGTTCTAATTATATTTGTTGTTTCATTGACCTTGATTGAATGTTCGTTTGTTTGGTTTTTCTTTTGCCCAATGGGCCAACGAAAGGTGTTGTCACTCAGAGGAGGCAATATTTCTGAAGCTATTAGGGCTTACAACAAGGTAAAATCTAAAGTATAAGAATTATAAAAGAGAAAGAGAAATTATAAGCCAATGAAATTTTGAATTTATAATCATAGAAAATAGTAAAAAATTGGTTGGAAAAAATGTATTGGTGAGAGAGATTCAGTGAGTGTGGGAAAAAAACCTACTTAGATCAAAATCCTCCTGCCCCCCTCCCAAAAGGACAATTATACCAGGAAACATCTTGAAATCAATGAAGCAATGCAAAAAAAATTACTATTTTATTGCTTTCTTTTCTTATTTTTTGGGGTTATTTATATCCATATGCAAAAATGAGACGCAGTATGGTTGTACTCCGTAATACTAACGGTCTCTTTCATTAGCCCACGGTGATCACAATTTTTGCTCCCAGCAACAGCTTTACACATTTGTTTCATTTATATCTGCTTGCAATCCCCTCAGAGCTCCAAATGTTGACCACATGTCGAATTGTGTGAATTATGAATCAACCTCTGAAATACCAAATGGTGTCATTTGCAGTCCTGTTTTATGGGATCACATATATTCATGTAAGTTTCTTAACATTAATAATGTACAGATTTCTTTTGCAGATGTAGCTCTCCACTGCAAAGTTCCTCTCCATGGAACAAGAAACAGGATTTTAAGGTCTTCAAGTTCCATTTCTGTGTATGAGTGGGTAAGTAGTGGGATAGAGTTTTCCATTATGACTCGGTTTGTTTTCTTTCTTTCACTGCTGTCCCATAATTTGGACTTTGCAAATGTTGTTGATGTTTGAAGGATAGAATCAAAGGATCCACAGAACCTCCGTGGAATGTGTTTTGCTTGCAAGTATGATGTTTGTATGATTGAGGGTTGGATCCGGGATGTGTGTTTCCAGGCATCTTGGCAACCCTTAACAAAATCATTAAGGCCATGGATTTTAGTCGGCAGTAAGGAGCCACCTTGCCACTCACAATAGACTTCTAAGAGAAAACCATCCTCAAAAGCCAATCCAGACATCTCTCCGTACCAAATGTTTTTGACTTTGCCTTATGGTATCTCAAAAGTTTTCCAAGTTGTAGTAGGTTTTCTAACTACCACTTGAAGGAAGGGGTTAAAGCAATTGCTGCATACATATATTTGAAATAGGATCAGGCCAAGGAGCTTACTTGTCTGGGGCCCGCCCCCTTCTCCCATGCTTCAATAATCATCCCGCAATCACACACACCCACACACAAGCAGGCATAAAGTCACAAAAGTATGCACGTCCTAGGGGGGCGGGGGCAGGGGTGCGGTGTGTTTGTAGGGGCCAAAGAAGACAACTTTGAGGGTGTGTCTGACTTCTTGTGGATGATTAGAGGAAGAAGTCTTCTCGTACACGAAAACTGGAGTTCATTTCGAGCTTTTTCTTTTTCCCCCTGGGGACTTGTTTGTCTTCTTCTTCTTTGGTAAGTAGAATTTGATTTTGTGCATTTATGACACATTTTTTAAAAATAAAAATTCATCAAGACTTTTTCACCCTTTTGTCCATCATAGGGGTTTGGCTGCTAGGGTAGAACAGTCCATCACCCAGCACTATCCTATCACCAAACACTTTGGCAGATCCTTCTCAATTCTTCTCCATTATGGGAGCGCTAACTTGAGCTTTTCAATTCTTCTTTGAACAGCAGAGGCAAAGGAGTAGTTATAGAAGAGCAAGAAGAGAAATAAGCTTTTCCAAGTTATAAAACACGTTGTTCTTCTTTTTTTTCTCTTCTACCCCTCTTATTTTCAATGCTCATAATTTTCTCATTTCTTGTTCAATTTAAGTCATTTAAAGTGCTATAAGAGCGCAACCTTACAATCTACAAATCATCTTGGAACCATAAAGGCAATAGAGCTACTTTCAAAGACTTGTTTGGGTGTTCGGTACTAGTCTTTGAAGTGTGCGGTGGTTTTTGGTTTCCACCATTTGACACCCCCCCCCCCCCCCCCCTTTCTTTAGAGGGTCACATCTGGCTCATTTCTTCATCTTTTTCAACGATTCAACTTTCTGTGGGGGCGCAAATAGTCGGGCTATAATTCCCCTTTGCGCATGAAATTGAAAGGAGCACTCTCCTGGCTCATTTCTTATTTTTCAACGATTCAACTTTCTGTGGGGGCGCAAATAGTCGGGCTATAATTCCCCTTTGGACATGAAATTGAAAGGAGCACTCTCCAGAAATTCGTAGACCTCTGAGACACTAAGTTTTGGGTGAGTGGGCTGGCTACCCTACATGGCAGACCAAGCAACTAACAACTTCTTGTTGCAATTTCTCTCTTTAAAATGAGTGTGGATGCTTTCGAGTATCAATTGACCAAAATAAACAACTATGGATAGCAGATGACTTTTTTTGGCCAGTGAAGACTTTAAGTATATTAGAGTCCGGAGGACTTTCCAGCTTTCGCACTTTGTCAAAGGGTGAAAAGCCAGCACTAAAAAACAAAAGACAAGGTTGTCATGTTTCTTAATACCGAAGGTACTCAAAAGGATAGATCTTGTGAGGGAACATTCCCGGACAGTAATAGTAGTGTGTACTTAGTTAGATGTGAAGGTTTTTTGTTTTCATTCTTTTTTCTTTCATTCCAGAGCAAATCAAGGCACTTTGTTGAGCCTCCCTTGGATGAACCAGTTAGTGTCACACTCATACCATGATAAAAATCAGTGTTGGGCAGTGATTTAATAGTTCAAAACCTAATCGCATCCACATCTTTAAAATCACCGCATATAAAAAAACCAGTTTTAAGATTTTCAAATTGAGATTCAGGTACCAGCCTTACCGAATCAGTTTTATTTTCATTGACAATAATTGGTCATATGTTGATTGCTCTTAACTAGTATTATTATTTTAAACAGATGAACAAAATCTATTGCCAGGAGAAAACATCTTCAGATCCCCAAATCTAGCGACCCCATTGACTTGCAAAATGAAATCTTTGTGCTTACACACAACCCTATTCTGCTGAACATTGAAAACGATGGTCCCTTTCTAGCATTTCCATTTGTTTTTTTAAATTCTCACAAACCTACCGAACCTAATTACACATTTAACTATTACTTCACTCCAGATAACTAAGAAAAACAATTCAGACCATCAAATGTTCTCATTTTTTTGGCAATTGTTGATTCCAGTTCTTAGGTAAGCTTTTTAAAATCAGCTTGGTAATAATAGTCGGTTTCTCAAAGGCTGTTCTCACAAGTGCTTATCAAAGTTCCATTTTTTTTAGCTAACAAATTAAGAATCAATTTTTTTTAATTACAAAAAGAAAGTGCTCTTTTTAAAAAATCAAGTAAATGAAAAAAGAAAAGGAAATAATTTTATAATCAAAATAATTCTAAAATACAGAATTTTATATGTGTGCAACTTCATCCCATTCACATGAAGTTTATCACCCTAGACCCCAGACCTTACCTTGTACCTAGCTTATACCCCTAGACTCCCTATGCATGGGAATTGGACACTGCTACCCTCCACTATCCTATCTAAATGTCAGTTTTAAAGAAGGGGGGGCAAGGGGGGTTCTTGAGAGTGAGAACCTGAAGAATGTGAATGTATTAGTGGGAGGCCTTGATTAAACAAGCACCCACGTTAGTACCACGGTAAAAATCCCCAAATCCATTTAAATAAATGATTTTCAAATATTAAAAATATACCATCCTTAGACTAAATTAGGGTCTCTGAGCTCAAATCTAACATTTGTTGGGCTTGGCATGGCCACTTCTAGAGACCTCAGTTAAAAAGATGAAGCTAAGGGGGCTGGTTCTCCCTGGGCCTTGGGTGAAGGGGTTAAACCAAATAAGCCAAATAAGTCTGTCCAAATTCCTAACCACTCATCAGAGTGCTCTGACAACATCATGTGTTTATACATTTGGACAAGTAAATGAGACCCCCCAATTTGCGTACAATTGGTGTGAAGTAAAGTGCTGCTTCAATTCTTCAACATGGACAAGACAATGTCACCAGTTGTCTCAGTTTGTAAAATTAAAAGCCCCTCTTCTCCTTTAAAATGGTCTAATCCTTTTTAACTCATGTGCAAAAACTTGAGATCAAGTCTTTCAGACCCAAAAGGACAATAAAGGGCAATAATCGCATCCTCAAATGATTTTTCCTTCTAAAACCTGGTTTTTGGAATTTATTTGAATTTTCAGCAGCAGAATTCACTTAAAATCAATATCTCCCACATTCTGAATCCAAATCGTCACAAATAAATTCCATTAAATCCTGCTCATCAAGATCTTTCCAACAACACCAAAGGCACATTCCAATTCCTCTGAAATTTTCAGCTACGATTTAATTTAATTTTCAGTGAAGAAATCATTCAATTTTCAAGAACTTTTGCACTGCAAATCCAAACATCATAGAATATCCATGCACCCCTCCACGTTGAGAGCTTTCTAAAGACATGAAGAACATGATCTGAAGTATCCCAGTTCAGTGGACTGAGAAAGTGGGTTCACCCTGTCTTTCGTTTTTTCATTAGCACCTCCACAGTTGCTACTTATAATTTAATTACTCCTACCTGTCCAGCTATTATAATTACTCTTAAACCTTATGCATTATGTTGAATTTCACCATTTCATACCCAGATGTAATTTTAAGAATTATTTTTATGAATACCATTGAAAAAGGAATTTTGGGGTGAAAAGAGGCCCAAAGACAGAATGATTCTATAAAAAACGTTAATATGTACACTTACCACTTAAATGCCCCTAAAACATTTACACCGGTCTGTGTAAATATAGTTGACAAGTGTCCTCGTATAAGTGTAAATGATTTACATTTACACAGGATTTAAATGTCATATCTAGGGCTATTGATAGTTACACACACAACACTAGTTACTAGCTAAGTAGCTAGGTAATAGGTACATTTCAACAAAAAAAGCACTTCTTCTGTCATGTTTAAGTTGTTTTCAACTATTGTGCAAAACAAAAGGGTCCTTTTAAGGGTTTTGGGCCTAGGTCATGGTCACAATTTCATCATTATCCATATCCCAACCTTATAATGATCCCTTGATGGATACTTGGTTGGTTGTCATTCCCCCTTGATTGTCATCATCACCTCACTCATCCATCATAAAGAACACATGCAACCCCCTTTGGACAAATTTATAGTGTATCACAAAATGAATCTATACAATTTCAAGAATACATGGATGATGGCCAAGAGCTTCTCCCAAAATTCCAAATTATGTTTGAATCCTATTTATGAAAAGAGTGTGATCGTTGCTTTTGGATGTGTTAATATTGAATTTCATAGCATGAGTAGGCTCAGTAGAAAAAAAAATTATTTTTTATTTTTGATAGTTGAACATTTTTAATAATTAGATTGACATGTCATTGTTGATATTAAAATCAATATTCATGGTGTTTTATCTTGAAAAAGAATTGTTTCTGCATTTGAAGAGCGATTTCCTCACAAATTCACAATATAATAATTTTCTAATGGTAGATTGATTACATCAATATCTATATTCAACATAAATAAAAGCCAACCTTATTAATCAATGTTTTTAAAAATCATGGCCTCCTTGAATGCATCATTTCTATTCTTCAATCCACAGAATGTACATTAAGCTTTGGAAAATGTGATTTGAATTATTTGAGATGAAGGTTAATAGATTGTTTTCAACCTTCCATTAATGATCTAAAGACGTGAATGGCATCAACATTCTTGTCCATAAAATTGCTTTCAATGATTCATGCCTACATAAGACTGATGATTCTAATGTGCATTCCTTTGCAACAATCCATAATGCCTAGTAAATTATCATTTTCAAAAAGTTATAGATTGTAAACTTAAAACTTCCCATTGTTCTTTTCAACCTTTGAAAAGTCAACATAAATCTTCAAATACAAGTCAAAGATCATTCCAAATTTTTATATACAAAACAATCTAGATTCTAAACAGGCTTTTCAATATTTATAATTATTTAATTTCAAAATATTTCAGCTTCAAATAATATTCATGGATGAAATTCATCTGTTGACTATGATTTGTTTTTTTGCAATTATTTATACTTATTTAATTTCAAAATATTGCAGCTTTAAATAATAATTTATGCATGAAATTCATCTATTGACTATGAATTTTGTTCATTTATTTTTTCTCAATTTTTAAAATAAAATTTTAAACTTTGATGACTGTCTTGTGGAAACTGCCTTTGAGAATCAATTGTTATTACATATGTGAGAATCAACTAAATCTTTTTCAAAAATCTGAGACATTGGTTGATTCTTTGAAGGCTATATTTTTTTTCAAAAGAATTGGGCTGGTTCTTAAAAGCTTTCCTTAGAACTGGAGTCCCTAGTTCTCAAAAAAAAGTAATAACCAGCCAACACCAATCATTACCTTTTAGTTTGACCAAAAAATATTTTTTAACCTTTGATTTGTTGTTGTGCAATTTCTCTCATGATTTTTTCATCAATTGTTTTTGTTCATGCACCTTATTTCTACACTTACATAGATCTTTGACACCCATGACTAGAATTTTTGCAAATTTTCAATTACCACATAAGTTCCTTCTTTTAAAAAATAGCTATAGGAAAAGGGTTTCAAGTTTGAAACATGCATATTCATGCAAGATTGCCCCAAATAAAACCCAAATTTCAATTTCAAACAAGTACTACTTCTCAAAAAATCCCAATTGAAAACCAAAAATGAAGGGATTTTCAAGTTAAAAGAGAGAGAGATATATATATATATAATTGAAACTTATTTTCAAAAGTGGACCCTCCAAATCATCTAGCCGATGAAGAAGACTTTAAAACCATTTGGAACAAGGAATTTTTATATTTTTTTGTGATCTAGAATTGACATGATCATCCATAGGACAAGTGGCTAAACAAAATATGAAAATGAAAGCATTTGAGTATCCTTCACATTTTTTGCTACATGCTAGAACCCAATAGAGAAATCTGACAATTTTTTTTAAATGGATCAAGAACATGGTGACCAAAAATATACTTTTAGCCATTTTGGAAAACAAACAGCCAACTAGATTCATTCAGCCAGAAACAAAACATCGAATTGGGACTAGGTTCTTTTTTGTTTTCGGTCACACTGTGGCAACAAAATAAAAGAAAAAAATTTGAATTTTTATTTAAAAAAGTTTAAACTCAAGAAAATTTGCTTTAAACTTTTTTTGCCAATCTCTCAAAGCCGCAAAATTGGGGATAAAAAACTTGATTGGGACTTATGATTCCGAGTTTGGATTTAGTAAGAAAAGGAAGCAAAAAGTTGTTGGGTTTAGGGTTTAAGAGTAAAACTTTTTAAAAGGAGTTTTTACTAATGATGTGTGATTTTTCCTCTTTAATAGAACCTCCAATCTCAGTTTTGATTCTTTTAAAAGAATAGGACACACTTGGGGTGTAGGTTTGAGCCCAGTTCTTCCCATTTCAATAAACACATTACACACACCCCTATGGTAGATATTGTATAGGTACAATTTCTTATAACAAATTAAAAATCAGAGTCTATATAGGTAAAGAGTTCAACAACTAATAAAAAATAATAGGTACTTAATTTTGAAGTTAAACGTACTTGTCTCAGCTTTTAAGAAAAAATCAATTGCGGTGACGATGTGATGAAACCCTGCCAAACTGTATAAAAAGAAAGCACCGAAGAAAGCCAGAGAAAAAGAAACAAGGGGCAAGGACCAAAGTCCAGCCCAAAAAAAGGCAGGCCACAAGGAAGTAAGGGAATCACTAAGTACCAAAACCTCCACCAGTCCCCTTGAAGAATATTAAGTAAGGAAAGGCGAGGTAAACCCAATAAACAAAAATCAATTTGTCCACTTAAAAAACTTGACCCTCTTTGGAAGAATGTTTTTTTTTCACGATTCTGGTTTGAGATCTGGATTAGCAGAAGATTAGTTCTACAGTCGAATCCAATCCTTATGACAATTGCATCCAAAAAGGATGCGAAGCATGAAGCAAGTCACAAGAACCTGAGCTGAACCCCCAAAAACCCTGACAACAACACTGGTTTTTACTGACATAAAGAAGGAGAGAGATAGGTTTGGATGATAGGTTTTAGGGTTTCGAGACAGGGGGAGGCGGCGGAGGCGTGGATGATGGCGGGATTTGAGGTGAGAATCGCGCCTGGAATTCGCTGGTTGCTGGGGTCCAGCTAGGCACGTGGTAAGTAGTGATCGGACCAGCTGCGGCGGAGATACGATGCGAGAGAGAGAAAGAGAGGCAGGCGTAGGAAATGCCATTCATGCATGCATGACCCAGCACACGATTATAGTCCCCGCAACAACGCGGTATTTGTAGTGGTGGCGCAATCGCAGCAGCCGTGAGTAATAACGACACACAAACAGCTCAGCCGCCGATGATGCCATCCCTGGTCAAACACCACAGGGGGGGAGCGATGGATGATGCACACGATGGGGGCTGGGGGCGGGCGAGCGAGCGGGAGCGAGGAAGCCGCCGACGGAAGCCGCAGAAGATCATCAGAGTTCAGCAAATTCCTCAACAGTCCCGGGGATGCAGAAAAAACAACGATCAAAGATAAGATCCCTTTTTTCCTCAAATCCTTTTCTTCTTCTCAGAGTTTTTGTCTTCTTCCTCGCTTGCATAGTTGTTTGCATTCTCCAACTTCCATTCCTGCACGGCGGTCTTTTTCTCTCTTTTTTCTTCGCCAAAATGCAACACATTCTTCTGAAAATGAAATGTTCTGTCACAAATTCGTTGATTTTAATTGTTTTTAATTCCAAAAGGTATTGCCACATTTATTTATGTCTACTGCATACAATTTTAAGAGTTCCTTGAAATAATGTCACCAATTAAGTTCAAATCTGATTAGGGATGCTCGTCACCAGAGCTAAATTGAAACAAAAACCACTGCTGCACTGTTCCGAAATACTCTTTGAAAACAGCTTATTTATTTATTTATTTATGAATGGAATTAATGTCAATAGTTACCTTTATTTTATGGATGCAGATAATTAGTTCTAATAATTGATTAGTGCCCTGGTAGAACTATTGTTTTTCTTCTTAAAAATTTGGGAATTTTTTGGAATTTTTTTGTTCTTCTAGTGTACATTAAACCAATATTGCCAACTTTTTATATTAAAAATGTGAAAATGAAAAGCTTGATAGGTAGTACTTTGGGATCTTTGACACTAATTATACTATATAGTATCAGGGCTTTTTTTCCCTGTTTTTGATCTAGCTCAAGTGGCAATAATCTACAAGACAATTGAGTGAAGTTTGGCTATAAAAAAGATATGAAGTAAAAATGTTCTTCACATTTTTGGCTACACGCTAGAACCTAAAAGAGAAATCTTTCAATCCCCCCCCCCCCTCCCTAAAAATTATATCAAAATTTGGTGAGTAGAAAACACACGAATATTTTCGAGTCACAATTTCTTTTACTTTTTTAAAAACCAATTGGCTAAATTTAGTCACAAAAACCCCCTCATTATTATTAAAATTGTTGATAAGAAACATTTTCTGAAGGAAAGTAGATAAACTATATGAATATTCAAAAAACATTCTTTGAAATGGAATCTTCAAAATTAATTAATTATTTGGCATACATATGTTGAAGTTTCCCTTAACTCCAGGATACAAATGCATTTCATGTCTATATATAGATGATGTTTATAATATTAGAGTAAAAATATACATACAAATATACATAGTCCGTGGAATAGGCTTGTGCCTAGGTTTGAAAACAAAAAGACCTTAGTAACCAATGAGATTGTTAGGATTGGCAGTCTTGAATTATTGAACTATTTTGAGGAGTGAAGTGAACTCACACTTTTTAATGTTGTAATGCCCTTCATAGGCTTATGCCCAGGTGTGACATTGCTCAAATAGGTCCCATTGTGAATTGTTTTGAAAGTTGCCTTAGTGAAGTAGTTCTTAAATGTTTGAATGTCATTTGCATGCAACTCATGCAAAATGCATGCAAAGTGCATGGAGGTTTTAACAAGAAATTTGGAGCTTTTGACACATCCTTCCCTGCTTTTAATGAGATTGCACAATCCTCAACATTTCTCCATAAGTTTTTTTTTGTTAAATTATTATTTTTGGGTTCGGAAACAACAGACAGACCCAACCTAAGAAGCCGTTGAAAACCCCCAATCAGACCGACTGGGCTGTCGTCAAGTTAGTTGGGACAGGGTTGGCAGGAGTTTCACCTACACGCTACTGGATTTGACGAGGAGGGTGCACAATCCCTAAAATTTGTTCATAAGTTTTTATTTATTTATTTATTTCGCGGTTGGCAATCACAGCAGCAGATGCAACCTAAGAAGCCTCTAAAAACCCCATGTGAAGCTCATTGGCAGAGGGACAGCAGGAGTTTCACCTGCACATCACTGGGTTTGAACCCAGGACCTTCCGTCGTCGCAGGTTCACAGAAGGCACTATACCAGCGAGCCATCAACCCTGGGTTGTTTCTCCGTGAGTTTCCAACCTTTGGGACTCCGTGCTCATTACAACACCCAAGATTCTGGCACATTCCCTGTTTTAAAATCTTTAACTACATTTTTGAACTCGCATTTTTCAATATAAATTTTTTTAAGACATGGTAATAAAATATTTGAAGACTGCATTGTAAATCTAAGGCATTTATTTCCACTAGTGGGTGTCCGTGGCCGAAGGCCACTGTGAAGCCCCTGTGTGAAATCCAGGTTTCAAAATTAAGATCCCACATCCTAAAAATCACGTCCTAAAAGTTTTCAGGTTTCGATCCTGGAAACCACGAGTGTGAAAATCCAGGCCCCAAAGTTGAGATCTCAAGTCTTAAAAACCATGTCCTGAAAACCATATCCTAAAATTTCCCAGGCCCCAAAGTTGAGATCCCACGTCCCGAAAACCATGTCCTGAAAACCATAATAAGTCCTGGGCAGTTTAGGGCGGAAAAAAAAAAAAAAAAAAAACCCTCCCTGGCCCCCCCCCACCCCTTCCCCTCCCGCCCCCGTCTCCCCCCTCCCCCACCCCTGCTGGCTCCAAACCCAAAAAAAAAAAAAAACACCTCCCTGGCCCCCCCCAACCCCTGCTCCCCCCCGCCCCACCCCTGCTGAGTTATACCCATTACCCTTTTCGGAATCCGACGGTCCGGGCCGGTTCCCGTTCTCAGAATCCGACCGTCCGGGCCGGTTCCGCCGGCGGATTAAAACGCGGAACCGTCGCGTCGGACGCACGCACGCACGTATTGCCTTTATATATATGATTCTCTCGGTTTCTTTACAAATTTTTCTAGTGTGTTTTGGAAGAAATTTTGAGTAAGGCATGAATTTTGTTCAAAATCTCTTGACAAGTATATTCAGACTTTTTGAAGCAGTTTTGGGTGGTTCTTTGACTTGCTTGTAGGGCAGGCAGGCTGGTGTCTGAACACTTAAGATATTGTTTGCTGGCCATTATTGCAGGGGGGCCCATTGTTTATGGTGTTCAAAGAGTAGATGGAGCCCTCCTCTTGACCATCTGTTGCACTAAAAATTGACAAAAACTGATTAAAGGCCAGAAAATTACAGCTCCTAGCAAGGTAATGTTTTTAAAGAAAATTCTCAATTGAACAGCTCATGGCCTATTTCCAAACCCCTTAAAAAATATTTAGATATTACTTTATTGCCTTTGGAGTTCCACAAACTTAAGATGACGATTTCAGAGCAGTTCAAACCGCTCAATTTGAACATAAAATGAGAAAGTTATGCACTGATGAAGTAGGAGGGGTCAAATTGAAGAAAAATGAAGTAACCACGTTTTCCAATTCCAAAAAACATATTTTCTTTACTGCTCTTTTTGGGCTGCTCCTTTGGCTTTGCATTTCAAAGATGATTTGTAGAGCTTGAGAAGGCGCTCCTATAACATTTTAAATCACTCAAAATGGAGAAAATTTGAGAAAGATCTGCCAAAGTGTTCAGTGATAAGTTAATGTTTGGTGATAGGCGTATCTTATCTATCCTCCTGATCTTTGAAATTCTGACAATTTTCAAAGAATCACCTGCAAAGTAATGATGGTTCAAGTTAGCCTTTGACTCTTTGAGAACCATGCTCTACAATCAGTTCTTTGATCTTTTTCGAACCTCTGGTCAAGGGTCCATGTACCTAACCCTTCCCAGCTGGGCTGGATTGTTTTGAAAATTCTCATGAAAAAAAGAGAACCCGTCAACACTGGTTCAAAGTTCAAACCACTCAGTTTCTTCTTTATTCATTGCTTCAAGGGAGCTGGTTTTGACCCCATTTTTCTGGCCCAGATCATGTCAAATCTATCTCATAAAGACCAAGTTAGACTCTTTTTTTAGTGTACTCAAACACCTTGTGACATGTCTAACAATTTCATTCAATTCTTGTCTGGGCTGTATGATTTTTATACAACTTGCCTACACTCTTCAAAGGTGTTAAAAATTTCTAAAGCTGGCTTCTGGTTCTTCTCACTGCACAGCCATGGTTTTGATGCACCTGAAAGCCGTTGGGTGAGGAGCATTATCAGATTCCAGTTACGCTGAGCTCCACCTTGCATGGGCCCTTATTCTCGTAAAGCTCTCACCCTACCACTAAAGGAAGGTAGTTTGTTTTGTTGTGCCCTGCCCTCGCAGGGACAGGGACTATCGCATTGGATCCAACTTTTAGAAGTTTTACCTTATTAGAACCAGTTTTACATTATGTGAACCAGATTCAAAAGTGTGGACACAGTAGGTAGATGTACATCTTATGTATTGGCAGGGCTAGCATGTTTGTGATGCCTTGTTTTGTTTGTCACGTTGAGATCTCCCAAACCACAATGCCCCTTCCATGCTCTTGCCACATATGAACTCTGATTATAGTTTTGTATCATTTTTTTAACTAATCTTTTTACTATCATAACACCTTGGCAGCTTTGGCACTTAATTGTCAAATAATTAATTGAATTTGGAAATGTTGCTTCAATAATTTTCTTTTGATTTGGCTTATATATATGGCTAATATATTAAAATTCAACAATAAAATGAGATGGTTGTGGATGGAAGGTAAAATATGAGTAGTTACAACTTTGTTCATGCATTTTAAAACCTAATTGTTGTTTCTTGAAAATATCAAGTACAACCCAACTACTTGTAACAAACAAGATGAAAAAACATATAATGTTTTTTATGTGAAAAGCTTTAAATAGGTTCCAACATTAATTAGAGGTTCCTTATTTTTCAACATAGGTTTAGTTGTGTGTGCATTTCAACAAAGATAGGACATAAAAAGTTTCACCGAAACATTTTCACATCTTATTTCAAGAGAGCTACAAATGAAGAAATGGAAACAACATTCAATATAAAGATGTTTCATGCATACGTTTTACCAAACAAGTTTAGTTTGAAGCAAGTGGAGAAGTGTCCTATGGGCAAGCCACAAAAACACGTTGTACAACTATTGCCAAACCAAGAGATTAAGCAAGAGGAAGGCCAAAAAAACTAGCAAGTGAAGTAAGAAAAAGGTGTAGGACAACACAAGAAACATCAAAAAAACAAGAGGGGAATATACCAATTGGTTCCAACCACATTTTTGGCCACCCATCATGGTTGTTGTGAAAAAAATTCAGTAACAACTCCCAAGCTTTACACTTTTTCAAATTACTCACAAGAAACGTGAAATCCCAAGTCCATATGAGAAATTAGGGAAGGCCGATTTGTGGGATTGGTTTACACCAAATGGTCAAATGGTGTATTCAAACCAAACTACATTCATGCAACAAAGCTAGAAATAACAATATAAATAAATAAACAAAACTTACTCATATTTGAAAAACATCCAAAATTTTGAAATGATTTGATGATAGAAAATAAGAAATAAGTTACTTTCAAGTTGTTTCATTAATTGCAGATTTCATTAATTGCAGATGGGTTGTTTCTCCCTCCTTGGGTTATATTTAGGAATACCATCGAGAAAACAAACTAATATAAATCTTGTCATTTGCAACCAATCATTATGCAAGTGTCTATAACTAATTGTCATTTGCAAATAGATTGGTTGTTTATGCAATTACAAAATTGGTACTATGTAATTTTTAGGCCATATGGTTGTGTGTGCAACTAATGTGAAATTAATAATATACAAATGGACACGTGTTATAAAAATCATGGCCAAAGCTAGTACATATTTACGTTAATGAACTCAATATATCTACTTAAATTATATAGAATAGTCCTATACCTTTACTACTAAAGTTAAACCCATGCTAACTAATGTTAACTAAAGTAAACATTAGCTAAACCTAGGTTAAATTCACATTAATTGAAGCGAAACTAATGGTGGTTAAACTAACCATGGTTTAATTAATCATGGTTAAACTAACTCTAGTTAAATTAACCATAACTAAACTAAGTTTGGTAAAATTAATCATGGCTAAACTAACTTCGCCTAAACAAACCATGACTAAATTAACTTTGGATAAATTAATCATGGTTAAATTAATTTTGGCTAAATTAACCATGGTTAAACTAACGTTGGTTAAATTAACTTTGGTTAAATTGATTTTGACAAAACTAACTATGGTTATACTAACATAAGTTAAACTAGCTATGGTTAACTAACTTTGGTTAAACCAACCATAACTAAATTATTTATGAGGATAAATTAAACATGACTAAACTATTTACGAGGTTAAACTAACCATAGTTAAATTATTTACGAATTTAAACTAACCATGGCTAAATTATTTACGAGGTTAAATTAACCATGGTTAAACTATTTACGAAACTAAATTAATTATGGTTAAACTAATATGGTTAAATTAAAGATGGTTAAATCAACTAATTAATTCAACCTTTTAATTTATTTAACCACGGATAATTGAACCATTGATTTAACAAATTTTAATTTTAACATCTTAATTATTGTAATCAAAATAAGTTTAGCCAAATTTCATTCAGTCAAAATTAATTTAGCTATGACTAGTTTAATCAAAATGAATTTAATTGTGGTTAACTTAACCAAATTTAATTTATCCAAAAAGAATTATATTATTAAATTATTAATCATTAGAGCTAATCATATATAGTTATTAAAAACACATTTTAATTATAATTATAATTATTAATGTTATTACTTACTAATGGAAGATCAATATTATTCAATAATATTTTTTATATATAATTAGTTGTCATTATATTATTTAATAGATATTATTTAAATATTATTATTATTGTATATTATTATTATTATATTATTGATTATTAACAATCATAGGTAATCATAACTATTAAAATGTTATTATTAATATTTATTAATATTAATATCTATTCGCCAATCAATATTAATATCATTATATTATATTATTATTACCCATTAAATTTTATTAATTTAGCTAGTAGGTAAACTAGTTTAATATGGCATAGGTGGGATATAGTATTTGCATGTAGGTTGCAATTACATTGGTTGCACTTGCAACTCATTTTTTTATCCCATATTTTTGCCCTAGATTCCAAATTGTGAACACTATACAAATAAATGCATTTCTCTTGTTCATAAACCAAATACCAAATCCCATTTGAGATGGGCCATTAATTTTTTTTTAATGTAATAAAAGTTTTTATATTACTTATATGTATAATATTAATTGAAATCAATTCCCTACATATCATAGTTCCTTATATTCGTTTATATTCTTATTAAATTACTAATAGTCATGTTTGTATCATTGTAAAATAATTTTATGACCACGTTGTCTATGTAATGACACGTCATTTTGTCCATGTCACTTTGTCATCGATCATGGATGTCATATGGATGAAAATTTATAATGAAAAAACAATGTCATCTTTCCTATTACCATGTCATCAACTATTAGTCAAATGCACCATTAATGTGATTACAACTTTTTCCACATAAAATTTAAAGTAATATCCTATGTCTATAATCAATTATGTAGTCATTTAAGATAATCTAATCATTTGATTTTTGGGTTACAGAGGACATAGTTCTTTATAGTGATTGGTTTTGTCCCAAGATTTGAATCAAGTTGTAATGTTTAAAGGAAGGTGATTTTTGGCATTTAGTTCAAAATTTAAATAATAAATTATAAAAGACAATTGGAAATTTTGACATTTTTGAACTTGTAAAATGTTCATACTTGGGGTTTTTCATAACTTATTAAATATCACTATAGTTACATTCACACATAATGGTAAATGTTGGTATGATCAATGTAACTTACATGTTCATGTGTTATTATTAAGAGTAAAAATTCCTAAGCTAATTAGTGCCATACATAACATTAAAGTGAAAACATAGGGTTTAAAGTCATAACATAAATACCCATTAGATCATATTTAAAATTCATATGAAACATGAATTCAAGCAAAGTGACAATCTAATGTTAAGGTTTTGTCATGGGCATGAAAAACTACAAGAACAAGAACTAAGCCAAGGACACAACAAGGAAAACAACTCACAATAAATAAAAACTTAAATCTAAACCAAAACTAGAAATGCAAATATGCAAAGTAAAAACACAATATATGTTAGAAAATGATTCAAACATAACTTTATTTGATAACATATGAAAACAAAAATTATGACAAGAAAATTTATTCAAACTAATGTTGAACAAATTGAAGGTAATGGTTTTACCCCTATTTATACCCAAAGAAACTTCCATAGAGGTTTCCATGTGTGCATTAACCAAGGAAGTTTTTTGAAAAACTTATTAACTAATAGAGAACTAAAAGTTAACTTTTAATTCTCTATTAGTTAGGAAGCTTAAAAATTAACTAAAGTTTAATTTAAATTATACCCCATTGGGACTCAACTCAAAGAAGCCTCCATACATGTGTGCACCAACCAAGGAAGAAAAGTTTAATAATTAATAGTGAAAGGAATTAATTGAGAATTAATGATGGTGCAAGTGATGATGCAAATGACTATGTTGATGTAAGCAATGATGCAAGCGATGGGTGATGGTGGTGTGTATGTTAGGTTTTGTGTAGGTAAAGTTCACATGATGTTCACAACACCATTCCCAAGTCTCAAAAATGATTAATTGTGAATTGTATTGTTAATGCAACAAACATAGATTGGTTTGTTTTTTATATTTTCAAAGGTTCAAAGATGTAATAAGACAACATAACCAAAAAACATGCATGGCAATGTAAGGAAAACTTGGTGCAAATTATGATGTAGGAGACTGTGTTGGTGCAAGTGATAATGCAAGTGATGAGTGATGGACGTGTCTATGACATCACCTCCCCTTTTAACGATGAATCCCACAAGGAGTGGCCTTAGGCTTGTTTGGATACCACATGTGAAAGTCCTTCACTTTTTCCATGGCATTTTATAAATTTTTGATTAGTTCCCAGGTACATTCACTAATGTCATAACTTTGCCAATTAATTAAATATTGTAACTAATGATGTGATATCCTTGAATCTAAAATTTCTTCAACCTCATATTCTTGCTCACCATCAACTACAATTTGTGGAGGTGGCTTGTGTTTTCTATTTGGAATGGTAAAAACATGATAGGGCTCCAATAATGAAACATGAAACATGAGGTGAATCTTCATGGATTTTGGAAACTTGAGTTGGAATGCCATTATGTTTATTTCTTTGACGCACCCCCAAACTCCTCATAAGACTCAAACTTGAATTTGAAGGTGAAAACAGGGGGAAAAAAGGAGTGCAAATACGCTCCCTAGCTTGTAACACTTTGGGTGAAGAAGGCCGTGTTTGAACTTTAGGATGGGGACTAGGACAATGACAAGCAAGTCAATTATTTCCACAGACTTGCACAAACCAACAACAAGTTGGTTAATGCATAATTGGAACACTTTTAATGCACGACTTCACCATGAACACACATAGATTCACAAGACTCACCATGGCCCGGACTTGTACAAAAGCACCACCCTCCCCTTTATAATATTTTTTATGATTCACCATGGGGGCTACATCCAAATGTCATTTTGTCCTAGATTTCCAAATTGAGAGTCACGAAATTTTTGAAATTAAGATTCCTATGACTTTGGAGGCCCATATTTTTTTGTGAAAAACTCCAATTGAAGTGAGGTCTAAAGGAAAGTTGTAGCCCTTGTTGAAAGCTTTCCAATGTTATATGGCACGCCACTTACACGCATGTAACTTAAGTGGTCGGGAGTCAAATTGGCACTTTGACTCTCGGCCTTTCTTTTGGCCATAACTTGTGTTTCAAGTACTCACATTGGACGTGCGAGACCATTTTAGACATTTACAATCCAAGATATTTCAAGTGATATAAATAAATTTTCAATCCAATGAGTTTTGACCCCACAATTGTTCTTTGAAAATTCGAGACTCCAACTCCCAAAGTGGGAGCCCGCTTGGGAGTGTGTGGGTTCATTCCTTCACACCTTCCTACACTTTTAGGAGCATGAAATGTGACTTTCATGTTTCAGTCTCGCCCTACACCTTTGCAAGCCATAACTTGGTCACAAGCCCAAGTTTAGGGTCGCAACATAGTTTCACGATGGTGAACATGCCAAATCTTTAGTAGTCCAATTTTTTTAGCAGTCGAATTGTCTTGACGTTTTGTTGTCAAAGTTAAACTTAATTTCCAACCTTGAAATTTGGTTGGTCTTTACAATGTTCATGAACATTTTCCTTGTATTGCCTTTGAACTTCTTCAAGGTTGGATACAAATTGTGCTTGAATATTTACTAACCACGTGATTCGATCCTTAATTACGAGATTCATGACATTGTTTACACCTTGTATGTTAAACCTCGGATGTAAGCCATGATTTGCAAAGAATGGTTTTTGTTGGTTATTGAATGTGTCATGTTGTTGTAAGAAAACTCTCCCACGAACAAGAGATCCAACTAATTATCTTGGTGATAATTAATCATACATCATAGATATTAATCCAAGACTTGATTGACCCACTCCATTTTCCCATCTATTTGGGAATGGAAGGTTGATGACAAGTTCAACTTCACACCTAATAACTCAAAAAGTTATTTATAGAACTTGGGTGCAAACCAAGCTCCACAATCAAAAACAATGTTTTCAATAAGACCATGATAGTGAAAAACATGATCAAAAAATAATTTAATTATCTTTTCATCAATTATTGATTTGTTGCAGGGAATCAAATGAGTGATCTTCGCGAAACAATCCACCACCACCACCATTAGAATGGAATCAAATGAGTTAGATGGTGGAAGATCCATGATGAAATCCATGGAGATCGAAGACCATGGTGAAGCAAGGATTAGTAATGGCTGAAGAAGTCCATGAATGTGATGATGAAGATTCTTTGCACAAGCACAAACATCACATCAGCCCATAAATTTCTTCGTGAACTTCCAAAGTTATGGTCACCAATAATCACGAGACACTAACTCCATGGTCTTATTGAATCCAAAATGGCCAACAACCAATGTGTTGTGTCTAGTTTGGATAATTTGAAGTTACGTAGGGCCTTCCAATGCATATAATAATCCATCATGATATAATAGACCAACTCAAATTTGTCGAAGTCATTAAAAGGGTTCTTCCAATGATTTCAAATAGCAATGGCAAGAAAACCATTGACTAAATCTTCACAAATGCGCTAAAGGAAGGTTTTATCCTCATGAATTACCGACAATGTTTAAAGCCAAAGGTTTTTGAATTTAAGAATGGTGTCATTGTTGATCGTAAATGGTATCCCTTTCCTTAGGCGAGAGGTATGAACAATGAAATAAAGCATTTGGTTTCCCTTATTGTTGCCTTGGACGATAGGTAATCACAAACCAAAATTGAAACAAAGATAATGCCCATCGAATTTGATGTCAATTCAACACATTAATTGTCATGAAACATTGAAAGTTTATGTGATTAAAATACATAATGATTTCATGTTGAGCTCCTTCAAATAGATGACACCATTCCTCAAAGGCATCAACGATGGCCAAAAGTCCTTTGTCATGAATATCATAGTTAATTTTGGTAGGAGAAAATTTATGAGAATAAAAACCAACTAGATGAAGAAGATTATCTTTTTTGGGTTCTAGAAGTATGGTGCCTAATGCAAAGTTAGAGGCATTCATCTCAAACACAAAAGGTTTAGAAGGGTTTGCATGAATCAAAAATGGGGCAGTCATGAAGTAGGCCTTTAAAGATTAAAAGGCATTTTCATCTCCAACTCCCTAGGAAAAAAATTGATCATTGTGAATCAGACAAATAAGAGGGGTCACTATCATAGAATAATGCATAATGAATCATCGATAGAAATTGGCAAACTCAGGCTACTCTAGCTCCCTAATAGAAGCTAGAGTAGCCTGATCCATAATGGTTTGAACCTCATGAGGGTCCATGCCAATGCCATCTACAGAAATAATTTAACCCAATAATTCCACCTCAAATTGATGGAATTTACATTTTTCCAATTTGGCATAAAGACCAACTTCTTTGGGCTTTTCCAAAACAATATGTACATGGCGTTCATGGTCTACCATGTTTTCTAAAAAAATGAAGATGTCATTCATGTAAAATTATCCAAATATTCACGGAAAACATCATTCATCATATGTTGAAAAAATAGGTGCATTGGTAAGGCCAAAGGGCATCACAACATATTCAAAATGGTCATAACGAGTTTTGAACGTCGTCTTCCATTCATCACCTTTTTGAATGTGCACCAAGTTGTATGTTCTAGACATGTCAATCTTAATGTACACTTTGGCATGACTAAGTTGGTCCAATAATCCTCAAATCAAGGGTAGAGGGTATTAGTTCTTGATGGTGTGTCGATTTAGTTCATAGTAATTAATTCACATGTGTAAATATCCATCCTTTTTCTTGACAAATAGGATTGGAGCACCAGCTGGTGATTTGGAGAGTTGAATGAACCCCTTCTCAAGATTTTGGTCTATGTATTATTGAAGCATCAAAAATTTGTCCTACAACAAGTTATAAATGGGTCCAAAGGGGGGCTATGTTCCTTCTTCCAAATCAATTACATAATCATATGGCTGATGTTCAAGTAATGTGTTTACATTTTTCTTTTCAAAAACATATGTGTAGTCTTGGTATTAAATAGGGATTTCATGTTGTTGCATCCCATGATCAAGGGCTAGAATGGCAAACACAAAGAATGTTTTTCCCTTCTTTGTTGCTTGCATGAATGTTCTTGCTCCCACGAACAAGGGCTTGAAATGATTGGATCCTAGGTTACCCCCAATATATCATTCATGCTTGAATTTTTGCATGTGTTGATTAGTTCTTGAACTGTTTTCATGTGTAAAATCATGTTCAAAGTCCAATGTGCTTGTTGGGAAAGCTTCATATTTTGGTGTAGTTTCATTTACTAATTAAAAATGAAAACTCTTTGTCTTCTAATTCATTTGAGGATTATGAAAATGAACCATGATAACCAAATGATAATAAGGTTTGTCGGAAATGAAATGACATTGAAGACAATTTTGTTATTATGTGACCCAATTGTTACTGTGAATGCATTGGTCTCATGCATTACTAGTCCTAAAAAATGGTTCTAACCATCAATCACTTCAACTGCCACTAATGTTGTTTTCTCCACCAATGCCAAGTTATGTTGTCATACCAACTCCTTGTTGATGAAGCATGTAGATGCCCCTGAACCAATAATTGTTTGGGTTCGCATGCTCGTGGGTTTACCACCTTTGATCATGATGGGCAATAAAAAACAAGGTGTTGGTTTTGGAGACAAGGTAGGACCGTTTTGAGCGCATGATGCACTAAGGTTTAATCTCATGGTCCTTACTAAGACTGGACATTTTCATTTCCCTTTTCTTTTTGGCCTTTGGGTAGTGATAGAAGTTATGGCACATGCTGCATGTTGAACATGTTTCTTTGGGCAAGCACTAACTATGTGGCTTGGTTTTCCATTGTACAAACAAATATTGTTTACACGTCGATATTGTTTCTCTTGTTTTATGGGTGATTTGAATCATGTATTCTCGATTTGCATAAGGTTATCATTGGGTGCAAACACCATATGTGTAGGTTGCAACATGGGTGGCGTGAATTGCTTTAATGTTGGTGATTGTTCCCAATGTTTTTCTTGTCAATGTTCAAAAAGTCTATTATCACAATGCACAACTTACACGATTGCCTAACTCAGGGTCATTCACGTCTCCACAAAGTCCAAATTGAAATTGGCTCATGACTGCAGCCTTGTCCCATGAAATGTCACATGCTAGTTACTTGAATTCAAAAACATACACAAAAGCTGGGCATGATCCTTGGCGAAGAGCTTGCAACTTACTTGTTGTTATACATTTTTTGTGAAAATTACCAAAAGAATCACCAAAATTTTTCAAGAAATGCTTCTAAGTTGTTTAAAAGAAGATATTGACGTTCGAAAAGATGTGCAAACCATGCTAAGGTTGTGCCTAACAATATGCGTTGAATCCAACTTGAGTCTGATTATCTGGATAATGATGATCATGAAATTGGATGATGAAACCTACTTGGTTGATGAAACTTCAAAGTTTTGAACGTGTGCCATCAAGCTTTTTTGGCAAGTTGATTTGTGTCTCTTTTGGAATGCTTCCAAATATTGGCAAGTTTAGTTCCCTTATAATGGACTCACAAAAAGATTAATATTCTTGTTGTGTATGCTTAAGGACCACAAAAACTTCTTCCATGGACGGATCTATTTCTTTTCTTGAAATGGATATGGGCAAAAAAATTATGTAAATCAAAACTTCAACAAGAACTGGGTGGTCCGCATCCTCAACAACATATTTAAAAGGTGGGTAATCCACAACCTTTTTGAAAACACTTGCGTTTGAAACAAAGGGGTACTCCACAATCGATTTCCACAAAATAACCAAATAAAACAACTATAATGACCACAATAATAAACATAGGCTTAATGGGTGTTTGTTCAAATTATCATAAGCACAAAAAACTACAAGAATGGGAGCTAAATCAAGGACACAATAAGGAAAGAAAATCACAATAAATGCAAACTTAAGTCTAATCCAAGATTAAAAACACAAAGATGCAATGCAAGAACATGGTATATGTTAAAAGATGACTCAAACCAAATTTTATTCTGGTGAGGTATGAAAATAAAGGTTATGATAAAAAAATATACCCAAAATTGGTGTTGAATAGACTTAAAGTAATGGCAGGTTCACCCCTATTTATACCCCATTAAGGACCTAGTTTAAAGAAGCTTCCATAGAGGCTTGCATGTGTGCACTAACTCAGGATGTTGCAACCCTAGCCTTTGGCTTGCGACCAAGGCAAGGGCTTGCAAGGTTGTGGGCCAAGAAGGAAGCCTAGGAGTCACATCTCATGCTCCCAAAAATGTAAGAAAGTGTGAGGGAATGAACCCTCACTCTCCCAAGTGAATTCCCACTTTGGGAGTTGGAGTCTCGATGGATTCCGGAATCTTTATAGAATCATTGCAAGGTCAAACCCATTGGATTAAAGATTTCTTTATACCATTGTAGAACTCTTGGAATGTAGATTTCCAAAATGAGCTTGCATGATCCATTTGGACACCTGAAACACAAGTTATGGCCAAAAGAAGGGTCCAGGAGTCAATTTGCCAATTTGACTCTCAACCACTAGAAGTCGGGAATCGCTTCTATTTCCTTGCGTGAAGGTGTCATGCAACATACCATTGGAAAGGTCTTGACAACGGCTACAACTTTGTTTCAAACTTCATCTCAATCGGAGGTTTGCACACAAAGTTATGGGGCCCCCAAAATTAAAAA
This sequence comes from Sphagnum tenellum, assembly GCA_963921925.1. Taxonomy (NCBI): domain Eukaryota; kingdom Viridiplantae; phylum Streptophyta; class Sphagnopsida; order Sphagnales; family Sphagnaceae; genus Sphagnum; species Sphagnum tenellum. The sequence continues at coordinate 9,857,652 of OY998159.1, read as the reverse complement.
AGTCCCAATTGTGGGAATTTAGAGACTCCCACTTGGGAGTCCCGGGACAAATGACATTTGGGTGTTGGTCCCCTAGCTAGGCACATAGTATACTATAAGGGGGAAGGTGGTAACTTCCCCCAAGTCTTAGTCGTGGTGATACTATAAGAGGGAAGGTGGTAGTTTCCCCCAAGTCCGGGTTGTGGTGAGTCTTGTGAGTTCGAGTTTGCCCATGTTTCGTTTGTGCACCAAAGTGCTCCAACTATGCATTAACGAACTTGTTGTTCGGTTTGTGCAGGTCTGTGTGAGTGATTGAAATGCTTGTCAACCTTCATAGTCCCATCCCCAAGCTCCAACACGCCCTTTTACCCCCAAAGTGTTGTGAGCCAGGGAATGTGCCCCAATTCGTTTTCTTTCCGCTATCTTCACCCTTGGATTCGTAGTTGAGTTTTGCAACCCTAACCTTGGGCTTACGACCAAGGCAAAAGGGTCTCAAGGGCGTGGGCCAAGAAGAAAGTTAAAATGAAGACTCACGCTCCCAAGTGGGCTCTCCTTTTGGGAGTTGGAGTCCCGATGGACTCCTGAACCTTCAAAAAACGATTGTAGAGGTCAAAACACCTTGCATTGAAATGTTCTTTATATCATTGGAAAGCTATTGAAGTTTATATATCTGAAATATCTTGCATGACTCATTTGGACATCTACAACACAAGTTTTGGCGAAAAAAAAGGTTGGGAGTCAAATTGGCAATTTGACTCCCAGCCACAAAAAGTCAGGAATCGACCCGACTTCCATGCGTTCACATGGAGTGCAATACACCGTTGGAAAGCTCTTGACAAGATATACAACTTTGCTTTCGACCTTGTCCCGATTAGAGGTCTGAGCAAGAAGTTATGGCCTCGCAAAGTTGCGCGAATCTAACCTTAACACTTTCGGGACTCCCTTTTGGGAGTCCTGGGACAAAAAGGCCATTTGGATGTGGGCCTCATGGAGAGGTGCAAAGAATACTATATGAGGGAAGGTGGTGGCTTCCCTCGAGTCCGGGCCATGGTGAGTCTTATGAGTCCAAAGCCGCATGTGGCTTGTCCTAGCACCAAAGGTGTTACAACATAGTACTAACAACTTGTGGTTGGTTGGATGTAGATCCGAGTGAATGAATAAATTGTTTATCACTCTTCCTAGTCCCATCCCGGAGCTCCAACACGCCCCTCTACCCCTTTAAAGTGCTGAGAGCCAGGGAGCGTGCCTTGAGCTCCTAACCTTTCCGTCGTTTTCAACCTTAGGCTCATCTTCGAGGCTAACAAGGAGCTTGGGAGCATGTCATGAGTCCTTCAAAAAGCTTGGGGGTGCATCAAAGGAAGTTTTTTATTATAATACATGTAATATAATTGTTCCAAAAACAAAGTACATTTAACTTAAGGTATCAATTTTGGTTTTTGGGCCTTACAATCATTGTTTTTTACAAAATTAATGTTATGTAATTTTTTTTAAAATAATAATAAATTTCATTTGTTTATATTGAAATATCCATAAATATATTTATAGTATACACTAGTATAATAGGGCCATAATCTCGTTTTGACTGCACTAACTTAAAGGCTTCATCAATCATCAAAATAATCAATATTAATGAAATTAAAAAAATGGCCCATTTAACTATGATTGTCATCTCTATGTTGATGTGATTAATTGTCCAAATTTCAATTTACCACACATTTATCATATTTTTGTTGAAAACTCATTTTTTGAAATGAAAATTTTCAAATTAATCACATGGTATCCAAACATGGTTCATATTGACGCGCTCCCAAGTCACGGGGGTGAAACCCACTGGAGGGTCTCACAAAGTCAAGTTGCGGAATTGAGACTTGGTAGCACGCTCCCGGCTTCCAACTCTAAAAAGGGGTAGAGGGTCGAGTTGGGAGCCCCGGGATTAGACTAGGAAGAGATCAAGCTTTTAGATCACACGAACTTGCATCACAAAACCAACACGAATTGGTTAGAATCCATTTGCACTCTTTTGGTGTTGGGACAAGCCACGGGGACCCGGACTCACTTGGACTCACTTGGACTCACCACATCCTTGGCTCGGGAGTATGCCACCACCATACTCCCTATAGTATACTCTGCGCCACGTTGTGGGGACTACACCCAAATGGCACAAATTCCCGGGACTCCCGAAATGGAGTCCCGAAGTTGTCCCGAAATCGTCCCGGCAGGACTCCCGGAACTTTGAACGGCCATAACTCCCGACTGCGGAGTTAGATCGCGACGAGGTCTGAACCAGAGTTGTAGCCCTCGTCGAGATCTTTTCAACGACGTATCGCACTCCCAATTCGGACTTCGGAAAGAGGTCGATTCCCGACTTTTAGTGGTCGGGAGTCAAACTTCCAGTTTGACTCCTGGGCCTTCTTTTGCCCATAACTTGGGTGACAAATATCCAAATGGCCAATGCGAGGCCATTTTCGATATCTATGCTTTGAGACCTTTTCAATGACACTAAGAACACCTTAATGCAAGGTGTTTTGGGTCCTGCTGTCGAGCTCTAAACATTCGGGAGTCCCGGAGGACTCCAAATCCCAACTTTTCCAAGTGTTGGGCTTCACCCCCACACTTGGCCAAGTTAGGGTTGCGACACTCTCCCCCACTAGAAGAAAGAGGTCAATGTCCTCATTGACACTTAGAATTTTCCTTCGTACAATTGCAATTGCTTTCTTTTGGATCCTTGGCCATTTTGCCAATTTTGTGGCTAGACCTTGTCTCAAGCTAACTTAGGCGTCCCCAAGTTTCCAACACTTTCTTGACAAGTCTTAGAGTGTCCTTTCCGGGACCCTCTCCCTTTGCTTCGTCAAAAGACTAACTAGCCTAATTGACGAAGCTCCTCATTTGGGAGGAACTTTTTCATTATTCCCCTCATGAGGAACTTAAGTCAAGTCTAATCTTGACCTAAGCTACTTGACAGGATTCCTTTCCCTATCCCGCGCTTTGGTCACAACAACCAAGCCTTAACTAAAAGGTTTGCTTATCAAGGTACGAGAAACAACACCTAGGTTTGCCAAACCCAAGTCCCAAACTACACTTAAAGTATGTGAGCGGGGTCATGACTTCCCGCGTTGGCCACACTACAAGCCAACCCTTCGGGATGCACCTCAAGGCATGTGCATGTCCCTGCAAGCTCACCTTGCTTGCCTCCTCTTTTGGGGTCAAGTTTCTTCAACCCCAAAGTAGGAGTCCGATTTTAATTTGAGCCTACGCAAGAAAGTTCCATTTGTCCAATGCCATTTGACAACTCTATTTGCCTTATACAAATTTCCTTTCACATGATACAATCTCTTGGAAGTTTATAGCCTTTTATTTCACTTACAACTTGACGTGATACATTTTATGTGGCACTCCGCCCCACTAGAAGAAAGGTGATGTCCTCATCACGACCTACGTCTCTTCTTTGCCGGTCTCGCGTGGAATTCTTCTATGGCTTCTTGGGCATGCTCCATGTCGAATTCATTCACCCAAGAAGCCTCTATCGGATGGTACCCTTTCCACTTGACTAAGTACTCCCGCTCTCGCCCTCTAAGTTGCCTTGATTTAAGCACCGCCTCCACCTCAAACTCCGGTTCGTTATGAACCAAGTCGGGTGAGGGCCTTGAATTGTTTTCACGATTAGGCCTTGAGGCATCACGGGAGACCGGCTTCAAAAGAGACACGTGAAATGTGGGATGAATTCTAAGGTTTTTCGGAAGTTCTAACTTATAAGTGTCGGAAAGTTTCTTTTCCAACACTTTGAATGGACCCGCATATGGGCCCATGAACTTATGACTTAAACCTTCGGGCAACCGGAAGTTCTTGATGTTCAACCACACTTCGTCTCCCACTTGAAATTTCACCTCTCGTCGGGACTTGTCCGCAAAATCCTTGTATCTTTTGTGCTCCTTCTCCAAGTTGGCTTTTGCCAACTCCCACAAACGCTTTCTCTCCTCATCAAGTTGTGTGACCATTGGCACCTCCTCACTTGCATCACTCGGGCGTTATCCTTGTGTTGCCCAAATCATGGGCACAATTGGTGACTTGCCCGTCACCATTTGGAATGGGGTGGACCCGGTCGCGGAGTGTTCCAAGTTGTTGTAACAAAACTCGGCTAACTCCAAATGGTCCACCCAATCTTGTTGATCCGCCGCCACATAATTCCTCAAGAATTGTTGGATCACCAAGTTGACCCTCTCGGTTTGTCCATCGGTTTGGGGGCGGAAAGAAGTGCTCATCTTGAGCTCCGACCCCATTCGCTTCCACAAGGCCCGCCAAAACTTACTTGTAAACTTTGGGTCTCGATCCGACACTATGTCTTTTGGAAGGCCATGTTGTTTGAAAATGTGGGAGAAGAACAGCCTCCCCGTCTCTTGAGCCGTGGCTTCATCCTTTGTGGGGATGAAGTGCGCCATCTTGCTAAATCGATCCACCACCACCATGATGGCATCAAACCCCTTTGAAGGGGGAAGACTTACCATAAAGTCCATTGACACACTTTCCCAAGGCCCTTCGGGAATTGGCAAAGGTTGCAACAAACCCGCTTGTTTCTTGTTGAGGGTCCGATTTTGTTGACAAGTTAAACAAGTTTTCACGTACTCCTCCGCATTATCTTTTAAGTTGGGCCAATAATAGGACTTCTTTAGGAATGTTGTGGTGCGCTTTGCACCACCATGGCCCGCAAGTGGTCCATCATGACATTCCTTCAAAAGTGTGTCTCGCAACTTCCCTTCCGGCACGTAGAGTCGATTTTGCTTGTACCACAATAATCCATTTCTCAAATGGAAGTGGGACTTGGCTCCATTTTGGATGTTTTGCCTTGTCTCCTTAGCAAAGGCATCCCGGCGGCTTGCTAGTCTAACTTCCTTTTGAAGTTTCGACTCTCCAACACACACCATTCTAAGTTGGTGTTTCCGGCTCAAGGCATCGGGAACTATGTTCTCTTTTCTCGGCTTGTGCCGGATGTCCACATTGAACAAGGCCAATGTGTCTTGCCACCTTTGTTGTTTTGATGACAACTTGGGTTGCGTTGCGAAGTACTTCAAGGTCACATTGTCAGTCCACACCACTACGTCTTTGGAACCTATGTAGTGGCCCCAAGTCTTGAGACAATGTATGACCGCCCACATCTCTTTCTCGTGTGTTGGCCACCTTCGCTCCGTCTCACCCAACTTCTTACTTTCAAAGGCCACCGGTCTTCCTTCTTGCACCAAAACTCCCCCAACCGCAAAGTCGGAGGCGTCGGAATGAATCTCAAAGTCTTTGTCGAAGTCGGGTAACTTCAACACCGGCGCCTTCACCAAAATGCCCTTCAATGTTCCAAAGGTTTCGTCGCATGCTTGTTCCCATTCGTAGGTGACGGCGGACTTCCTCAAAAGGTTCGTCAAAGGCGCCGCTATCTTTGCAAAATTCTTGATGAACTTGCGATAGTATGAGGCCAATCCTAAGAAGGACCTCAAGGCAGGAACCAACTTGGGCGGCTCCCAATCCAAAATTGCCTTAACCTTGTGATCGTCCATCATCAAGCCCTCTTGAGTTATCCTATGTCCCAAAAAGTCTACTTCCGTCACCCCAAATTCGCACTTCTCGAGCTTTGCATACAACTTATTTTCCCTTAGCCTTTGGAACACCTTGCGAAGGTGCTCCGCATGCTCCTCCAAGGAGCTACTGTAGATCAAAATGTCGTCTATGTAGACGACCACAAAATCATCGAGCCATTCGCGGAATATGTCATTCATGAGAGTGCAAAATGTGGCGGGTGCATTGGTGAGCCCAAAGGGCATCACCATGAACTCATATGAGCCATACCTTGTGCGGCAAGCGGTTTTCTCTTCATCCCCTTCCGCTATCCTTATTTGGTAATACCCAGAACGTAGATCAATTCTGCTAAAAACCTTGGCTCCCGAGAGACGGTCAAATAGATCATCGATGCGAGGTAAAGGATACAGATTTTTCACCGTTGACTTGTTGAGTGCTCTATAATCAACACACATCCTCAAAGTCCCATCCTTCTTGTGAACAAAAAGGACGGGTGCCCCATATGGCGACTTGCTTGGTTTGATGTACCCTTTGGCAAGGAGTTCTTCGAGTTGAACCTTTAACTCTTTCAACTCCTCATGGCTCATTCGGTATGGGGCCTTGGCGGGAGGTTCCACTCCCGGCATCACTTCAATCGCATGATCAACCCGTCTTCTCGGGGGCAAGTCTTTGGGCAACTCAGCGGGCATCACATCCGGGAACTTTTCCAACATTCGTCTTATGCACTTGGCGGAAGTCACCGACTTGGTGACCTCCTCGGGCTCATACTCGTCCAACACCCGCATCACACACATCATGCCAAAACCTCTCACACATTCCTTCTCGAAAGTTTTTCCTACCATAAAGCGGATGGTTGGATCACCCACACAAGGCAACTCGTGTGCCTTGACTCGCACAATCCCACTTTTAGATGGGATTCTAACTATCCGATTGTGCCCTTCTATGAGCACATTGTTTTGGGTGATGAACTCCATCCCCAAAACACATTCCATTCCACCCAAGGTGGAAACCAACAAGTCTAACTTTCCTCTCCAATTCCCCAATTGAAGAGGGTCTCCTTTCGCTTGTAACGTAGTTGGATGGGGAATCCCATCCGCAAAATGCACCTCAATGGGTGCCTTGAGCTCCTCTAAGTGGAGTTCCATCCTTTCAGCGCTTTCCCGAGTTATGAAGTTGTGAGAAGCCCCTGTGTCCAAAAGACATAAGACATCCCGCTTAGCAATCTTCCCTTTCAAAAAGATCAGTTGATTGCATTCTTTTTGGGCTAGAGTGGCATTAAAAGCAAGTACCTTTGAGCTCCCAACACCGGATTTGGACTTGGGGCAATCCTTGGAGTAATGCCCCACCTCGTTGCAATTGAAACACGCCCCCTTGGGCTTGTCTCCAGAATTCCCTTTGTTTTGGCTCCCTTTGAAAGGAGCCCCTTTCTTCACAAAATTTCCCTTTGGCTTGAACCCCGAGCCTTGAAATGGTTTGGGCTTATCCTTGGTTGGGCTTCCTTGCCCCCGGTTCCACTCCCCCTCATGCCTTGGCTTTTTGTGAAGGAACTTGTTGTCCTTCTTGAACCCGGATTTGTCGCTCCGCCCCACATCCGAGAAATTCTCCACTTTCGTGATGGCCTCGGATAATGAGGCGGGCCAACTCTCCTCAAGTTTCCGCTTGGCCCAAGTTGGAAGCCCCATCACGAATTGGCACACACGGTCCATCTCATGCATGTGCCGCACCTCGAGCATGAGTTCGGAATAAGCCCTCACATATTGCCTCAAATTTTCATTCGGGGCATTCACAAGGTCACGAAGCTTGCACCTTGAAATGTAATCGAAATTCCTCGGGACAAATTCCACCTCAATGCGGTCTTTGAAAAACTCCAACGTATAGCCGTGGCTCTTCCCCTCCTCCTGTCGCACCGTCCGCCACCATGTGGCGGCATAGCCCTTCAAGTAGGATTGGGCAAGTTCCACGGCGGAATGCCGTCCAACCTTGGCGGCATGCAAGTAGTCGTCCATCTCCGCAAGCCAAGCATCCACAACCTTGCGGTCGCGGGCACCATCGAAGTTCCCGGGCTTGGCCGGTTGAAACCTTTCACCCTTGGAGGCTCCTGTTTTGAGAGCCACCACCAACTCACCGAAGTCGGATCTTCCCATCTTGAGGAGTACTTCCAATTGCGCCGGGGTGAATAGGACCGAGCTCCTCTCTTCCTCACTTTCGGGCTCATCACGGTCCTCCCGGGGTATGGGTTCCTCCTCCTGAATAGATTCGGGCGGGGCTACTTGGTCATCGGCAGGCTCCTCCATCACGGAGTCTTGCGATTGCTTGCGGTTCTTCTTGGGAGCCATCCGAACCCAAGAAGTGAGCTTCACCACTTGCTCTGATACCACGTGACGCGCTCCCAAGTCACGGGGGTGAAACCCACTGGAGGGTCTCACAAAGTCAAGTTGCGGAATTGAGACTTGGTAGCACGCTCCCGGCTTCCAACTCTAAAAAGGGGTAGAGGGTCGAGTTGGGAGCCCCGGGATTAGACTAGGAAGAGATCAAGCTTTTAGATCACACGAACTTGCATCACAAAACCAACACGAATTGGTTAGAATCCATTTGCACTCTTTTGGTGTTGGGACAAGCCACGGGGACCCGGACTCACTTGGACTCACCACATCCTTGGCTCGGGAGTATGCCACCACCATACTCCCTATAGTATACTCTGCGCCACGTTGTGGGGACTACACCCAAATGGCACAAATTCCCGGGACTCCCGAAATGGAGTCCCGAAGTTGTTCTGAAATCGTCCCGGCGGGACTCCCGGAACTTTGAACGGCCATAACTCCCGACTGCGGAGTTGGATCGCGACAAAGTCTGAACCAGAGTTGTAGCCCTCGTCGAGATCTTTCCAACGACGTATCGCACTCCCAATTCGGACTTCGGAAAGAGGTCGATTCCCGACTTTTAGTGGTCGGGAGTCAAACTTCCAGTTTGACTCCTGGGCCTTCTTTTGCCCATAACTTGGGCGACAGATATTCAAATGGCCAATGCAAGGCCATTTTCGATATCTACGCTTTGAGACCTTTCCAATGACACTAAGAACACCCTATTGCAAGGTGTTTTGGGTCCTGCTGTTGAGCTCTAAACATTCGGGAGTCCCGGAGGACTCCAAATCCCAACTTTTCCAAGTGTTGGGCTTCACCCCCACACTTGGCCAAGTTATGGTTGCGACACATGTTATGTCAAATGAAATGGTTCAATATACCTTCAATTTTCATAAAAACTAAAAAATCATTTAAATTATTTTTTGGAATATATTCATGTTTTTGTATACATAGGTACATTACATTTGTTTCCATAAATATATTCCAATATCCCACTTAATAAAATGAAATGAAATGAATTTTTTTCTTTTCTAATCTTTTACTTAGGTTATATTATAACATAATATGCAAAAATATTACGAAAATCTTTCAAAAGTTTAAAATGGTATACATTTAAACATGCACATCCCTATAAAGTAATACAATGTGACACCCCAAATGGGGCCACCGTAATGTGCTTTCACTAAAAGAAGCTTCCATAGAGGTTTCCATGTGTGCACCGACCAAGGAAGCCTTTCAATTCCTAATTAATAATAAACTAAAAGTTAATGGAAAATTAACAATGATATAATTGTTGATGTAGGCAACTATGTTGATGCAAATGATGATGTAAACAACTATGTTGATGCAATCAATCATGCAAGCAATGGGTGATGGTGGTGTCCATGATATGTTTTGGTTAAGCAAAGTTCACGTGATGTTTACGACACCATTCCCAAGTCTTGGGAATGATTAATTGTGAATTGTATTGTTAATGCAACAAGGATACCCTTGCTTGCTTTTACATTCAAAGGTTCAAAAATGTAAGAAAACTACATACCCAAAAACATGCATGGCAATGTAAAGAAAACTTGGATAATAATTTATTTCTTTAACCAATGGTTGATTTTTTCTACAAATATGTTTTAAGGCGAGTTTTTCAAAAAAATTGACATCTTTTGATTCTAGATGGGCATGGATCACACATCACAATATAGGCCTTTAAATAAATAACAAAATTAAAGTTGGACATGCTCACCTTACTTGCACATACTTTGCATGATTCTAACCATTAGATGTCAGTTATTTCAAATCATATAATGCATTTAAAAAGGCAATAATCTTTGTTATGGAAAAAAAAAAGTTTTTTGAACAAAACAAAGTCACACTAATAAAATGGGTGGAAAAGGCCTTATAACATTCCTTATAAAAGGAAAAGATATTAACATTAAAATTCAAGGTTTGTGGAATTTGGCCATTGAATCATGTAACCATGGTTGGAAGGTTTGGTCCTAATGGAATGTTCACTACGACAAAAGAGAAAATTCATGAAAATTCATACCAATCAAATGCAACACTAGATGAATCTAGCAAAAGTGGGGATGGGACCAAAGCTACCACAAAGTTATTGAACATTGTTGTAATTTTCCAATTAGTGCCTACCATTAATCCTACCACATTTGAATACCCATTTTCACCCACATCTCAAATTACTATGTAAAACTTCCATTCAATCCAACTACACCAACAAACAACCATGAAGATGATCAATTGGTGGTGAACTTGGAAGATCCTACTCTTGAATTAAATAACTTAATTGGTCTAAATCAAATTCTAGAAGTTGTAGGACTGGCTAAATTATTGTCTCTAAAATGATTACCAACAAAGAAAAAGACAAAGCAAAGAAATGGTGGATTATTTTGGGTTCACATGTGGCCACATCATATCAACATTTGGTAGTACTAAAACAAAAGGCAGTGGACAAAGAAATCGTAGATAAAATTAGGGAGTTGAAATCAAAGGAAAAAAATGAAAAAAAAACATGAAGGGTTGAAAATGCATTTACACAAGCTCAAGCAACTCAAAAGAGAATTGAGAAGGAAAATATAGTTAAGTTTAATGACACATGATCTATTGTTAGTGTTAAGGCTATTGGTGAAAGATTTCAAAACAATTTTAGAGTAGGGTTTTGAGGCCCATCCTTTAAGGTACATAGGGATAGCTTAGGAATCACATCCATGCAACAAAAAAATTCTAAACAACAAAAAAGAGGGGAAAATGCAACTTGTTAGGTATGTCCTAGCCAAGTTGCAAGCTTCCACCCAACAATAGTAAATGAAAAAGGCAAAGGTTTGCCCATTGTAACTAGCCATCATTAGTGCCCATCACTAGTAAGAAAAACAAAAGGGGGAACAAAGAAAGAGGGTGGATAGGTATGGGAGGTTTGTGATGAGTTCTATTTGTTTTAGTGACTTAAAAGGGAGAAAAAAATTAGATTTAATTTAGAAGAGAAAAAATGGAGGGACAATGTGTGAAAGAAAAAGAAAGAATTAAATAATGGGGGTGGAAAGGAGGGGGAAATTTTGAAAAAGAAGAAAAAAGTTTATACAAAGATTTTTTGTGTTAAAAATCTTGGGTATAGAATTTTTGTAAAAACCTCATTTACATAAATCATCTACACGAGAAATTTTAGTGTTTAAAAATTTTCAAAATTTTGAGGTTTGCAAATTTGTAATCCAATTATACACTACATTAATTTTGGGTATTAAAATTTTCTTAAAGTGCATTGAGGTGCACAGATGTGAAGTAGAATTGGGTTTCAAAGTTTTTTTTGCAACATTTGGGGTATATAACTTTGTAATCAAAGTGGTTACTAAAGCTTTATCAAGGATTTTTCCAATGTTAGTGTGCTGCAAGTTATCAAAGTTGTTCATCTTCTTTTTCACCAACACCACCATGACAATTTGCAAAATGTTTGGAAATAAAAAGTGCATCACTAAACATTCAACACTTCAGTTGATCACCTCCTAAGTAGCTCCATGAGCACCACACTTTCCCAACTTTGAGTATTGGTGGTTTTAATGGCAAAAATGTTGGCTCACACAATGGCAATCATTGCCTTTGTACAAAAACACAAAACAAACATGAACAAAAAAAAAATGAAGAAAGAAAGGGGGTAAAGGTTCCAAAACGAATAGCAATTCATGTCTTGTTGAGCAATGATGATGGCAATGGAAAGGGTTTGCTACAACAATATAGTGACATAGTGGTTGAATTCATGAACCTACCTTGGTTGAATTCATGCAAATGTTAGAATTCTACCACCTCCCACAAATTTTGTCATTTTTTAATTATTTTCAAATGCACATTGTTAACATGAATGCCTTTTTACTCATTCACATCAAATGGTTTCAAGTGAAAAAAAGGTAATAACCAATTAAGTTCTTACAATCCTAGACAACCACAAAGTAATGAAAGGGAGGTTCATCATAACAAAGGAACACCATGGGTTTTGATGAAATTTGAACAATGGGTTTTTGTGATGGGTTCTATAGTTTGAGCAATGCATTAGTGATGATCTTAGGTGTAATTACTTGACCTATGCATGACCTAAACTGAACATTGGCAACAATATTAAATATAACAAACTGAGTCTTAATGATGACATCAGATATTTGAATTGAACTTTGGTGATGGTTTATGTGTAATGAATTGGATATTGGCAATGGTGTCAAGGATAACAAATTGAATTGAATGTTAATGTAAGGCAATGGTGTTAAGTTTTTGTAGATAGAATTAGGCACAACACAAAAAACATTCAAACATGTTGACATAACACAAAAACATACATAAACACACACATTGAATCTTTGCATCTGACGCACTCTCGACTCCTTATAAGACTCAAAAATGACTCCAAGTACAAGATAGTGGAAAGGGGAGTAGTCGGGCACGCTCCCTAATTCACAACACTGAGGGGTAGAAGGGTGTGTTAGATCTTTGGGATGGGACTAGGAAGAGTTGACAAGTTTCACTCACTCACACGGGCCTGCACAAAACCCACACAAGGTGGTTAATGCACAGTTGGAGCACCTTTGGTGCTAGGATGAGCCACGGGCAACACGAACACACAAGACTCATCATGGCTCAAACTTGGGGGAAGCCACCACCTTCCCCCTTATAGTATACTTTGCACCTTTCCACAGGGCCCACATCCAAATGGCTTTTCTCTTTCGGGATTCTTGAATGGGAGTCCCGAAATTGCGCCAGCTAGGACTTCCGCAACTTTGGAGCCCCATAACTTTGCGAGCAGACCTCGAATCGAGGTGCTATTTGAAGCAAAGTTGTAGCTCTCATCAAGAGCTTCTCAACGATATGTTGCACGTCATTTACACACAAGTAAATCGGGTCGATTCCCGACCCTTCTTTTGGCTATAATTTATGTTTCAGATGTCTAAATGAACAATGCGAAACTATTTTAGATACTTAAGTTCCAAGAGCTTTCCAATAATGTAAAAAACGTCACAAGCCATTGAGTTTTGACCCCTGAAATTGCTTTCTGAAGTTTCGGGAGTCCACCGAGACTCCATCTTCCAAAGTGGGAGTTGCTTTGGGAGTGTGAGGGTTCACTCCCTCACACTTTTTTACACTCCCGGGAGTATGTGATGTGACTCTTGGGCTTCCTTTTGGCCCGTAGCCTTGCAACCTTTTTTGCCTCGGTCGTAAGCCCAAGGCTAGGGTTATGACAACATCCTCTTTACATAATGGCATTTTGATGGCATTGAGTTTTTGTGGGCAATTACAACACAAAAAACATACACATACTAAAAAAAAAAAAGGATTGAAAGAAATAAGAAGACTTTTGTGAACTAGTTTCAAAAAGAACTGCAACAAGTATTGTTGAAATGTTCTCTTTTCAAATCTAAGGAAATATGCAAAAATTGCCCCATGTCGCATCTAGTGGGTCATCAATCTCAAGGTAATAGGTTACTATTCAAAAAAATTGTATTTCAAAAGCCTAAATGAATTCATGACTATATGGATACTGTTGCAAATATTTGTACTTATTACAATTTTAAAAAATGTAAACAATAATAAAAATAATATTTAAACATAATGATGTTATTGTTCTCTTGATTATGGGAGGAAAAGTGTCCTTCCATAAGATCTGATAGTGTTCATTAGGTGTAATTACACAAAGATTATGTGTTCTATCCATTTTTTAATAAAAACATCAAGACCCCCCTCACTTTAGTAGCTGAAACTTTCTCATTTTGGCTTGGAATTGAATGTTGTAGACACCTTCTACTGTTATGGTTGAAGGTTCACTTAAGCTCTTTGAAAACCTTATCAAACAATGCATGATTATTAAGCCCCTGAGCTTTGAGTTCAAGTGTTCATTCACTGGCCATTCTACCACATTGGATACAATGTTTATCATTTTGTCACAACAATCAAACCCTTTTGAGTGAAGGGTTTAGGGTTTTAGGGTATGGTTAGGTGTTTAGGGTTTTACGAGGACTTTAGTGCCTAACATCACAAAGAGATTAACAGATTGAGCTTTTATTTCATACATTCATCCCCCGTCTTTCATGATTTCTATGCGCGAAGAAAGATGCATGCAAAGGGGAAAGCTGAAGCAGAAATCTTTTAGTTTGTTGATCTTTACAGCTTTTTGCAGTATTGGGAGCTCATGAGTTGTGGGAGACCAAGGTGAGAAAAGTGGGGCCTCATTTTTCATGTATCAAAATGACAACCAAGATATAATGTTTAATGTTTTTTCCTACTTTCAAAATGTTTTTACACATGGTAACCCTTCCCATTTCAGTGATTCTGGTTGTGAGCTGCCCATGGTTATCACTTATCACCCTTCACATACCCTATAGGGAGCTTACAAGTGTAACTGCCTCAACATGTGGAAGCCTTAGGTACCTCATGCACAAATAACTGCAAATTCAAATGGTCTATAATTTAGCACCCTATTGTTGTTTTTGTTCTTTCATCCATTTTCTTAGTCCTTGCATGCTCAAAGTATGAGTAAAACTCCATTGGATTTACAAGGAAAGAGACAAGGAGCAGAAAGTATAGCAGAAGGGCCAGTCTTTGGACCATTCTGCTTTTTGAGGTGCTAGGAACAAAGGTGGGACCCCAAGTTCCTAGGCACCAAGAACTGCAGAATGCCTGAAAGACAGACTATTTCTCCTAATACAGGAGGGGGAATTATTTTTAGGGTTCTGCCATTTCTTCTTCTTTTTATTTCCATCATTTCAAGTTGAAGAGGGGACAACATCTTTCACTGCACTGCACAAAATTCCTCAAAAATAATTTGTGACAATAGAGTTATAGGTAAAGTAGTCTTCACCCTGTCTTTGGGCCTCCTTTCACCCCCTATCCCCTCTTTAAGTGGTATCCATAAAGTAAAGACATTTTAATAAATCTCAGTATGAAATGCTACACCTCAGTATGAAATGCTTATACTTAGCGTTTAATGCACAAGGTTCCAGAGTAATTATAGCAGTTGTACAGTTACAAGCAGTGAAAATATATGTAGCAGCAGTGGAGGCGCTCAGGAAAAAGGAAAGACAAGATGAAACTCAGTTTACAAACAAAATTAATGGTTTTTTGAGTTCCACCGCCCCTTGAATTCTTAATGTACTTGTTTGCAGGTCTCACCCTGTGTATGACCAAACTCAGGGTTCTGGTGCTGTGTTTTTCTTACTTTACTGATAACTCTAATGAAACGCAAAAATAACAAAGGAAAAAAATATCCCAAGTCTTTATGTATAGGGAAGGCCTGCTCCCCAGGTCCTCCCTTGATTTGAGGGTCCTAACCTTGAGGGTGGTAGCCCCCAAGTGTGTAAGCCTGAACTTAGTGGAGGCCTGTGAGAGCAGGCATTCTACTGCATAAGCATGAAAGTTTTTTTCATTTCAATCGGCAGAATGTCTGCATGTGATCTGCAAAAAAAATATTAGAATTTTTTTCTAGTTCAAATTTGAACATTCTTTCTTTTTTTCCCTGAAAGATTTGCCAATTTTTTAATATCAGAAAATTGAATAAAAATTCCCTGGCCCCTCTCATCGTTAAACTACTCTGAGGTAACTTTGGTTTTTCATCGGTATAGATGGCGTCAACTTTATATCTGACGGTCAGCATACCTGCAGAGTGTAACTAGACGTTTGGTTCTAAAGGTGGGGCGTCCTACAGGAACGGAGGAAAATAGGGAGGTAGGAAAGTAGGCCCTACATACGCCTACTTTACATACTGAGTGTTTTTTCCCTATGAACCCGAGTCCACGTATTAACCACGCTGTTGTTGCTGATACCTAGTTATTTCCCCCTTCCACCCGTCCCAAACCCACCGCTGGATCCTGGACTGGACCGTGAGGATTAGCAAACTTCAGTTAGGGTTCCGTCGAAAAACCTTCGAGTTTTTAGAAAAACAGATCAGTCGGTATCTTTTCCATCCATCTCTCATTACTGCAGCAGATTTTCTGTCGGAGAAGGGGGGTAAAAGTAAAATTTGGAGATGCGGGGTATCGATCCCCGTACCTCTCGCATGCTAAGCGAGCGCTCTACCATCTGAGCTACATCCCCAAAGCCAATCAGACCCATTTCTGTCAGGCTTACGACGCAATAAATTATTTATACTGATATAAATGAAGGCTTCTGCATTGGCTCCCTTTAGCGATGATTCTGTGCTCCACTATAAGATTTCAAAAAGCGGTTTGTACGTCCAACTGCAATAGCATTGCTTCATTTCAACTATGTCCTGGGTTTAATTCTTTGTGCTCAGATATTTTTACTTCCAAGTTAACAAATCTATGCCTATGTTGCTGCCAGAATAATATTATCATGGACATATTTGAACTCTGGAGAACTCATGTGCTCAGGAGCATCTTGACATCCCATGGATGATTTCTGTAGTGGTGAATGATTTCTCATCATTGATGATGAAAGATGCTTCACAGCAGAACATGTCTTTAAAACAAGAATATTAAACTCATGAGAAACAAAGGATAAATTGGACATGACTGCCTCCATAGTATGCACTGGTGCATATGGAGAATTTGAACTTTTGTTTAATATTTACAGAAGAACATGCATTATAGTTTATGGTTTAAACCCTAAACATCAATCCCCCATGTACCACATACAAACCCTTACAGAAATGTTTTAAAGGCTAAACCATAAACATCAATCCCCCATGTTACCACGTACAAACCCTTACAGACATGGTTTAAGCCCTAAAGCCTTAGCATCAATCCCCCATGTAGCATTTCCTTCCCATGTGTCTAGCCTAGCAAGAGTTCATTGAAAACCAAAATTTGGAGATGCTTGCTGGAGGCCAGGATCAACAGAACTTAATCACAATTGTGGCTTCAGACAGTGCCTTATGTATAGGGGAAGGCCTGCTCCCTAGGGCCTCCCGTAATTTGAGGGTTGTAACTAGAAGGGCAGTAGCCAAGGGTATAGGCCCCAAAATTAGGGCAGCCTTGTGGGAACAGGCTCTCCCCCACCTTCCAGCATAAAGTACAAAAGAGTTTTTATTCAAATGGTGAAAGGTCTGCATGTGATTGATAGAAGGGCCCTTCAGTTGATGAACAAATCTTCCATTTATAGAGGTGTTTTCAAATACAAAGAAAAAAACTCGGAGTGCTTTATGCACCACTTGGACAATCACTTCGCCTTGAATTAGCATTTTGTAAAACATTTAAAGAAAAAATTTGGTACATTTAGTGAAGGCACCTTAAGGGCTTGCCACACCTGGTGGCAGAGGAAGTGTTTAGGGGGATAAAAAGTATGACAGTTCACACTTGTAACGTTAGCTACCTATGAATCCTATGTGACAGGTGACATGGCATTAGTGTTAACTTAGTTTTGATACCCAATGTTTACTAACAATTAATTTTCAAAATATGTACATTTTAAAAATATTTTTTGGTGTTATATAGAGCCTAAAAAAAGGAGGGTTTAACTCAATGTTAGCACCTCCTTTCCCTCTTCCCTCATCTCACTCTATTTCTGTCTTCCTTCATTTTGGTTTCTCTTTTCTTGTGTCCAAGTCTCTTAGCTCATTTCTGCCTCTTTCTTCTTGTGTCCAAGTTCTAGTGTAAATCCAAGTCTCCACTTCTTTGTCATAAACATTTACTGTCCAAAGCAATTCAAAGTTATGTCTCTACTGAGAGTTTCAAGAAATTGTTTGTTTCTATTATAATGCAAGTCTGCATTTTTTGTGTCATGAAGATTCAATGTCCAAAGTAGTTCTAAGAAAAATGTTATTTCTACTATCAAAATTTATACTTTATATTCAATTGCAAATTCCACCCTAACTATCTTCAGATAGCAGCAAGTACCAAGACTCCAAACTTTGAAAAAGGAAAAGATAGGTACCAACCTTGGTGTGGACAGATCGCAAAAAGGCAAAAGGTTGCTTTTAGTGTTCCATGATGTTATTGCCCATCAAGGTGCCGTATCATCATGAGATGGTGTTAGGGCATTCCTTAACATTACAAACCTAACATCAAGTGTGGCTGACCCTTTATATCCATAAATATCCCTCCCAGAAAAAAGGATGGACCTTCGGCCTTTAAGAGAAAAATCATATATTTTTATAGGTGTAAGACCCCCTAAAACTCATAAGAAATAGGTGTAAGAATCCTATCCCTCCTACACCTCATAATCTACATATGTTTAAATTCATGATAACATTCACTTCATGCTTGACAATGAGTAAAACTCACATGTGAGAGGCATAATCAAAATGTGAGACCAAATTCAACTATGGCCTCATCCTAGTTCCCTTATTTTGGGAACACCCCAACTTGGGTCCTACACAAAAACAATTAAGAAAACCAAAATGGAAACAAAGGCAAGATGTATAGGATTGTGTACCACATTTCAATACAATGTCATGTGTTACAAGACCAACACCTAATACTATTGAAACTAACAAAATCACACACATGAAAACATGCACACAAATCTTTAAACAAAAGAAAACTAATCTCTTACCATAAATTCCTAACAACAACTAATGTGGCTTGTTTTGTTAGCCCGAGCGTGAACATGACAATGTAATTGTTCCAAATGTGAAAAGGACCTTCATGATACAACCCAATTGTGAAAAAGTTATTTAAAATTTTTAGTTTTAATTTCCGATGAACAAAATTACTCAAGATTCAATATCTTTTCTTTTGGCTAAAATATTAGAAAATTGCCTCCAAGAAATCTCATTCATCAATGATTCTCAAATAGTACCAAAGATTACCCCAATTTTCCTATATATATATATATATATTTATTTATTTATTTATTTTTATTTTTATTTTTTTAAATTTTTTTTTTGAAAGTTCACAAAGCTTTTCAAAAAAAAAATTTAATATTCAATAACTTTTGCACTCTAGGTCTATACATAATGAAACCACTTAATGCACCCCTAATAATTGAGATTTCTTTCTAATGGTACCAAGTGCATAGTAGAGGGCACCATGATTTGGGAAATCTCAATATGACAAACAAAAAAAAGTAAGATAAACGTGCCCATCATTGAACACCTACCCTTATCATACTATTTTTTAAAGCAATCTTCATGATGATAGGTGTGCCAAGTTGAGGTCTAAAATAAAAGAGCACCAAAAAAAAAGCATGAAAATAATGAGTCATCCAAATCACAAATTGTTGAAGAAAACACATTAGACCCTCTCTATTTTCAAACGCTATATCTTTTTCATTTTTTATTCATTTTTTTAATCCAAAATGTTATGGGTGCACTAACTAAAGCTAAATAAAACATTTTTGAACTCCAAAGACAATGAAGTAATGTTCAAAGATTTTCAGCTCCAAATCACAAATTGTTTTAACACACCCATCAATAAACATTGGGCCATCTTATTTGAGACCTCATATTTTCCTCGTTTATTATCCTTCTTGAGCAATTTTCACCTATGGGTGTGCCAAGTGGATGTGTAATGTATCTCTTTGAACTCCAAAGGCAATGGAAGAATGTCCTACTTTTCAAGCTTTGTGATACACTAAGTGTTCGATCATTGGCTTGTCTACCATACCTTCCTTACTAAATTTTCAGTACAATGTGACAACATTGAGAGCCTGCACCAAAAAAGAAACTAGAGATTGTGAGGGTAATTCAGTCCAATATCTATTGGGTCGAAGTTTTTTTTTTCACTTTTGTGGTGTAACTACACTGCAAACCATTCACAAGAGGATCTAGCTAGATTTGGCTACAAGACAATAGGATAATATAAAAAATACACAAGAGCCTTCACCAAAAAAGAAACTGGAGGTTGCCAAGACAATTGGATCAAATATCTGTTCCTGATGAATATCTAAGCACATAAGAATCTGTTCTAATTTCAGGCAAGATTTATGCAAAATTCTGCATCCTGCAGCTTAGAACTGCATATCCAGAAATATTGGGAAGACTCAGTCACAATGTTGGCTTCAGCTCAATAATCAGAAAATTCAAAGGAGACCACTATGTTATCTGAAAGAACCAAAATCAGTTATAAAATCTAGAAATGCCCATTTCAAGATTCAGAAATGAATTTCTGGGTCAGCAAAATTTTTGGGAAATTGACATTTTGGAGGGAGAACACTCATGGGATTAACCCAATTGAATATTGAATACATGTTTTGTGTCTCCTGCAAATGGAAGCATGGCAACAGTTTGAAATGCTCAACATATGTTTGTTGCCTCACATGAAAGCACAGAAAACAGTAACTTCAAAGCCTTCATCAAATTTTTGAGGGTTTGCTGAGTCAAAATTCTTACTGTAATTTGCTGCAAATTGGACAACACATTTTGTCTTGCAGTCATTCTTCACATTAAAAAACAGATCAGACAAGGGCAAATACCAGAACATATGAGATCCATATGGGGCTTCTGAATTTTGCACATGGTCATCTAGAAAGAGTTGCAGATGATGGTGCAAACACATTCCTGGTCAAGCCCCACATCCATGTACCCATGCATTGAATCCTGTGCTCAACAACAATGGACCTGTTCATCTCAGTACAGAAGCCACTCCAGGTTCATATGTTAGAATGAAGGAACTCATGGATTAAGCAATGGTTTGTGCATGAAAATGCCCATTTTAGCCAAAATTAGATTTTAGTAGCATGTAGCATTTGGAAGGCGAAATGTACTCAGTAAGGGACAGGGACAGACATAACATTCACAGTGACAGGTTCCAGAAACAGGAGCCACCTGTGGATCTTCAGCTACACACACAAGAGCAATATTCTTGAACATTGTAAAGGACTCGTTTTGCATGACAAAGTCATTGAAGGAAGTTTGTATCCCAACCAAGGTGACAAGACTGCCATGGCTATGGGAATTCAAGCATTCAAGCTCCTAATTCCAGTCTTTGCAACAGCAGGTAACCCTTTGGGTAGAGCCCGTGCAATTCTATCCCCCCTTCATGTGCTCCATGGCTGAGCAACTCTTCACCTCGGTCTGCAATATCTCTTCAAACTTCAATGGATGGCCTGCAATCATGCAGCAAACAGGAACTGCCAAAAGTTCAACTCAGGAATGTTGGAATCCTTTGATTCCTATCCAAAGTGAATTCCAAGCTGATAAAGCAGCAGTCACTGTACAATAAGGGTATGGGAGTGGTGCTGCTCCATGGATTTGACTGCAGAGTATTTTCTTGGCATCATGTCATGGACTCCATAGCAAGAGAAGTTGAATGCCATGTCATTGCATTTGATCAGCTGGGCTGAGGATGGACCTCACCACCATGAAGATCTGAGTGGGAGAGTTAGGGTTGAGATCATGGTACTTGTGGGACATTCGTATGGTGGGTTGCTTGCTCTCATGGCTGCTGCCAGAGCTTTGAAGTCCAAAGTCTCCATTCAGGTCCTTGCACTTTGCTGTTGTGAATCCTATCTTATAAATGGCACATCAATTAGAGACAAGCTTGAGTCTCTGATCTTGATATTGGAATTTTGTACATTGGCAAGCTGGAGGAAGTGAAAAGACCAGTGTTGGTGGGTGTTAGCCTGTCAAGAGAGGTCCTTCCACCTTTTGCAAGGATATTGTTGCACACATCACTTGCTCAACATGCATTCTCCACCTACTGCTTCAACCAGAGATTGGGCATGTGACAACAAGCTGTGCATGGCATGATGCTCTTAAGCTCACTTCTGAGACTCTTGATCTATACACAGCCTAGTTTCTGCCCTGCTACTTGCTCCTTGAATCCTGCTGTGTCATCATGAGGCTGCCACTATCATTTTATCCTGTGTGATACTGACATTCAGGATGGGTTTGCAGGGACCTTTACATGTGGAAGAGTGGGATGTATCCATACACCTAAAGTATAGAATTTCTGGGATTTGCAAGTTTTGAACCAGAAGCCACTTTAGGAATCAAGCCTTGTGTTTTATTGGCAAGCCCATGAATGCAGAGACTGGTAGCAATTCCCAGGTGTTGCCATCAGCCAATGCATGAAGAATGTCCAACTGTTCTACTCTCATCCATTCTTCCTTTCATATTCCAGTGCCTTTGTGAAGAAGTGGCAGATCACATTGTATGACTCACCCTCTACCTCTCACCGATGATTTTGGTAACAGATTGAATGAAGTTGGAAATACTTATTCTGGTTGTTGAGACACTCACCCACAATTTTGTAGAAATTAGTTAGGATTTCCAATAGCTTGAGCCATTGCATAAACATCTTTGTAAAGCATCATTAGTTGAGTCACTAACAAGGTCTTTGTAAAGGGCGCAGTAGAGGGGAGAGGGTCACCATTGACTCACAATGTACCATTCTTGTGAATTGAACTTGGCCATTCTTTCTTGACCTGAAAGCATGGTGGCTTACTTGGTAGAAAGGGTCAATGGACAACCAGCTTGTATTCTATTACAATCCAATAAAGTGGCTTCAATGGGAGTTTCCTCCCATTCAAGATGTAACACCTTTCCATTGGGGTAGGTACACCTTTGTACAACCAGTAAAAAGACAAATCAGTGTTTTGCTTCATTGCAACATGCCAGGTTATTCAGGTGAAGAGGCGAACCTGGTCGACTTTTGAACATCATGAATCCATGTTTGTTGTTCTAAGTTTTGAATCACTTTTAAAGATTCATAGGGTGTCTGCATTGAATGGTGTGCTTCAGTTTCTTACAGATTTCTTCATGATCAGGACTTCTTACAAATCTCTTTGTGATCAGATTCTCACATATCTCTTCATGGTCCATATCCTGCTTGCAGATAATTGTGATCAGGTATTGCCATCACAGTGTGTAACTATTGCAGCAAGGTTGATGATGTTCTTCTTCATGGCTTCTGCTTTGGTTTTGAATCATCTCTGTTTTGAAATCTCTCAAGATGTCATAATTTTCTGTTTCAGGGAGAGCTATTTACCTATATGTCCACTGACAGACTGAAAGTTATCATTTCTCTTTTTGTAGAATTGTCATTGTTGTCACATGATCCTAAGGGGAAAAAGGGATGTGGGAAGCCAGGAATACATATAATATTTCCATTGATTTTGATGTTATGGTGTATGATGAATGGTTATTTGTACATGGATTGAAAGCAACACAAGTTGCTTGGCAAGATATATGAGCCCAAATCCGATGGACTGAGGCCCTAAATTGGAGTATTCGAATTGGAGATCAATACATCAACCTAATCTTTGACATTTTATTGTGTTGATTGAAAACAACTGATTGAAAACACATTTACAAAAAATGCAAATCATTGAAAATGTTTGAGAACTTAGTACAAGGGCTTCCACTTCAAAATGTCATTGATAGTGAAGCAATTGAAGTTACCATTCATGCAAAGATGACAACTACAGAACTCCTAAAATGGTTTAAAATATGTTGATTTTTCACTCTAGCTTTGATATGGGTTGCACCAGATCTGAAGTCCTTAGGTGCCTTGATGTGCACAATACCAATTCCTCAACAAAGTTGCAACCAAAATATGAGTCAACAAATAAGCAGTATGAAACTGCACATTTTTAATTGATGTGAAATCTGAAGTAGACATTCAACAAGTCGTGCAATCTCAAGGAAAAATCAGTATTTAATTTAAGAGCATGGTGAAGGATTGGCAATTCTTCATGATCAACTTCATTGTCAAAATCTTCTTCAAGATCTTTTTCAAAAAATTTCACAACCTCCCGCACTTCTTGTGTCATGAACCTTTGACCTACACCTCCTGTCTCAATTTCTGCAAGGTGATGATGATGGCTGAGTGCAGACGTTCACTCACCACATGTAATGAAGTCTTCACAACATCAACAATAACCCATGATCTCCACTAGGCACTCCAAATTGTAGGCCATGAGTTTGTGCATTGTTGTATCAATAATTGATTAATGTTTGGCCTTTTTAAGGTATCTTGAAACAACATAACATAGCTCTCACAAATCTGGGACATCACACCATCACTAATGAAACACACTTATCAAGAACATATTATCAAGAAATTATCATCAACTAATATCCAACTACATAATGAATTATGTTGTGGGCACAAATGTTTTAAAGTGTACGATTGCAAAACTTAGCAACAACTTGCAAGTTTGATTCATAAAATATATATATTACAAAATAACATAAGACAAGGAAGCCCATACAGCATTTGTAGTGTAAAGCCCAAGGGTTGTTGACATTCCCAAAATGTAGGGTCAAGCTAGCTAGCTATCTCATCATATGAGGAATAATCCCCACATGTGAGCTTTACCTATCATAAAGTGAGGCAAGGGCAAAGGTTATCATGAATTTAAATTGCATGCATAGATCACCATTGAACATACATAGATCAAAAGGCATAGGAGGGGAAGAATTTTACGTTTAGTCCTTAAGAATGAGATGGTTCATATGCCTATAAAGTTTATGCCACACCAAATGTTTAGTTAGTTACATACCACTAACCCAAAAGCTAACCTATTAGTCCTAGGTTATACATGTCATCATGGCATGCCTTAACATTGCAAGCCTTAACATCATCAACTTAAACATTGTCACATTGTGTCTACACCAAAAGTTGTAGGTACATAACATTAGCTAGTACCATTGTCGAAAATAGAAGGGTGTCCATACATCATGTCAATTCCACTATGTGGTGTCACCTTCTTTTTCACTATTGTAACAAGTACTCCACTCTATGTTTCTTTAAACTTTTGAATCTATTGCATTCTCTTTTCATCATGTGTATTTCTTGTTTCAAAGATGTGTTATCTCTCATTTGATTTGTGGTTTCTCACACTTTGGTCCTCTTTGTTGTTTTGTTTTCTTCTATAAAATTGTTATAATTTTGCTCAAGGTTTTTGTATTGACAACCTTAAGCATGCAAAGCTTTTCATTCACCTATTGGTCACAAAATGAATATGTGGAGATTCATATTTGCAAATGTTGCAAAAAAAATCCACTCTATTACAATGTTTACATTCTTGTAGACATTTTAATTTCTCCTAGTTTTTTTTAATCAACCATGTTCTAATTTGTTCATTCAAATCTTTTGCTCAATTACTATGTGATTGACACACATTCTTAGATTTGCAATTGCTATAATGACCTTTGTGATGCACATTAATTGATGATTTGTATTATATTCTTACAAGGTTTGTTAGTCTTCAAAATTGTTTTTTTGCATTGTTTTTTCACATTACTCTTTTTCACCTTTTTTTAATGAATTATTTATTGATATTTGTCATTGTCATTGTATTTTACAAAGATTTGCAAAGATGGATCAATTTGATTGGTCCCTCATGTTCAATGCATTTGTGATATTGGTACAAGCTTTGCAAAAATTCATTGAATTTTCAAAACACCATTTGCAATTGTTTGATGCATCACACATTGCCCCCTTTATTACATTGTCTAAAAGTTTGTGGAAGTCCACAATGACAGGATCTCACATATTTTGTTGACAATTGGAGACTAAAGGACTAGGTTAACATTGAGAACCTTGTCATTTTGGGGGGTCATAACTTTCTCGTCCAACTTAGAATCAAGAGTTGTAAATGCCTATTGGTGATCTAACTTGAGTTTTACATATGTTCTTTGAGGATTATGCATAATAATGACATTCTTCATTTTGCACTTTAAAATTTGCGAATTTACGTGGTAAAGCACCTTGTCAAAACATTCTTCGGCGCGAATGTTTACCAAATGTTCACTGGTTGATCTATAAAATTCGTTAAAATTCTTGCTTCTTTGGGCTTCCATAACATTCCCGCACCAAGAATGTCATAACTATGGGATTATATGTAAAAAAGTATGGTTACTAAACCTTTGGGATCTAAACTCTTAAATGTTTGGTCATGTGCAGTTTTACCTTACCCATAAACTATCACAACAAAAAATGAAAAAAAGAGGCCATGTGTTTCAAAAAGTGTTTGAAATGTCTTGTCACATGACTAAAATGACACAACACCCACCAATGCACCATGGGTTTTGTCCCATCCAAAAGAATCCCAAAATGAGAGCAATATCATCATCATCTATATAATAACTTTCACAATCAAGCGCAATACCTTCATCTTTTCTATTTTATTTCAACATCATGATTTTTTCCCTTGCTTTTCCTTTTATTATTGTTTCAAAGGCAAAATGGGTCGCATGGGGTTACCAAGGAGGGCATGACATGGGAGAAAGATGCACATAGATGGGTTTACAAGGTTCAAGTTTGCAATGCATCTTATTTGGCAAAATATTTGCTTGTAAAACATTTTTGCCAAAAGCACAATTTTTCCATAGAGTGCCCATATACCCAACAAGAGGTGTCGCGCCACCAAGATCATTCATCAATGAATGCATGGGTCTGAAGCAATCTTCTTTTTAAACTTCAACAAAACTAACAAAAAGCAATTGCTCGAGCAAAAATTTGTGTTGTGCACAAATGGGATTACTTGCAAAATGATGCCTTATGAATAAATCCAGCACCAAAACTTACATTCGTAAGATTGGTTTCTTCCAAGTTGCTTGCTCTCTTGGGCATTCCCACATGGGGTGTGGGGTCCATCCCCCCTCCATGTGATGATCAAGCTAAAAAATGATGATGATCTTGCCAATTTTATTCAACATAGCAAGGTTTCCTATGCAAAAGGCCTTAGGGATGCATGGGATAGTCAAAAGATCTTCTAGCCAAAAGGAATGTGAGAAGGAAATCACTCTAGTCATTCATTACCATGGAATGGATGGAATGGAGATAGTTCATGGCCGGTAAATAGTTTCACATTCAATTTTCACTTGAAATTTGCATTATGTTTGAAATTTGTGTTGGTAAGTTATACTCGTTGGTTTGTGTGTATGTCCACCTTAAGACTTGAGGTACCTCTAAGGAGGCCTTTGTAGTGGATGTGGTGAAGACAATTTTGGCAAATTGGCAACTACACACACGACAATATGTTCAATTTGCACAAAATGTAACAACACTTTATCATATTCCAAACAGATTAATTAGTGATAATCCTAGTGAAAATGAAAGTGAAAGTGAGAGTGAAAGTAAGAATGAAAACAAGATCAATTAGAATATGGGGTGATTTTTTGACATAGATCATTTGTAGGACTTGACATTCCCATTTTTTAACTAGTACACATTTTGTACCATGTGGTTTATGGCATCCATGAATTTTCAATGCCACATTCTTGTAGGTTAATGTAGCCTCCATGGATATTGCCCATTGGCATTGGGAAAAAATGTATGCAAGTATATATATTTGTAAATAGTTTGAATTTTATTTGCAAGTACAAGGTTTGGATTCATATGTAGTGGTGGATGTGCATCTTGTATTAAACAAAAAATTGATTGATTGTATTGAAATATTGTGAAGGTATTGCAATTGCAATCCAAATGTTTGTGCAGTTCAATTAAAACTTGAGTTTGCATATTTTCGCATAATACCCTAATTGTAAAAAAAATCCATTGTTTCATAGGTAGTATTCCAAATTACTTGCAATATGCCAAATGAGGGTACTATTACATAGGTTATGCAATACCTTTGGGATAACATGAATCATGATTTGCCAACCCCATCTTCAAAACTAATGACCCCATTAAGGTATTGCATAAATTTTAGTTATTTTTTGTCCTTGCAATATACCTTAAGAACATTGGGAAACATAAAAGAGGTACCTTTACCTTAAACCTATTACACCATTTAGGGTATTGTTGAAGTTTTGGTTTTTGGGGGGGACAAGGAATACCCTAAGGCTAAAGGGAAACATTAATTAGCCAACCCTAACCCTAAACCTAGTACACCCATTAAATTTTTTTGTTTTTCTAGTTCTTTTAGGGGCCATGCAATACCCTTAAAACAATGGGAAACATAATCCACCAACCTTAACCTTAAATCTATACCCACATTTAGGTATTACATAAGCTTTGGTTTTTTTGGGGGCCATGCAATACCCTCAAGGACAATGACATACATTATTTACCAACCTTAATGTTAAACTCAATATGAACATGACAAATCAAATGAAAGTATTGTAGGGTGAAAGTACATTAAAGGTAAGCCACTTTTCACCAAAAAAGGTGATGTATAACGAATATTATAGTATGTGGTAAACTAAAATCTTGATGGTATTCTTCAACTATCTTAAACACAAACAAAAAAAATTAAAATTTGCATGACAACATTTTGGAACTCAAAGTTTATTTTGAGTCAAAATTAATCTTGATCCAATAGTTAGATTAAAAGGATTGGATCAAAGTAATGTACATACAATATATAGTTTATAATTTTTCAACAGTTTTAGGGCTTCATGTTTGTGGTTCATGAAACATTACCAAACAAAAGAAAATTGAAAAACTAGTGCAATGCCCATCTATAAAGTCTCTTCTTTAATATGGTAATGGTTTTTTTCCTCTAAAAAATATATTCCTATGCATTTATTGTTCAAAAATGCAAAAATACACACATTTTTTGAATGAAATTTCATCCAAAAACTTTAAATCTTTAAATGGTCCTAGATTTAATTCATGTATATCAATATCATACACCATACAAAAAATTCACCCAAAAATTTAATTCACAACATTAGTTTTTCATTGTTTGTTGGATTTTTTAAAATAATTGATTAAATTAAGTTTCAAGTTAATCAAATATACTTAACACAAGAAAAAATTACCAAGATGTGATGTCCATACATTATCAAGAAAAGTAACTGCAAAAAAAAATACTTGTGACTACAATTTTTGGGGGGCTTAATGTGTTTATGCCTCGCAATTGGATTGGATATTGTTGTTATAATCATATGCAACACCACAATTAAAATATGGGGAGCCACCCATATGAAGGCATTTCCATTATAATATACCCCATTTGTTGAAAGGTATTGCATCTAAGGGTTTAGATTATGAGATTATAGTTATGATTATCTTACTAATATTGATAATTCAAATAAAATTAGATTAAGTACTCAATGTGGGTATTACATGCGTAAGTGCAGTCATCGACTATTTATGGGTCAAATGTGGATATTTCCCTTATAGACAATTGATTGCCCATATTAACTAGCACAATTTCTGAGGGGCACACTTCCATTTTTGCCAAATAAATGCATATTATACAAATCAATTTACTCATTTTTTTCCCATTATATGCACATAGGAATATTTCGAAGGTGCCTCAAAACTTTTTATGATGCTAAATGTTCAAGGCACGCACCTACCTTAATGATAATTAAATATAAACCAAGAAAGATTTAGGTAAGATTTTGAAATTTTTTCATTTTGAAGGACATATATGTAAACTCAATTCATTTTTAATCTTTTAAAAGAGCGGAAAAACAACTCCTGATCCACAAGAAGTACACATAATACTTTGTCCTTGTTTCATTCAAGTTTTGAAATTGGAATATCATTTTATTATAATTTCACCATAATTAACTAGTAATCAAATTGGGATTCATTTATTTGATTTTTTTTTTTCCTTTAATGCATTTTCATATTATTGTTTGTTTATCATGGAAGTGTATTTCTAAGAAATGACTCCTTTCTAAGTTGTTTATCAAGTTTAGGGTTTCTTTTTCCGTTATTAGTATGAATCTATCATTTTTTTCCAACTTGGGAATTTGCATACCATTATTTAGAGTTTGGGTTCATACAATACCTTTATAAAGGGGTTCACAGTTTGATCCAAATTAAAATATGTTTGTAACCACTAAAAATTTGGAAAATTTGGATGTAAGGTTTTAGGGTTATGACATTCATTTTCATTGTAGTGTTTTTTTTCCAAATGTAATCATTCGTTAGATGAAATTCATAATGCTTTTTGAGTAATTATTCAAATGGGTGGGCTTTCAATTTGTAGCTTCAAAAGGTGTAGTGAAAGTTAGATATCAATTGGGGGCAATGGATACAACACATACCATACCAACTAATGATCCTACATTTTGTTGTGGTAGGGTTTGGGTTTATTTGATTAAATTTGTTAAAACAAGTAGCTTTATTTCTTCTTGGAAATTCTAAATGATTGTTTGGGCATTCAATTGTGTTAATTGGACTATGGACACATACAATATAATTAATGATATGTTAGGTGATTTGTAAATGTGTTGTTGTCTATTAACTGTAGCAAGATGAGGTTGTGGGTTAGTATATCGAAACAAAAAGAAAAATATTGACATGGGACAAGGTAAATTTATTCTTGTAAAACCATTTGGTGTGAAATAATGGGTTTAGGTATGGAAGCCATAACAAGGTGGCAATTGAGATTACATATATTCCCTCATGCAAGTATATCAAAAAATCTAGAACGTGAACAAGGGGACATGCAAACCGCAATTGAATGAAACAAAAGTAAAAACTTGGCCCCACAAAAAAAAGTCAAAAAACCAATAGTCAAGAATAACCTTGGACGTATTTTGTATTATATAACAATTTATATTTTGGGTTTTGACATTTTGGATGTTATATCATATGTCCTTATGTCAACTAATTGAATTGGATTATGTTTTGTAAGTATCAATGTACATATGGGCCAAAAGATCATCGTGGAAAACCTAATCACAGAAGGTCCACAAAATGTGATTGTTTGGCCCACTTTTTTATCAAGCAACTATGCACATAGCCCAAGGTTGTGGAGATCACCTTCTACCATCAAACACACCTAAGCCAATGGAGAGCCTACACATGGTGCACATGACCTTAAATTCGTTTCAAGAATGTCTTTTATGTTCCACACATAGATCACAAAAGTTAAAGGACTACATATGGAACCAATTGTGGTAAAGATACATAGTGAAATAAATATATGACAAACACAAGGTAATTTGGTGAGCAAGGGTTAATGTAGGGGAGCCCATGATTAAGGATGACTTCATTAAGGCACAAAACATTGTCTATTGGGATCAAAAGCACAAGAGGGGTAGTTGGCGCCGACATAAGAACCCAAAATTTTTATATAATTGTGGGTATGTGTTCACCCAAATGATGTCTTTTATTTCCAAGATGCAAATGAAGTGAATGGGATTCAAATCCCCTTCACCATTGGGATCCAAACACTAACATAGTTTTAGGCCATGCTCCAATTAGGTCATAATGGGGCTATTTCCATGGATGCCACATTTAACACCAACAATGTGAGGTACCATCTTTTCACATTAATGGCATTCGAAACCACTAAGTCTTTCAAGGCGTGGGGGAGGGAGAAGGTGATGGAAACCTTCAATACCTTTAACCCCAATGATGCAAGGACTAAATATTTTTGGGCTTACTATTGCCAACTTGGTAAACAATTAGCCCATTCTAAACCTTTTGCCAACATTTTTGGGTTTGTGGATGTAATTTATGAATTATTTAAATTTTTTACACCTCTTAAAAACTAACCTATGGCCCTCATATGCAATGTGCATCTCCATGTAAACTTGTGGATGGTGGGCCTTCGTTGAGTGCCACATCCAAATCAATATTTTCAAGCTAGCATAGAATCTTACCATGGGGCTTTGAAGAGATGGTTTTATTTTGAAACAAAAGGTCTAAAGGGGTGCCGCATTGATCAATTGGTGTGGAAGTTAACTACGATTGTGGCATGACACTATATGCACCAAACGAAAATGAAAAGGCGGGGGTTCAAAAAGAACAAGGTTGTGGCACAACTTGTGGCCATAAATGTGGGAAAAACATTGCTAATCCCACATACCAATGTGATTCACTAAACTTTGGTGGGTGAAAACAATGTTAGTGCATGGATGGTGCAAAACCAACACCATCCTAATGTCATTTATAATCTTCATGCCCCCTTCATTGAATTTGCATCTTCCACATGTGAATGGACATTGTGTGGGAATTTGTGTTAGCACTAGGTTATTGTTCTCATGATATGTATCAACCTTATTTCAAACAATATTATTGACAATCGTATGGGATGAATTGAGGTGGGTTCAAGTCAATTTTTGCAAACCCAACATACTTGCAAGTTGATGATGATTCTTCAAAAAATGAATGTTACAAAGAGGACACAACTGAAAGGGCCAATGCAATAGATATTGGTTGGTTTTTGGACATTAATGATAATGGCCCCCTTCTCTTATGATGGTCTTAACATTGATGAGGAAAAAGGATCATCTACCCCCATGGAACAAGCCTTATTTTGGTTATGGGATGCAATGGTTGAAACCACCTCTCAATGCAAGGAATCAACTAGTGTCCAACTTTGTGACCATGCAATATCACGTTTACGAATTGTTGCATCGGAGATCCAAAACCTTCATGTGACACGAAGCAATGAATTAATGCACCCTAACATGGTTTTCAACTAATTGCCTCAATGGTAGGCATGAACTTTGTTGCAACATGCAAATTCTCGCAAGAAAAGCACTTGGGAGTAGATGAGTGTTGTACATTTGTAGGGTCAAAAGGAATAATATATGTTGTTCCATTCAGTTTTATTGCCGATTGATTAATGTAGGTGAAGCTTTAACAATTTCGATATAAATGAACTCCAAGCAAGTTATAAATCAAGCCAAATAATTCATTACAAAAAAATTCACAACATTCATATAAGCCAAAAAAAAGAATAAACATGATGGTCATTAATGGGGGTAACATACAAATGAATTAATTCAGATATGATAATTGTTATATGTCCTAGGAGAGCATTTCAAGAAAAAAAATGCAATGTTTTTGCATTAGCTTGATATGGGTATTGCAAATGTGATAAGGTATGTTCAATCCATATTACGAGTACTGCATTGATGAAATCAAACAACTTCGAACCATCCTAAAGGTATTACATTTCACCAAATTAATCCAGTGCATGTGCATTATCTTGATGAAGGTAATGCACAAGTGGATCAAAATGATAAAAAGGTTTCCTGAAGGTACTACATATCTTCAAAATATTCTAGTGCTTACATATCAGTGTAATAAATGTATTGCACTATTAGTGTAAATGACATAAAATAAGTTAAACCCCTTCTAAAAGGTATTTCATTTCATCATAATGATGCAAAGTTTAGGTGGTACTTTTACATGGGTATTGCATTGATTCAGAATATGAGATAAAATAATCACCACCTCTTTTGAGGGTATTGCATTCCTCCAATACCCTAAATCTAATTAGGTTATTTGTGATGTTTTCAAATTGTCCTGAAGGTATTGCAATTCAAGAAAAAAATCTAGTGCATATGAATTACCTTGATAAAGGTATTGCATAGGTTAGAACCTTAGAAGTGAGGAGAAATTGCAATGAAGGTATTGCAAAAATGGCTTTTTCATTGGAGTAATGTTGGAATTCTTGTATATGGGTGTTGAGAAGTAGTTTAATTATTGTCTTTTATGGTCCTAAAGTAAACAAATTCAATGTAGTTGCAATACCCTCTTTTACACCCTTCAATATCATTTTCAGAAGTTGCAAGGTTGGTTGGAGTGTTGATGAGGGAGTTTGGTTTAGCCACGTAGGTTGGTTCTAATAGGTATCGACTTCAATGGGTAGTAGCCAGGAAGGGTAGGTGAACAACCTACCTAGTTTATTGCAATACCCTCATTGGTGATGGTCAATGGGTAGTAGCTAGGAAGGGTAGGTGAACAACCTACCTAGTTTAGTGCAATACCCTCATTGGTGATGGTTGTGGTTGTGATGTTGAAGATTTAGTGCATAAGTAGATAGTTGGGTGGGTAGGTAGGTAGGAGGGTAGCTAGTTGGGCAGGTAGGTAGGTGGGGGAGAGAGTAGGCTTTTTTATGCATAGGCAAGTAATCTAAATGTAGGTAGGTAGGTGAGAGTACAGCGGGCATGGGGCAAAAAAACAAGTTCAAGAAAGAAAAAAAGAGAGTCGAGGAAGAGGAAAAAAATAGTCAACCTGTGCTCACCACCTTGGTTAGCACAGGGATAGGCACGAAAGAAAAAGGTACACCCATTGGTGCACCATCCATCCAGATTGGTGCACTGGTGGGTGCTAGTTCACTCTGCCCTTGTCACACCATTTGCACAGATCATGTCTCCAATCAACAACCCCACAAAATGTGTGGCATAGTGAACCAACAGCAACCAGCACACCATCCATTGGAACCCCATTATGACTCGGTTATGAATAGAACCCCACTTAAATTGACCACCAGGTTCCACAAAGTGGTAACCTATGTTGTAAACAATATTAAGTCCTGTGCAGTTAGTTCTGTGCAGAAACAAAACTATAATAGAGTTATTCTTAAAGTCAGGCGATCAGAGGCGAGAACGGTGATTCAGTTTGTGGAGTCTATATCTTGACACTCTGCTTCATTTGTAAGGATATAGAACCCTGTACAAGATATCCCAGGCTAATCAGCAGAGTGTTGAAGTCTTTCTGTACACTAGAAATCTCTGGAAACTGGGGATGCAAAATATGCTGTTAGTTACTATAAAGACAAGAGGTTTAGTTACAAAAAGAGACAGCCATCACCCATCTGAGTCCGATTCTTCATACTTTGTTAGAAAGCTCGTAACCAACTGTGACAGTGTGATGCAAGATGTCCATTGATAGTGATGGCAGACGATGGCAAGAATATGGTCCAGTGCTTATCTTCACGAATGGCCATGCTAGCATCTGAGCAGCCTCAGACTCATCAATCCCATCTCCAATTACGCAGAACTTGACTGGCTTCACAATACTTAACCGTTCATAAATCCACCGAAAACACTGCAACTTTCCCACCTCCCGTGAGCTGTATACTGCATCCATTACAATGGTTACATCATTAGTGGAGCTGAAAGTCAAGAGATGGACTTGCAGTCCTTGGCCAGTCCTTGGCCATCATGCATTCATCACCAGTTGTATATTCAGCATCATGCAGTAATTAGAAACACATTTTGAAATGCACAAATCATAACCTAGACCATGATGACATAAGTCAACCCTGCCAGAATCAAACTCATGAAGAAGACTCATGTCATTGCCAACTCTCAATGGAAGGCCTTGGAGTAATTTTCACTGCAATTCAATACATAGTGACTAAACAAAGGATGGGCTCTTACTGTTTGAAGGATGGAAGTAGGGGTCAAGACGAAAAAGGAGGCACTTGACGAGGCTTGGAATCAAGGTACTCGATGTTACCAAAATGTTACAATTACCCTCTGAAGCCAATCTATGACCATCTTCTGGCATTTCTAACTTGCCCATTGCCTGTGCTAGTCCACTCAAGCCATCCTCTCCTACATTATTTGCTCTCTCACACTCCTGCAGCATTTGTCTTCCTTCCAAAACCCAAGGCCAAGTACTCCATATCAGTACTCCATCCAAATAAACAAGCCTTACTGAAGATGCTTTTGGTTCATACACCAGCAACTTAACTAAGATTATTTGTTTTGTCAAGGAATTGCTGTACAAGAATATAAAAAAATACCATCTCTGGAAGGAAGCATGACTCAGTGCATTAGGGCTACAGTCGCCTTCAACAAGATGGACAGTTTCAGGGTACTGAAGGGTAAACCATACCTGCAGAAAGCCAGCCATCTGTGTACCTGTCCGTTGCCTTGTACAAAAGTTGCCATTCCATCATCTGCTCATGATTTAAGAGCTTCTCTAGCCCCTGCCCTTCCATCCCCAACTCTTTCCCCCACCTTCAGACTCTTTGTCCAACCACAAGAGCACAAAGCATACCAGATAAGATATAGTCCTAAAGGGCATATATATATGGGATGGATTTGTTGCACCTTGGAGTACAGGTGACGCACAAAACGGTGGCGGTAAGCAAGCTTCCGTTTGTTAGTTGCATCAGGGATCAAGCCCAAATTGTCATGGTCAAAATCATAACTCTTTAAATCAATGCCATCATCATAGTCCTGTAGTGCCATCAAATTGGGTTCATTCCAATCCTCCACCTGCTTTTTGCCCCACCATTTAGGTCTAGTCCAGATCAGTCTACTGTTGCTGACCAGAACTCTAATGTTATTGACCAACTGATCAGGACATGAAGCTGCTAAAATTCAGAACTATCAATGCTGCAGCTATATGCTTGACACTGATCAATTCTTTGATCAGTATATGCAAGAGTGTTTTTTAGATGTTCTGGACGTAGAATTAGTGAAGCACTTCTTGTCATGCACCGATGATGAAATGCTTTCACCTGCTTATAGAAGAAGTAGTCATCACAAACTTCAAGGATGAGTTGTTCCCAGCGGTGCCCCAGCATTGTCCCCTCCCATGGATCCTTGAATCCACTAAAAAGCTTTGCATATTGACCATTGGATAGCGTCTGAAAAATTATGAGCGTTTCATCCAAGTCCCACACAAATACCATGGAATTATTGGCTTGTACCTTTGTTTGAGCCACCTCATCCCCAACTGTCTTCTCAGGCATCTCTGGATTTCTTATCCCTTCAGCTATTTTTAAAATTGATTCAGTATGGATCATGTAGCCTGAGAGATGAACAGAAGCCCAGAAGTCAAATATCTTTTGCAATAAGCAAAACGCATCAACACAAAACAAGTATCACAGAACCATTATGTGTGTCACTCCACAAAAGCACCAGACAAATAAGCACCACCATCCACAAGCAGGTTTGGCTGACCAAATCAAGTCATGGAAACACAGGAATGGAAACATCATGCACCCATTTTGCCTAGACTCCCACAAGGGCAGAAATGGGTAAGGGGAAATAGTATCATTGTGGACTTGAGTGTAACAGTGGTTCACAAAAATGAAGAAAATATCCAATTTGGCTACAGAATTCAGATGTGATGATATTATTTTGGTAGACTACAAATTTGGCATCCAGCTGCTCCATACAACCACTATACCCAGTGAATTTTGCTTACCATGACTGGTGGAATCTGGAGATGGTGCAGATAAATATTGCCGTAACATCGATGCCATTGAAGAGAAACTTTGCACATCTTCTTCAGAATCTGGGTTGTCGTAGAATTTTTCCCCTTTTGGCATCCTAATTGCATCCATGCACAGTCAGTGCTGGTGCTTTCCAAAGAAAGATTTTGAGCACAAAAAAATATGACAGCAGAAGAAATGCTTATAGCAAGCATGTACATTAACTTGGTGAGTAAGAAAAAATGTCTCCTTAGAAAAATCAAGCTTAGAAGAAATCAAAATGTAACTTGATTGCCATTAAATGACCTTGAAGGAAATTAACTCATGGACCGATTGCAAGGAGTAATATAACTCACCCAATTGAATTAAAGTTCAACCATCAACTAATGACCACCTGACAAGGTTTGAGAAAGCAAATCTATTGATTGAAATATCCAAGTCACTATTCCTCCAGAAAATCAAGCTTCTAAGAAAATAGAGGATAATATGAAGCAAGAGGTGCGGTTCTTCTGACCTGGATGCTGTTGAGAACTGGCAAGGACTCTCTTTTGAGGTGCAAGGACTTTCTTTTGAGGTATTTAACATAGGAATAGAAGATGATTCCTCTGGTTGCCACAGTTCACCAGAATCAAGACTTCCCACTTGTGTATGTGAAAGATGTGCAACTCCCAAACCTTTGTCCATGTCCAAATCAATATACTGCATCGGGCTTCCTTGCAAATTATCTCATATTATAGGAAGTCTAACTGTGTTTCTTTCTTCAAATGTTCTCAAAAGTGATGGGTAGCAAACTCATCATGTGAACATGATGATAAACCTGTAATTGCAAGAGACAATCGTGATATACTTGAGATGGCAGGAACAATTGTGTCACTCTAGAACCCATTTACAGTGCCAAATTTGGGTTATAGACATTATGAAACATTGCAACTGGGCCTTTTTTTTAATACCACAAGTTCCAGTACTCATTCTGTGAGTCTTTTGGTTCAAACATTGAGATGACCAACTGGATTGGCCAACAGATGTGGGATTCAAACATATACCCCCCCTCAAGGTGCATGCTACATGTTTGTTGGGTGCTAACTGGGTGAACTCATGATTGTAAGCTGTGTGGGAACATGGGGGGCCATTTGAGTCTGTGAGAAAAGACTAAGCCATGAGGTTGTGAAAGTTTCGGCAGTTAGAGACTTGTCCACCTCCATTTGGAAGTAGTACTACCAGTAGCAAAGTTGGCAGAATGTTAATTTGACAATTAGAATCTCAAGACCCAAGTCTATTTTATGAGTGTGCAATTTCAGAAGAACTTGCAGATCAATTCTGATGGCTAATGCTTCCTAAAAAAAAGGCAACAACAATAGTCCTTCTCCCTGGATCCAAGTCTAATTCCACACAGAATTTTTTTCAAAATTGAAGAACAACCAAAGACTACAGCTGCTTTTAGCAGTTCAATTTCCTGAATTTGAAGAAGATATTCTAGTTTGAGCATTGAAATTGGAACAGATTACCAGTTCTCTTTAATCCAGAGCAGAATTAGGAATTAGCATCCCAACAAGGATCTTAACTCCAATCATCTGGCAAAAGCTGTTGACTAAAGATGAACCAGAAAAATGACAGCTCAATTTGAAGAATGAGAGAATCATGGGAAGAACAAACCTGAGCTGCAAGAGAATCGTGTCAGGGAGTGTGAAGTTCAAACAACAACAATTCTCTGACCGTTTTCCTCTACAAAAATCCACCAATCCAGAAACAATCAATTGCAGTCCCAAGTGCTGGGCATGATGATACAACTTACAGAATGCTATGATGAGAAAATACTATGCAGCCTGCAAAATTCAAACATTTAGAGTTAGTACTACAACATCAGAGTTGACTTTGTTTTCAAGAAATCCAAATCCAACTAGTCATCTCAAAACCCAATTAGCTGAAATTGAAACAAATCTTGGATAACTGCTGCAGATAAATGGTAGTAAAATGGAATGGGTTTGCAATCCCATACAAGATCTTCATACTTCCACCGAGAGAACCACGACAACAAAATGAAATTACAACATAACAAACATCAGCAGCAGACCCTACCTAGCACAGAAGCAATCCACCCAAAACTAAGGCAAGGATTAAAAGAATCCAACCCATTGATCAATTGCAGCAAAAGCGCCCCCTACCCAAAACCCACAAAATCCTCAAACCAATTTACAACATGGGTGAGACATGCACTACGAACCGTGCATTTTCTTCAAGTCTTCGACGTGGCAGGAGTGTATAAGGAAGGAGGAGGGGCAAAACATGAAATCCAAAAGGGAGACAGATAAGATAGATATAAAAGCCAGACGCCCAACAGATTATAAAAACAAAGGCCACATGCAATCAACTGGAACCTGAGGTTGCTAGTATCTGAACACTGGATCGTGAAAGGATTTTTTTTTGTTTAAGACAAAAGTGTGCGGTATCTATGTGTAGCGTATAAAGGAGCTTGATAGATGAACAGCAGCATAGCTATAAGCGTCACAGACAAAGCAAGTCTTTGATTTTCTTATCTGATTACACGCAGACCGAGTACGCTACCTACAATTCCACCTCACACCAGCAACTGACGGTTCTGCTGCGACGCAAGTTCCTATATCCTACTGCTGGCTGATGCTGATAATGCTCATCCTCCTGCCGCTGCTGGTGGGGTCCAGAAGAAATCGACAAACGATCGTCTCGCTTGCGACAAACGTCGTGTGCTGAGTAGTGACAACCCTCTGAAGTCGCTAGATTCCTAAACCCTAACCCTAAATGTGGACGAATTGCTTTGAATGGCGAATCCCGGCAGGACTGGATTTCCTGTCCTTTTTTTTTCTTTTTTTTTTACTTTTGCCAAAATCATCATTCTTAAGATACGTGGCATCAGAGATATTTTTGCCCAAATTTTAGACGTTGCGTCATTGCCAAGAGGGATTTAGCAATAAATGGCGACAGGTTTTTAGAACCTGACTAAATAGCAAAAGAACTAATTTTTTAAACTGCTATCAACCTAAAAGAAGAGTCAAAATGTGGCCAAAAATTCTCAAATTTTGGCATTGTTTTCAAAATATTACCTTCTTTTTCTTTTTTGCATTGGGTGGCATCATATCATACTTTTTTCTTTTTCTTTTTTTCTTTTTTCTTTTTTTCCAAATTTTCACACCATGGTGACAAAAGAAAACCCAATGAGATTTGTACAAGGGCATTTTTTTGGGAAATTTTTTTACAAAATTTGCCATATTTAGACAATTAGTTTCTATTGGTCACTAACTAAGACTCTTTAAAACAAAAATCTACTCTCCTATGTGACCTCTAGCCAAATTTGGCTCATTCCTCTTGTGGATGATTATGAGTTCTTCACCTACTTGACAAAATTGAAAAAAAAGAGAACCCTAAGATTCATACCAAGTATTAAAGTGGTTACCTATTAATTTGCCTAACACCCAATTACCATCCTTTGAAATGCCACATGAGCAACTTACCATCACCCTTCCTACCATCCATCTAATGTCATCATCTAATGCATTCATGCTTGCAGTTAATGTTAGTTACATAACAACATTTTCCATCAATGCCAATTCTATCCATTCCATTAATATACCATATGATGGTAACTCAAGGATACAATGTTCAAAGGGGCTATGAACATCGAGAATGGGGGGAGGGAAGAGCATTGAAGACGAGGCAAGAGATGGTGGTGTTGATTTCTTTTGATTTTCTTTGTCAAAATGATCATTCTTATTGCCTTTTTTTGGAATATTTCTTATATTATATATATATATATTTTTTTTTTTTTGTTTGTTTGCTTCTCCTTTGAGTCAAAAATCATCATTCTTATCACCCATTCATTTAATATGACTTCTTTCTTATTTTATTTTTATTGATATGTATCAAAGTCTAGGAAATTGATCCAATTGTTCATTATTTACATTATGTTTTCAACTCTCTACATTGAGAAAATCATTGAGAAATAAAAAAGCTTGATAGAACTAGATTACAATCATAATTTGTAGAAGAAATTATTTGTTCAATATATTCTTTTATAAAGTAAAAAGATTGAAATAATCAATTCAATTAATTTGACCCAAAAAAATAATGAAAGAATAAATTTTCAATTTTTTTTTAAAAATAAGGACTTACATCAACAAAGTTAGTTCGAAATCATTCATATATTTTGGAGGCCAAAAAAATCAAGAGAATTAAGTTTCTTTGGGAATATGCAATATTTTCCTTCCAAACCTTTGACCTAGCCAGGTTTGACCTAGCCTTTGAGGACAAAGCTTGGTAAAGGTAGCATCCAAAACATGAAGGAAAAATGTTATGATTTTAATTTTTGGGCCCTATTCGTATAGGAGGAAGGATTATCACATTGTGGCATTGGGGGCCAAGCATTCATCAAATCATGATGTTTATGCTAAGAGAGTTATGTTAGTGTGTTAATCCTATTTAGAGCAACTCCACCCTACAATAGTAAAGACTCCATGTTAAAATTTTGGAAGAAGTGCGTAGCGAGATGGTGCAAAAAAGCCCTTGAGGTGCACTAATTATGGCCAAGATACTATGATCCAAAGGAGCAATCTTCAAATGAAGTGACTTGCTATGGATTGGTTAGTGATAATAATTGACTTAGGTGTAGAAATTGAGATTGTCTCGCAATTTTGAAATGAATTTTCTCATGTTTATGAGTGGGGAAATATGAAACATTAAACAAATTGTTAATTTAGGGTGAAGGTCTAATGTATTGTTGTATGGTGGAAATGTTTTAGGTTGAAAAGGTTCAAATTAGGTCAATTAATGGGAAGGTTTTTTTTTAAAATTTGTTGAAAGAGGTGGTGTATTATCTTATTAGCTTTTACTTGTCACTTTTATTGATTTCTAGATGCATGTTGTTCATTGTTGGGTGGGGACATTTTTTGTTATTTTTTCTTAGTTTTTTTTGTAAGTTATCATACTCACTCACGTGTTATTGTTAATTTTTATTGATTGAAAGTAATGTTTACATGGAGTGTAGCTAGAGAACACCGTTGTAAAAGACATGAATTTTCACTTCTTCATATTTTCCCTTGTTTTGTTTTTAATCACAACACTATGAGAAAGACTAGAAAAACAAAGGCCCCATCACAAACACGCTGGCCCAGCCAATAGATAAGATCTTGTACATTGTGTCCACACTCTGAACACCAAAATCATCCGTTCTGATCTCAACTTGTTCACCTAACATGAAATCGATTTTAATAAGGTAAAACTTCCAAAAGTTGGATCCAATGCAATAGCCCAACAAAACAAAACAAAATCATGAAGAGTTTATCTCCCCCCATAACTCAAAATCATGAAAAAAGAAACCAAAAGAAACCATGAAAAAAAATTTGGCAAAGCAATTCACATACTCATCACAAGGTACGATTTTGCCATGATGGGAAAGATTTTCCTTGGGGCCAAGTGGCATATAAGCATAGTGTAGATGCCATTGGAGCAAGATGAGAAACGTTGAAAACACCTTCTTCACCAAAATGATGTTAACATGACATGTGGTGAGCCCTAGTGAAGATCTTTTTAAAGCATTTCCAATTACTAAAGCCACTAAATGGAATGTCATCATGTGTCATCATCATGTCTATTATTGTTGTAAAGGATTTTTAAAAACATATAGGTCACAAAAAGTTCAAAATACATGTATTATATACATTTGTTATATGGGAAACTCAATTGCCATTTTAAATTGAAAAACAATAGCCTATGTGCAATGATAAGTACATTATTGGTTCCAAGCATGGTAGAGGAGACCAAAAACAAAATGTGATGTCACTTTTATCATGTGAAATGCATGTGAAAACATGCAAGTAATATCAAAATAAATGAAAACTCACAATATAAAAATATCCATGCCCTTTAATGAACTTTTGAAAATCTACTTGTAAAAAAGTAAAAGCAAATGGATCTAAAAAGCAAAACAAAGATTAAATCATTAAAAAAACTGAAATTTCATTTAAGGTATTTTTAAAACAAATTATTCAATTGAATGTGTTTATGAGGTTAAGATATGAAAATAATTACATTTTTAATCTTACATCAAGAATACATTCCTCTTTCTATTTGTGAGTGAAAATGCTAAAGTAGAACAAAAAAGAATCCTCACACACAAACAACACAATTGCATGACAAGTATACATGGGGGGGCATTAATATGTGTGTGTGTGTGTGTGTGTGTGAGTGAATAAAAATATAAGGTGCAATATAATGGTTGTTGAGTAAAAAAATATAAGTTAATTAGTTAA
Organism: Sphagnum tenellum; assembly: GCA_963921925.1. Classification (NCBI taxonomy): domain Eukaryota; kingdom Viridiplantae; phylum Streptophyta; class Sphagnopsida; order Sphagnales; family Sphagnaceae; genus Sphagnum; species Sphagnum tenellum. Next base: position 9,814,769 of record OY998159.1, on the reverse strand, counting down.
AAAATAGGGTATGTAATAATCTGAAATAATGGATTATATTAATATAGGGTGGCTTATATATATATATATGATAATAATAAGGTGATAAGAAATAAGCTAGACAATTATTTAATACCCTCTTTAAAAATAGTTGTTTGATGCACATAGATCCCAAATTCTACATTAAGTGTCCCTTACATGCAAATATATTATAAAGTAAATGAGACTTAACAAGATTAACTTTTTGAACTACATGATTGTATCAATTATGATATGAAAAAGTTTATAAAAGCTGAAAAAATAATTTTTTTTAAAAAAAATCTATTTTCAACTTTTTTTCCAAACATTGTGATTTTTTCAAATTGCATGAAATAACCTTTGGGAACTATTGAAAAATTTAGAAAATACAAGTAAGAATATAGGGTGCAATATATTGTTTGTTAGGTAAATTTTATAAATTAATTAGTTCAAAAATAGGGTTATGTCTATATGAAATTATAATTATAATTAATATACGGAATGTGTAAATCTTTAATATTTATTTATTTACAAAAAAAGGCATGTGCATTAAAAATTTGAAGTATTAGTTGTTAGTAGGTTTAATAATTGATAATGTTTTGATTAATTGTATAGGGTGATTATATGGTCAATACGTTGGTTTAAATTTGGGTTTAGAACATTGAAGTGAGCATGGAGAAGAACATTTAAAATTTGAAATTTGAAATTTAAGGTTTAAGATTTTAATCTGATAGGGAGGTGATGGAGTCTTCGTGCAACAATAACCTAATTTGGTTTTTTTTTAAGGTTCAAGCACAAGATTCTATGTTTTATTTCTATGTCAAAGTGGTCAAAAGGATTTTTGGATTTAGTATTTCAAGGACCAACAAGAAAAAATTTCTAACTCCAAATTTGTGTAACTACAAATTTAAATTAATATAGGAAATTGTAATTAGATACCAAAAACATTATTAAAAAATACAAGGTGGCTAAAATATGTGCATATTAGAAATTGAGATAATAATAAGGTGGGGGAAATATAAATCCAAAACCTAATCCCCCCCCCCCCCCCCCCCCCAACCTCCCCAAATAGTTGTTTGAAACACATAGGTCACAAAAATAACACTAAATGTCCCCCCAAGAAATAACCCTTTCCACATTCATGGGGAACAATTTATGACATTGTTATAAGATCTAAAATGCAAAATTAACTTTTTTATTTTTTCTAGATGAATAAGGAAGACAAACTATCCTATTTTATCTTGTTTGGACCTTTGTTGGAACCTATTTCCTCCTTGCTTAACATGTATTATTTCACACTACAAAATTACATGTATACCAAACAAGTAGATTGAAAACTTATTAAAATAAGTTGAAGTTCAATGTACAATAATTAAAAACTAATATATCTTTGGTCATTTAAGTAAAAAATTCAATGTATGACACATTTATGATGGGTTTTAGTGATATTTTCAATGTACTTGCACTACACATGATAAATAAGATAAAAAAACAAAGATATTATTTTGTTTTGTTGCATTTGAATCTTATTTCACTTTTCAAATTCAAGTTTACAAGGTAAATGATTGTTAATAGACCTTTATTTTTTGCTAAAACAACAAAATTATAAGTAAGATGATCACCTAGGAGGAAACTTCATTTACTATCTATTGTATGTTGTTTGTTAAAAAACATTTGACTTATGATTATTTCAAAACTTCAAAAAATTATAACTAGAGATATTCAAACCTATCACAATATAGATTAATTATCTTTTAACACCCAAAAACCTTCATTAAAATAAGTTTTCAAAGCACCATTCATGATTGATCACCTTGGTGATTATCAATTTTGGGTAAGATTCAAAGCAAGATAAGAGCATAGTCATGATGCATGTGAATTAACACAAAAGTTTTGTAAATCACATGTCTTTGTACGTTCCCTTGTTTCAAACCTTTTGTTCTTGAACAATTTTTTGGATTGTTCCTATCCATCTAGAGTTTTAATTGGGAAGAAATCACCAACAGTTGTAATTTTATTGAATAGTGAATCCCATGGTTGATATATGGAAAAACAAAGGAATCTTGTTGTAGAGGAGAATGGAGTGCATACATGTGGTGGAATCAATGGTTGCAAATGAATTTTGCATTCCATTGTCATTAAAATTAATAAATAAACTTCCAAATTACCTTTTGAAATCACTATCCTTAAGCACCCCTTGCCACAAATTGCATCCATATTTTTAGTATATGGAGTTAGTTTCTTTTTCAAGATTTTGTTTTTTCCTTTCATATTTTTTTGCTGTGTGTTTTCTTCAATTTAATGACCCTATTATTGTTTAATACAGTCGTTTTAGTGTTTTAATCAATAACAATATAATCGATTTTATTATGTTCATTTAGCAAACACAAGTGTTTCAATGGATTTTTATGCCTTCTAAGGTTGTTATGTTCCTACATTAAATGTAATCCATTATAGAAAATATGATACAATCTTACCAAAAAAATGTTTTTTGCATTAGATTCTTGGCAAATATTTCCAACAAAACTTAACATGATTTCTTCGATTCTTAGACCCATACTTTATGCATCAAATGATTTGACATATAACATTGGTTTTTGAAATGAACTTCATGGGAACAAAAAGCATAAATGTCTTATACCATAAATCTTCTTCATTTTAATATTGAACACACAAAGAACCTATTCAAAACTACAACCTTATTGTGTGAAATTTTTTTTTGAAAAAAACACTACTTTAAAAATCAAACAAGGATTGGAATTTACATTGTTTTGTCACATCACCAATGCCACATTATAAAAGGAAAAGACATTGGATGATATAATAATGGGAATTGTTATGAAGTTGCACATCTTTTTAAACACATATGAACCTTGAATTCTTTGTCATCCTTGTGATTTGAAAAACATTGTTGAAAATTCTAATGACATGTTAAAAACAAAAAATGGCCAAAATAAAAATAGCTTGAAATATTTTTCAATTTTTAAAATAGGAAATTTAACATCATTTTTTATATTCACAACTAAAAAGTCAAAAGCAAAGAAATATTAAAGTTTTCTAGAAAGTAAAATCAACTCATGGGGAGGTCATTATTAATATATTTTTAAAAGTCTTGAAATAAAAGGGTATTATTTAGTTTGCTGTGAAATAATAACATATTTTGAGTATATTTTAGGTATATTATAGGTACATTCTAATTATATTCTCATAACAAGTTATAGGAATGTTATTTACATTTAAGTAGAAAGAAATAATTTTGTTTCAATAAGTTGTGCTTGATATTTTTTTGCATCCCATTTGGAATAAAATGGAAGTGACATGTTTGGGAGTCAAGTAAGCACCAAAACCCCCTAATCATGCTTGATTGGGGATGAAATGTGAAACAAAAGATTCAAAGTTTCCAAATGAAAAATATAGGGGACCAAATTGGTACTTTCATTGATTTTGGTGGAAAGCCAATTTCATCCCTAGTTTGATAGTTTTATCTCTTGTGCAAAGGTTTGACACTTGTTTAAAGTTCTTATTCTTTTCATTTTGCTTCAACACTTGTTTGTTTGATGAATAAACATGTGTAAGGAGTTGTGGAAGTGAGCACAAGAAAACTCAAGAACAAAACATTGAAAGTTTATGAGATTTTACTGAAGACCATTTTAGAGTCTCAAGAAAGGCGCAAAGGAGTTCTTGAATTTGAAAGCTTTCAAAACTTGTTCACAAGTGAGTGCAATGCCCATTTTCAATCAATGCCTAGGTGTGAAGACAAAACTTGAAACCTTAGCAAGGAATGGTAAAGTGGAAAGTGGTAGGGTGGAATGAGAAGCAATTGGTAGAATGGAACGATTATAGTTACAAAATGATAGCAAATGACAATAGGAAAGTTAGTGGCAGAATGGAATGAGGAATGATTAACAAAATGGAATGAAGGAATGAATGGTAGAATGGAGTGGTTAGAGCTACAAAATGGTAACATGTAACAAAATGAAACCTAAGGCAAAATGGAATGAATAGTGACCATTAGAGTGGAGCTTTGGAAGTCAAGATTAGGGTTAGAAATCTACCTCTAAGCCTTCCAATTTCCAATAGAAAATTAAAGGCATGGCACTAGTGGATGTGTATTGAGAAAATGACAAAATATTTGAAGATTGTTTCAATTATTTCATTGAAGAACTTAGCATTGGGGGGTTTTTGTTGGTAATGTGGATTATTTTAATTTGTTGTTGCAAGATTTTTGAATTTGTGAAATCCACGCTACCACATGGTCAACACAATCCCGAGTTATAATCCTCTTAAGTTCATTCCATTCCAACCAAAAGTTGAAACATAATTTGTTTAAAACCCTAACCTTATTTTTCAACCCAAGATCAACTTAATATTGCATGGTTTCCTGGATGCCCCTATCATAGATCACATATTGCCATGCCTTCCCATAGGCCCTTCCATGGGAAGAGATGGTTTAAGTTAATAAGTGAAACCATGAAATGGAATGTTTTAGAAATTGTGAAGATTGGTTATGTAGATCATATTTTCATGATATTTTAATGCATTGCATTACAAAACACTTTCTATACAAACACCTAAACTTTGAATTTGAATCCTTGAATGTTTGCTTGCACATAAATGACATCTTCCTTGAATATCATTTGGATACTAAATCATATGAGGACCTTACCTTGGCATTAGAAACCCCTAGATAGTTTTACATTTGGTTCTTTTTTTTTACTCAATTCCCTTATAAACCCCTACAAACAATGAAAAATCAACGCATTATTTGACTATAGTCATGTGTTATTTATTTCTTTTGTATGTTAAAATCAAGCATATGAACAAGTTTTGGGCTTTTCCACCAACTATAATTTTTTTTTGAACACTCCCCCCCCCGCCGCTCCTTTTGATAATGTAAAGGTCTAATGGTTTTTATAAACTTTTAATGGCACTTGTAAAGGTCTATAATGATTATGATTATGTCGGGGTTTGATGGCACTTTTACAATTCGACTAGCATTTTTTTATAAAATCTTGTTTTTATAAAAAATTTATGGCAATTTGAAAGACTTGATAGAACTTGCATAAGTTTAATGGCACTTGCATACTTTTGAAAACAATTTGAATACCAAAACAGTTGACCATATGAACAAATTGTGGGTACCTCCATTAATATATAGACCTTTTACAAGTTCTTCTCTCCCCCTTCCCCCCCTTAATGATGTAAGGGTACAATGTTGCTTTTGAAGGTCCAATCACAATCTAAAGGTCTATAATGATGCACAAGTTTGGTGGCACTTGCCCAATTCTGAAAATAATTTAAAACCCTAAATAATTGATCATATGAACAAATTATTTTGTGAATTTACATTAATCTACATAACTTTTATGAACTCCTCTCCCTTTGCTTTGATGATGTAAGGGTTTGATAATATTATAAAGGTTTAATGGCATTTTTAAACCTTTAATGGCACTTCTAAGGGATTATAATGATGATGTAAAGGTTTGATTATACTTGTAAATGTTTAATCACACTTCTAGAAGCATGTTGACATTTTTATAAATTTGTTTGCACTTATAGGGGTTTGTAATGGTTATGTAGGGGTTTAATGATAGTTCTAAGGGTTTGATGGCATTTGTATAGGTTTAATGGCACTTGTAATGTTTGATTACACTTACAGGGGTTTAATAACAACTTATTATTATGGTTTGACCTTTTTCACCTTTATAACCCTAATAAAAGCTATTGATTGCACTTGTAAGGGTCTAATGGCAACTTGTGATTATGGTTTGACCCTTTCCACCATTACAAACTTGATAGAAGCTATTGATTGCACTTGTAGGGGTCCATTGGCAACTTGTGATTATGGTTTGACCTTTTCCACCTATAGACTTGATAGAAATGTTTGATTACATTTGTAAGGGTTTAATAACATTTTAAAAGTTCTATGAACACTTATAAAGTTTTGTAATGCACACGTAGGGGTTTGAAAGTAGTTTTAAATTTTTGGTGGCATTTGTATAAGTTTGATGATATTTGTACAAGTTTGATGGCACTTGTAAATGTTCAATCACACTATGTTTAACTTTCATCCATGTGGCTACAAACTTGATAAAAGGTCTAATGGCACTACTAAGGGTTAATATTCACTTACGACTTTGTTTTAACCTTTGCAAACTTAAAAGGGCTTTAATGGCATTTGTAGGTATGTGTTATCAACATTTAAAACTAGTTGGTTTTGCAAACAATGTGATTATGACCATCTATGGTCTACAACAAATTGGGTAGGTTTGACAACATCTCTATGGTAGGGTGTGTGTTCAATTGAAGTATTTTTAGCCTTTAAAGGATTGTAACTATTAATAAGGTGTAGGGCAATGGCATTGTGGTCAATGATTAATTGATGCTTAACTTTTTTTTATAGAAATAGAAGAATCTTTGGATGGGGCTATAACACACTTGTAGATTGAAAATGAATCTAGGATCTTACACAAGAGTTGTTAATCAAGAAAAAAATCAGGGCAATAGTTAGGTAGAAAGTTCAACAATAAATGGTGGAGTTGGTGCATTTGAGCACCATGGCAATAACACATAACCATCGTTTTTCTATTTGTAGGCATAACAAAAAAAACCCAATTCATTTTTAACATAGCGTGGAAGGCAATTTATAACATTTTCTAAAAGACATATATAGATTCACAACTTGTTGAGGACACGATTAGAGATTGATTTCAAAACACTTTCAAAGATTTGCACAGTAATGTATCAAATGAAGATAGAAGTTACAAAATAACATTGCAAAACGAAAAGGTTTTTGCATATTTGAAAACCACAAATGACATGTTTCACAAAACGTGATGAAAATGCAAAAAATATGTTTGATGATTACACCCCACCCATCCCATTTCATAGTTCATATTTGATTGACTTATATGCATGTGATGCATCTCCTATTTATTCTACAAAACCTAGTTTAACCTTTACCCCATTAAAGAAACCTATGTCAAAATTTGAAATTTTGCAACATTGCCTTGATGATAGGGCATATGAATGTTCATGCTAAACAATGTGAATAAATTCTAATTATGTGGTTGTCTATTTACATTGAAATGAAAAGTATGTTAGACATGAAACATGATTTGAGTTTGGTGAAAATGAACAAAACAAAGATTAATAATTTGAAAGAGGCTAAGGATCTAAATGTGATAACATATGTAAAGTTTAAGGAGAGGGTGAAAACAATTTTAGACTTATAATGAAGTCTCCATCCCATCCATCATTAACATCTAACATCTCTTATTTAATGACTTCATGTGCAACATCCATGTATATCTCATGTAAAAAGTTAATCAAGATAATTATTGTTTTAAAAAAAATGTATTTTGGTTTTGTTGCATAAAATCTTTTCATTTGACACTTCCATTTGTACTTGAGCCCTTTTATTCCCCATTCAATTTGGATTATATAATCAACATGCATTTTGTTATATGCATTCATTATGAGCATGTTTGTCCTTTCCTAAATTATGGGTTAGTGGATTTCACTGGCCAATGTAGCATTGATGCATGATGTAAAGAAAATTGCATCATCATATACACTAAATTGTACCTAATTCCACATGAATGAATCAAACATCATTTTTTTTGTCATGTTTCATGTATAGGATAAACCTTAAATGGTGTTGTTTCACATTAAATTTTATGATAAACACCTAGTTAGAATGTGCACTTCATTTGTAAATCTTATGTTGCTTGTGATTGTGAGGACCACAAATGATGCCAATTCCTTAAACACCTTTAGTATAAAGTTGGTCAAGATTTAAAATAATGTTGAAGTTGTTTGCATCATACACAACATGTCATGAACATTGTCGCAAACCTAACCTTGTGCTTATGATTAAAATAAAGGTTTGCAAAAATGCAGGTCGAAAGTGAAGCTTGGGAATCACATTTTATTCTCCCATTAATGTAAGAGAATGTGAGGGAATGAACTCACACACTCCCAAGTAAGCTCCAATCCCAATGGATTCCTAAATTTCAAAGAAAATTTTCAAGGGTCAAAACTCATTGGATTGAAAAGTTTTTTATACCATTGGAATTTTTTTCAAACGTAAATGTTTAAAATGCGCTTGCATGTCCTATTTGAATATTTAAAACAAAAGTTATGGCCAAAAGAAGAGCCGGGAATCAGAATGTCAATTTAATTTTCGACCATTAGAAGTTAAGAATCGCCCTGATTTACTTGTGTGCGGCAACGTGTCACATATTGTTGAAAAACTTTTGACAAGGGCTACAACTTTGCTTTAGACCTCACCTCAATTGAAATTTTGCACAAAAAAATTATTGGCCTCCAAAGTCGTGGGTTTCAAAAATTTCGAGATTTTTGACCGGGGAATCTCAAGACAAAATGACATTTGGGTGCAACCCCCATGGTCAGGTGTAAAAAACACTATAAAGGGGAATGTGATGGCTTCCCCCAAGTTTGGGTTGTGGTGAGTGTTATGAGTACGTGTATGCCCATGGCTTGTTTGTGCACCAAAATGCTCAAACTAAACACTAACCAACTTGTTATTTGATTTGTGCATGTCTATGTGAATAATTGACATGCTTGTCATTGGTCCTAGTCCTCATTTCAGAACTCTAACAAGCCTTTCAACCCTTGAAGTGTTGCGAATTAGGGATTGTGTTCAAATCCTTATCCTTCCATTGTTTCCATCTTTGGACTTTTAGTTGAGTTTGTCAAGGATTTTGGAGGTGTGTCAAACACCAACATCAAAATCCGTTGAGCTCCCAACACCCTCATTCAACTCACTTACAATGAAAAAATAAAAATATTTAATAATAACCATTATGGAATGAAAACATATGTTGTTTTCCATCTTCATTTCATCAAACAATTCTTTGTTGAAATTCAAAGATGAATTACAACTTTCATTTGAAAAAGAAGAACTTGAAAAAGCCATTTGTGAAAATGAAAATGAGATGGACCCTAAACTTCAAAAAAAAAAATTAACTAAACTAAATAGGTTGGTTTAGTTCAAAACCATTCCTAACCTAAACAAGTTCATTTTCAATGGAACCATATATTTCATTTGATAAACATGTTAAAATTTCATCATGCAATACTTTTTTTTTTTCATCTAAAAGTAGTAACATCCCAAATATCTTGTAACAATGATTGAAAAGCTTATAAGTATCCAAGTTTTTGACTTAACAATTTTTCAATAACAAAATTTCCATGTTCATTATTAAAATATACATTTAAAATTATAAAATTCATGTTTATAAAAATGTTCACAATTTGATAATTTGCAAGATTAAACTTTCATTAATATTCTTAATAGAATTGAAATTTTCTTTCTTGTTCCTTTTGAAGGCTATCCAATTTTTTTGGTAGTCACAATGGTTTTATTGACAACATTGTTAAACACATCATGGCAATGAAACAACATTAAAAAGTCATATATTTTTATCACATAATGCAATTTGAATTTGAATTGTAACACCACACCTACAATCACAAAGCCTTTTGATTGTTATAATTCATGAAAAGAAAAAAACCAATTAATTTAATACAAACCTTTTAAACATAATTCCTAAGTAATGTTTCCTTAATTTTTTCTCAAATTTTTATACTCAATCTACAAAAATGAAAAGGACATTGATTTTGTCCAACTTTATATTTTTGAAGTTTTGTGGGTTCAATGATTGTCACAAAAGTTTCAAAATATATTTTTCCTTTAAATTAACCTTTTTCAACAATTGGTATTTCAATGTCACATTTGGATTGTTGATTTATGCAATGAATGTTCTTTAGTGGGGACAATTAATCATCTCAACTTCCTCTTTAATCAACTCCCTCCTATATGCCATCATGTAAAAAACAAAACTTAGACAATTACAAAAGAATCACAAATGAATGCAGAAGGAATTAGAATAATGGACATGAAAATCATAAGAATAAATTCAATAAACAAAAGGTTTTTTTAAAAAAAAATCATAACATTCTCAAATACATTAAACGTTTTCCCATTTAACATTCTCCACAAATATATCAAAGATCATGTTGAAAATAATGATATAAACCCAAGATTCATCAATATTTGAAAGTTTAATAATTTGAAAATCATGATTCATAATCCAACCACAATTTCTCTAAAGTTATTTTTACTTGATCTAGTAAACCATATCATAATAATGAATTTCTAAACAATATTGATAAACTTGAAATTGTTCAATAGGTAAACAATTGCAAACTGAAAATGGAGCCTAGATTTGATTTGATTAGATGATGTTAAATGCTACCCAAACTTCTTACAAAACCAATCTAGGATTTCTTTTTTATCAATAAAACTTTCTAGGAATAACAAACTAGTCATTACATACTAATTAAAAATGAGCTTGCCAAATATAAAAAGCTTGGGTTCATTAAACAATGAATAGCACGGTATAGGATCTATTGCCTTGAAATCATGCAATGTCATCAATTGTAGAGGTGTTTAATATTATTTCAAGCATAATTAAGAAGTTTCCTCAAATCCCAAGTGGAAACAAAATAAGAGTGCTTCTTAATTGTACAAGTAGGTGATGTGCTTAACCTGTTTTTCTATGTTGATCATGCTTTTGAAACTCAAGTTACATTTGTAACGTTATGATACCTTAAAATTGTATCACTGTTTATTATGTTTTGTATTTTGGTATTCTCATTTTCAATAGTTCTATTTTCAATGGCACCTTTTGTAGTTATCAAAGCAAATTGTGTTTTCTTCACATGTTGCATGATTGGAACTAATCTTAAGTAAGAATGATTTTATTCTTGGATTTATCATTTCTATGTTAAGTAATAAAGGCAATTTGAAAACCAAGAAAATAAATTTGTGGTTTGATCCCCATGCCCCTATTACTCCAAATATACATTGTTGAATCAATTCATATCAAATCAAAACATGGTGCTGAAATTCTCAAAAACCACCACAATATACAAATTTCAAATTGATCATATAGACAAGTAATGCTACATCAAAAAGAAAATTAGATACAACAATTTTTTTCTGGAGAGATCATAAATCTATCCATTGTGCTTTCAAACAAATTACTCTAGACCGTGTGCCCAAATTTCATTATGTTCAATTCCATAACTTTAGTAACAAAGAAGCCATAAATATTGTTCTCACATTTTCAATCATTGTAGACATACCTATGTTTCACAATTCCATCAACTAGCACAAAGTCAATACTGCAATCTGGCCATTGTCTTTGGACTCAGCAACATCTCTCTTGAAAGCATTATCCATATCCAGAGGAACCTGCAAACATGTGACAAATGCCAAACAGCAACAAAGCTTCTTTCTTAATTACATGACATCAAGGGAAATCATTGCAAGGAATGCTAATCACTGAATCATTTCAGGGAGGGATATACTCAAGGTTTTGGAAATTACTTTGTTTCACTGTGAAGTACTGTGAAGTACACTGTTCCAGTATTGCAAGGGTTGTGCACTACACACCCAAGGTACACAGCTGGCCATCCCTACGCAGCAGTTGTCTTGAAGGTACAACAATTGTCATTGTAAAGGGACAAATCTATCAGATTGCAGAGAGAACTCATAAAAGGACTTTGAAAGTGACCTTTGTGTATGTTCCAGCTAAGACCAAAATGAATGCAACAAGGATAAGTGCAGTCTTCACCTTGTGAGTTACTTTGTGCTGTCACCTTCACTGTGAATAGTACCAACTAGCTGCTGTGACTCCTCACTGACTTCATCAGCTCCGGATGGTGACTGTAGATAAGCATATAATAACTTGCCCCAGTATTCAGACAAACAATTACAAGTTATAACAATTCTGCATCCTGAGTTTCCGTCACATTTCCAGAAACAACACGAAGACACAATCATGATGTTGGCTAGCTAGCACTCCAGAAACACATACGTCTGTTTGTAAATGAACCAGACAAATCCATCAGCAAGAACTCTGGAATCCATCAAAATACCAAGCTCCACGAATCTGGCTGCACACCAGTTGGGTTCCATCTTGGGCCTCTTTCCTACTGCTAAGTTAGTTGTGGCACAAATCAGAACTCCTACTTCACAAGTGCCAAGTCAATGTAATATCACAAAGGAGAGAGCTGTCCTTACTTACAACAACCCACAAAAGTGAGACAAGGTTGGAAGACAAGCATCACCCACCAGCAATGTATAAAGTGCCAAAAGTAATAAAAAGAGTATCTGGTACATCCCTGTGCTTGCCAACTTGACTGGCAAATCAGAACTGCAGGGAGCTACATTCCTAGTATACAATTCACATACCTTGATGAGTGTCAACTGCAACAGCTGACAAAGTGATCTTCTCAATGATGCTCTTAACCTGGACCGGAAGAAAGTGGACAAAGGCTATTCCAAAGACTACAAACTCAGGACCTTCACTCAAGTCTACAACCTTGTACACAAAAGGCACACCAGTCTTGTACATTACACAGCACTGTTCTTCTGGAAAATACACAGTCCTGGAGGCTGCATATATCCTATCAAAAAATCTACAGATTTTCAGTTACTCCCTTTCTGATCAGTGATGAAGCCCATCCTTTGCAAATCCAAAGGGACGATGTTGAATGTATTTCTCTATGCAACTGCAAGAGTAGCCTATATACAAATGCGAGCCAGGGATTAGGGCCACAACAAGGTTTCAGTTTTGGGCATGTGTAGACCAATTCACTGAAAAAAGATCAATATTAAAACATGACCACCAAACCAAGGATTGGAGTTGAAGTCTCCAATGTTTCCCCAAAAATTGAATTTTGTATGCACAGTACAAGAGACTTAGGCTGACCAGATAAGGGATCTCCAAAATAACCAATGGGACTGTCATCAACAAGCTTGAATAGTTACCTGTGGTGGTTTGAAGGTAGAGTTGATCTCCTACAAGCAATGTCAAGCCTTGATGTTGAGGTCCAGGACTTCTTTCACTTTGAATTTTTTGGATTTGCTTCTCTTCCTGAAAACAGTCATCAGGGAAACCAAGCCTGTCTTTGGAGGTTGAGCCTTGTCAATCTCCTGTTGCTGCACCAGGTTCCTCATGAACTCCAATACAGCCTGTCAGATCTAACCATGTTAGCAACTCCAGATAACCCTAGTTTAATGAAGACAGAAAGTCCCATCTTCATACACAAAGTAAGTAAAGCATGTATTTCAACTTTCCCCAGACTTGCAAAAACAAATTGCAAGATATATCTTCTTACATGATAGGAAAAGCCTATTTATATGGCTGCTTGGTATGCATGGAACACTTAGAAGGTGGATAACAACTGCAGTTAGAAACTCTGATCTAAAGCAGGCAACTCAATGAGCTGATACCAGAAAAGATAGAGCATTCTCAAATCCCACTTCCAGACTGCCAAAGGAGTGCACACATTCATTGACAAGTTGAGGATCAAGTACCTCCTTCCCTTGCTCTGCAACTTCCCGTGGAGGTATATGCAATGGATTGCCATCCAGAGCAAGCTTCTGGAGGCCAGTCAACATGCTGAAGGAATCTGGGAGCACTGTGATGTGGTTGAAGCTGATGTTCAAGTCTTGCAAGCTCTGCAGATTACCAATTGAGCTTGGAAGCTCCCTTAGCTCCGTGAAGTTGGATGATACATCAAGTCTCCTCAAATTTGGCAAAAAACAGAGACTTTGAGGAACACTCTCCAAGTGGTTGAAGTGCACATCCAAGTCTGTTAAATTGGTGAGAGAAGATATGGTGGTCGGTAAGCTCTTGAGGCTGTTGAGATGCACAGAAAGCCGCTGCAATGACTTTAGGTGGCCCACTGCCTCAGGCAATGCCTTCAACTGATTGAAGTCCGCATTTAATTCAACAAGTGATGTGCACAGGCCAATTGTCCATGGCAGCTCCTCAATGGAGTTCTTCTGGATGTTCAGAGTGGTCAAGTTGGTAAGGCATCCAAGAGCCTCTGGCAACCCCTTGAGCTGATTTGACTGCACATCAAGGAAGGTGAGTCTTGAAAGCTCTCCAATAGACTCTGGCAAGGCTTGTAACCTATTTCCTGTCAAACAGCAGAAAGTTCTCAAATTCTCAGATGATTATCCTCAGACAATTGAATTCAGCAATTGTTATTTAGCATGTCCTTGTTTGCCAACAGGGTTGTCCACAATGCTTCCAGCCCAAGTTGGTTGAGCCCAATCTAGACGATTAATTCAGAAACTGTGAACACATAATCCTTCACGTGTTGGAAGACAGTGGAGAGTTGTTCCCAGCAACTGTGACCAACCAACAACAAAGCAACTCAACCAGACTTGAGAAGATCCTTGCAGATGAGACCACAGTGAGGTCAAGTCTTATATGCTAAGACTTCTTCAGATGTTAGTGGTGTGTACAGTCCTTGTGTCGTTCAGTGTTGTGATATTCTAAGTCCCAATGCCCCTAAGAGAAGCTCCCAGTTCAAACTGCTGACTGCAAACTAGAGATGACCCTATATATGACATCCCCCAAAATCTGCCAGTCAGGTGCTGCAGCAGGGGTCACCGTAAGAACTCACCTCTTAGCCCTGGTGTGCAGCCCACCTACTGGTCACACACAGGAAACCCATGTACAGATGACTTGGGATCCTGTGGCTTTTATACACAAGGTAAATTTCAAACCTCCATTTAAGCAAAACTTTAGCAAACACAAATCATGGCCAAGAGAACATCGATGTCCCCTGGAAAGGCTGCAACGTGACAATTAGCAACAGTCTTTTGTTGCATAGATTTGTCACCTTCATTGGATCTGCTTTAGTTCTCTGTTTTTTTTTTGGGGTACCGTGATTACATTCTTCCATCCATCCCAACAGGACACAAGAGTGGCATTTGCTTGGTTGCATTCTTACCTGATAAGTCAAGAGATGCAAGATTTGTTAGTAGCCCTATGGACTCAGGGAGCCAGGATATCCCCTTGCTGCTGAGATTAAGACTCTCCAACTTTTGCTCTGCTGCATGCTCCAAAGTCTCCAGCAGCTGTGGTGAAAAAGAGTGGATGCCTTCCATACCATCCTCATCAACGATTTCTATCTCCAGACCCACACAAGCAAACAAACTGATTACAAGCATACCCTAAAAGAAGCATGGGACCTGCTCCCACAAAAACTTGCTCAATTGGGTTCAGCATAAACCATCTACACTTGTCAACTAAAGCTTTGAAAGGAGAGGTGCACAAGCCAGAGTAGTTGGAGGACCTGGTGACGTAGAGGATGTTGCTGATGTTGTTGTGCCTCGACGTGTGGAACTCAACGCATCATTTGATGACAGCCCTGGTGATGATGACTGCCACAACTGCTGCGGTCCTGGAGAACTTGCAGACCAAGATGAATATCTTGAATCCAGAATCTCTGAGCTTGTAGCATCTTCAGAGACAGCAGGCAGCGCATTGAACTTCTCAGATACTGAGTGATTGCCAGCAGCATCTCGGTACTCATGCACCACACCATTGCCTACTGGGCTGTTGTTTATTGGATGAGATGCCGCACTCTGGACTCGAGATAGAAGAGCTTCATAATGGCGATGTCTTGTCTCAATCTCCATTGTAGCAATTGCCATGCGCTTGTTTGCTTGGGCCTGCACAGGTCTGGGTTCTTTGTAAGGGCATGCATTGAGGAGCGAGACTTGCAACCTGTTTTGGGTGCTATGATGTAAGGAAGGGCATTTGCGGAGGAGAGAAAGTGACTGCACTGCTGCAACATACACAGAAACATACCTCTGAGCGCAGTACATCTTCACGCATTTCTTGAAACGCTCGGAATACTGGATTGGGAACAGCTGCAGGTCTTGTCTGACTGAAAAGCTCTTCCAAGCGAGTTGCTAGCGCTGCGTCTACTCTTGCCAGCGTCTGCTCCGCAATTTGAACCTCCTCTGGACTGGGCCGGGCTGGCAGTGAGGCTTGCAGTCTCCGCATCTCGGAGATGATATCCTCGATCGATTCCATTCTCATCGTCATCTTTGCCGCACATAACCCCTCACTGTTGTGCACAGGAACGAGAGAATGGAAATGCAAAGCTCCCCCACCTGCAAGCTCGCTCGCTCGCTCGCCCGCTCTCTACGAAGAAACATCAGTGACGCTCATATCCATGTTTACAAGACCTAACGGCATGTCGATTCTTCTCCCTCCTTCGCTAACGAAATGTCAGAAGTCTACCAGATTTCAGAGCAACCGGGATCGTCTTCTTCGTCTTCCCTGCAAATGGCTGGAAGTCTTTTGCCAGTCACAATGTGTCGGCCTTCAATGGAGCAGCAGCACCAGCGTCGGTGTGGTGATCTTGTCGTCAAATTCAGAAGCAGAGCTGCACGTTGCATTGAGGCAGAGAAGATATGGCGACAAAAGAAATGCCTATTCGCATCCAAATGCTCAAAATCACAAGGCAAACAAACTGCACTGCCGACGAGGTGCCTTCCGATCAACAGACTCGGACAGTGAACAGAGGAACAAACGATCCCTGAGCGCCGGAAATGGACAAAATGGAAAGAATTGAATCATGAGAGCAACTCCACGACAGCTAGAAACAGAGAGTTCGCGGGCCAGCGGAAAAACAATCTGACATCCGAAAGATCAAAAACTTGGGCAGGGACTCTCAAAAATTCGAGAATCGAAGAGAAGAATTGAAGCAGCGATGAGTAGCGGCGACAGTTCTTGACATAGGAATTTCTACAACAGGACTCTCTAGAAAGACACAGAAGAATCGGACAAGCGTAACACAAAAGTACTGATTCTCCTCTAAACGAGCGGATCAAGAACTCGTTGACGCAAAAACCAACGGCTTCCGATGAATCAAGTGGCAAAGACTACTTCTCCGGAGAAACACATCCAAAAAAAAAGAAAAAAAGAACTGCTCAAGAGTAGTACCAGTATTATTCGCCCAGACAGAAAGATTCCCGAGAAACAGTTCAGATTGCTGGAATTTTAACCGGATTGCAACGAAGAAAACAGCGGGCTCCAAATCAAACATAAGAGCAGAGAACGCAGAAATGGCAAGAAGAGAGAGAAAAGAAAAGAAGGTGTAGCTTCCAAACACCACCGAAATATATAAATCTTGTCCAAAAACAACGTTTCCCCCCCTCCCCCCCCCCCCCCCAAAAAAAAGAGAGGACGGCAATTAAGAGCCGTATAGCAGCAGTTAAGTAAAATTATCGCAAAACGATGGAAGCAAAAAAGGGGAGATTACTGCAGAGAAGCGACGATCAGACTGGGAACCCAGCGCAAGACAGCCATCGCTGGTCAGGGCGTCGCAGCGAGGAAGACGATCTCACAACCGTCGATGGGAGAACCAATCCAACGGACAGTAATATTTAGCTCACAGGAAGAAGAGCCAAGCTATGTTCTAGATGCTTCGTCATCGTTATTATTATTATTATTATTATTATTTCAAATTTGCAAATTTACCGTTTTCCTTCCTATTAAATTAAATATAAATATAAATATAATAACAACAACCCCCACCAAAACCCCTCTTTAGATCTCGGTTCCCAATTTCTCATTTTCCAAAACACCTAATAATGATGCCATTTTTCCGTAGTTTTCTTGATTGCACACAACATGTCATTACAACCCCAAAAAATATAATAATTTATTTTTGTTATGTACTCCAAATGAAACCCCAACTTGCTATTAATTTTTGTAGAATTTTAGAATGTGAAAAAAAAAGCCATGAAAAAATGGGGAAAAAAATTAATTTCATTTTTGGAGATATTGATGGTAATGCAATAATAAATGATCTCACCAAAGAAAACCCATGAAACTCACACATTGTCATTTGAAGCAAAATTGAATTTTATCATTGAAAAAGGCCTTGATTATGAATAGGTATCCATCATAATAGTTGGTGAAAATGCTCAACAATCAATATCTTTCTATAGAGAGGAGAGGAGTGAGTACAACCCATTGCCAAACTCAAAAGAGGCAAATGAAGGGGAGAACTATTTTGGCATAGGGGAACCTTTGAAACCCATTGAGGAACGAACACAAGAACCCCTTCTCTAAAATGGAAGGTTTAAAGCCAACAACAAGTTTTAAGAACCAATTGTTGAGTTTTTAATATGTCATTGAACAATTCTCACTTAGCAAGTCATCTTTCGAACTATTTAGGTGTTCATTCACCCCATGGGTGTTTAGTGATAGGTGATTATACCTTAGTTGCTCTTGAATCCTCAAAGCTCCAAAGCAAGTTGTAATTTTGGTTGCATTTTTGACATAGAGATCATCTATTTGGAAATTGAAATGCTACATTAAAAAATTTCAAAGGGATTTTTTTTAATTCTTATTTTTTCCACTTGGATTCTCTAGGAGAGATGTTTATGCTGACTCAAAAGCTTTTATTTATTTATTTATTTAGGCTTGGATCTTGACCACTAATGTATTTGTGAAAAGGGGAGGCATAAGAGACAAAAGTCTTATTAAGGCCCCATTTAAGAATGCCAAGCTTGCCTTGGCTTTTTCTAGTGGGGCTTTTGCTAACACGTATGTACCTATTAGTATAAAACAATTCCAAGGATCTTTCTTGTACAACATGCCACAATCCTTGCAATTCATATTTAGAGCTTAACTTGGGCTGATGTTAAGCTTGCATCAGACCTTGAATGAAGGGCCCAAAATAATTAATTAATTTGATTAATTAAATAAAGGGTTCCATAGACCTAGTAACAGGTTCTTAACACCTGTCAATATCAAAGGAGTGAGTAGGGTTTGGCTGATGCTGGCTTGCTACCAAACCCTAAGGTTGCAAAAAAAATAAAAATTAATTGCAATATTTATTCGCAAGGTTGCAAAAAAGAAAAGAAAAAAAAAACTTGAAAAGGAATATTCTTTCAAAATAACCATTTAAAAATATTCAGCCCAAAGAAAATTTTAATTAAAAAATTGAGCAAAAAAATTCACAAAAAAATTCAGCAATTTTTTTTCACAATTGCTTGCAACATGAAAAGGGTGCTTAAGATTTTTCTACTTTTCATGTTTTGAATATCACAAAATTAATGGCTAAATTTTTTATGGATGATCATCTCTTGAGCAACATCACAAAATTGAAAAAAAAAAAAAAAAAACATTGGGTTGATTAGTCCATAATTTGTGTTGAATCTAATAAAAACTAGTGTGGCCCATGTTGTTGGCCCAAGTGTGGATAGGACTATTGCTCCAAATGCAAAGAGCTTATAATAAATCTCAATTGTCAAAAAATAAAATTGAAAATTGAAATGATTTCAAATGAGAAAAATGACTCAAAATTCAACACCTCAAAACACCTTAAGTCCAAGAATTATGAAATCACTTCCAAGAAACCTCATATATTGTCAAATCAAACGCTTTCAACAATACCCATTGCGTTTGCCCTAATTTTTCTAAAACATTCAATCGTGATTTTATTGAATTTATTAGACAAAATCATTCAAAATTCGATAATTTTCTCATTATAGGTATAAACACTACCAATCCACCTTAGTGCATTACTTACTACTCATGGAGCTCTTTTCAACTCTATCAAAAGCATAGAAAGGCACATCATGGTTTAGGATATCTCTCACTAGAACAAAACAAGCAAACGACATTGGTTTTTGGACATTGGTCCTCTCTTTGTTCTCCTTCCTTTCACTTCTTGTTTGGTGCTTTCTAATAAACTTAATGAGGATTTAACTTAATAGATAGATGTGTTGTGAGGCTTATCTTCCTTCACAAACTTATCTTCTTCACCCTAGAAACCTATTCATTCATTCATGTTTAAAGGAAAAAGTTATGGAAGATGTACTTCTTCATATCTAGATAATCAACAATTTAAAAAAAATTAAAACTTTTTGTGGCACCTTTTTTGGATGATCCAAAATTATTGGCCATAAAAGTGGCTGATTATACCACCAATGGGATTGAAAATTAAAAAAACCCAACATGGTTTTTTTTATTTTCAAATTCCAAAACTTGTAAAACCTCCCATCTAGTCTACTTTGAACAATTCAACTTTGGCATGAAACCATGGTTAAATGTGCGGGGTTAGGAATATGAAATTGAAAACATAATGAAAGCATCAGTGTTTTTTTTTAAAAATATTATTTTATTTTATTCAAAAAATAACCAAAATTTAGCAAAATTAGTCAAATTTATGCTAGGAAAAAAAAATCCAAAAGTTTCCCAATTTCTTTGTCAAAAAATGGTAAAATTTCTCCCCAAAAAAAAACACTGGTATGCATTCCATTTTGCAAAACATTTCGTCCCCTGCCCCCCTCGGCTCATAGGGTGTAATGTTTTGCCCCTAAACTCCTAAACCCAAGAACTTAATTGAACTGTGAATATTTTTGGACCTCCAAAAATCAGAAAAATAAATCAGTTTACATATTATTTTGGGCATTTATAGCTTTCTAAAAATATGGTATTTCCCTTCTATTTTATTTTTATTTTTCCTTCACCAATTTGCAATTAAAAAATCTTTTGTAAATGAAAAAAAAGTTAGACTAACAATATAAAAGGAATTTTTTAATTTTTCTGTACCCTAGTCTCGGACATTCCATGTCTCAACATAATTGGACCATTCATGTGCCCTGATTGGGTGACAAGGAACCAATATGCACCCAATCCCCCCAACACACATGCCTGGTTTGACTGAATCTGCAATTCTTTCCTTTTTTGATAAATATTTTAAATAATTAAATAATTAAATAATATATATCACTAAATACAAAGTCCCCCATAAATACCAAATAAAAAGCACAAGACACTTTCCAAAAAAACATTTGCTCTTTGTTTTTTGAAGTATTAATTAATTAATTAATTAATTTGGAGCATTCCCATTTTTTTAAAATAAAATGTTTCAGAATATTTCAAAAAATTCTTCATTTTAATTAACACAAGGTTTTTTTTTGTAAAATTAGGAATATTTCAGTATTTCTAAAAATAATATAATTTGTGCCAAAGGCACCAAGGTACAAGTGTATTCTTCTATCAAGTTAATGCAATTTTATTTAATCTCCAGGGATGACGCACTAGGGACCAAGAGCAGTGATTTATTTATTTTTTCAATTTTGTGATGTCGCTCAAATGGGGATAATCCATCCATAAGTATATTTAGCCAAATTTGGCAATATTAACAACATGAAAGTAATAGCAATTAAGCACCCATTCATACTGTAGGCAATCGTAACAATTTTTTGCAATAAAAAAAAGGGAATTTTCTATAGATTTTCTTTTTCAAAACGGTGAAAATTCACCAATAAAACAAAATCACTTACCAAGTGAGATTTCCACAATAATAACATTTTATGATTGACATCTGGGTATTTTGAATTGATTAATACATGAACTATTTGGAAAACATATTCCACAAAATTTCATAATCAATCTTATCAATGAATTTTATATATATCGAATAAGTGGGGTGAGTGGAAAATCAAGTTCTTCTCACCAAGCATATATTCTAACAACTTTTAGGGCAAATCCCTAGGCTAGTAGAAGAAAAAGAGGTACATCAAATTCCCTTGTGATTAGGGGAAGGGTTACATATAATTTTCCCAAACCCTAAATTACACTATTTAACTTTTATATTAATAAAATACAAAAGTACACACGGAGCTTTACTTGTTGATAGCAATAATTATGGCTATATTGTAGTGGAAGGATTTAAACAAAAGTCAAATAAATTTTACAAACATTTTGGATTAGCATATCCACCATTGGTTGGTTGATATATTTTGTTTTCACAATTAAGATTTAACACTTGACATCAAGGTAAGAAAGAAAAAAAAAGAGGCAAGGATAAAATATTTTAAAGATTAAATGAATGTGGAGATTTATGTGTTGGAAGGGAGAAGGTCAATAAATATTATTTTCCACATGAAAAAAAAATCATGCTAAATTAATCAACCTACCCAAAAATGCTTGAAATTGGAGACTTTCAACCACAAGGTATAGGTTCACATTTATCTCACATGATTATGAAAATTTCTATTTTAAAACATATTTTAAACTATACCTGATATATTTTATTAAGCAAGGAGTGTAAGTATAACACCCATGAATTAACAACAAAATGTTTGGGACATCAAAGGATGTTAAAATTTGACTTCCATTTACTATACCTTACCTTAAGGACCTTTAGTGCAATTTTCATAACGTATTTTCTAGCAAATTTGAATGTCAACTTAAATATGGAAGGTTACAAATTTACCAAAAAAAAGGGAGGGGGGGGGGGGAGGAATGAAGGGTTTTATGTATTGAGGCAAGTGCTTATGCTTTGCAAGATTCCTCCTTTTGTTCTTTTACATATATATGATTTCACATCATGTATTTAAGCTATTTTAAACTTTGCAATTGGGTGGAATTACATTATTTGACACAAAGTTTAACTTGTTTAAAATATGAATAGAATTAAAATACAAAGTCCAAATCAAATGAATACAAATTAAAAATTTAAACTCAAGATAATATAATTCCTATATGTAATAAAATGGTTTTGAAATGAAAAAACCTCATATTCAATGTTTAAACAAAATTTGAATCACATTTGAATTTTAAATGGTATGGATCAAATATCAAAATATGGCATCTTGAATTGCATGAAATGTTTGAATGATTGAACCAAATTCAAACAATGAATGATGTTTAAATCAAATGTGAACAAACTAAGTAGTAATTCTGTATGGAGCTTGATCCAAACCTCAACAAAGATGATGTTTAAATCAACTTCTAAATCCAACTTCAATAAAACATGAAAGACATGTCAAATTTACTGAAATTCATCAAGCCAAATGTTTTTATCACAATTGCAATGACTACCAAAACATGAAAGTACCAACATCCAAGACAATTACTCTTTAGGTAGACATTGCACAATGCAAACCATGGAGCAAAAGCTTATTACAACAATTAGTTTTGAAATCATTAATGTAATGTTGTAATTATTGAAATTATAAATCTAATGACCACCCATGTGGGAAGTTGAAATGAGTCTCCTATTGTCATTCGTTTTCATGTCCCTCAAATGATCAAATCTTTCAATAGAATTTCAAGCTAAATCTTGATTGTCGTGTTCTCCAAAAAATGTTTTTGACTAATTCAAACTTCAAAAGAATTGCATGAATTTTTCCCTTGTAATCTTGAAGGGGTGTTAGTTTGATTCCATAGATATTGCATGCCACTTCAAAAGGCTTTCTATGACCATATTCAATGCACATGAATATTTGATGCATGTGTGCAAAATATAAAAATTAAATTACACCAATAACACCTTCAAACTAACTATACAATTTAATATTTTTGATTGGATTGCATTCTCATTTGTATAACTTTTCTCTCAACACCTTGATGATAGTAATTGTATTTATAAAGATCCAAAAGTTAATCCACACTTAATAAAAAAAGATAATCAAAGCGGGGAAAAAAAAAATCTAACATAAATAATCAATATTTTCATACTACTTTTAGAGTCATGATGCCCTTACATCATCATAACACCATCTTTCATTGGAATTAATAAAATTTTCATTTTCAATACAAGGATGACCTTACCTATTTTGTTAATGATATAATGATATTATTTCTTCCAAGTGGATGGGAATATCTTTAACTAATCACACACCTAAAATATGCAAATATTTTTTCTCAACTAATGATTTAAAATATCAAATGATGTTTTTTAGAATGTTTAGTTTTTTTTTAAACTATTTTTTTAAAGAAGGTGCAAGGGCATAACAATAAATTTTAATTTATGTGACATAATTCCTTGTGTGTTTCCGCCATGTTTGAAATATAACAATCAACTCCAAGTTGAAGATTGATGCAATTTAAAGGGTTGCCACAACATATTGAGGTAAACTTTATAACATAATGTGTTGCAAAAGATTTGAAAGTTTCAAATACACTTTTTAATTCCGTGCCCTTTGACAAACAAATTGGAACTAGATTAATTCATAAATGAATCAAAATCAATTCACATTCATAAAACACATCATGATCTAAACTTGGAAGTTACCATTTTATTTCTTATAACATATTTTATGATTAAAAGTGGAAACAACATTGAAATGTTGTAAATTCCCAAAACTCCTTAGGAATTATGTGTTTTACAACTTTGCAAGCATATAATTCATATATGTGGACTTCAATTAATGAATTTTCAAAGGAAAATCTATAACCTTTGAAAATTTTAATGCTATGTATTACATGCTCCAATTAAAGGTCATTTAACCCCTTTATTGGATGTTTGGAATTAAATTGTCAATGATTCATGGTCATATTATTGGCTATAACTTGTGTTTTAAATTTTCAAATGGCCAATCTGGTTGTTTACTTTTCAAAACCTTTCCAATGACCTAAAGAACACAAGGATTTGAAACACTATGAGATTCCAACTCCCAATGTCGAAAACCATTTGGGAATGTTTGGGACTCATTTTTTCAAATTTGTGAGAATTTGTTTGAGGCATGGGACAATCTCCCCACATGTGTTCACCCTTGTCATTCCTTAATGTTGGTCCAAGCTTTGAGTCACAACATCCAAATTCCTTCATCCTAGGAAAGACATTTTATAGACCCTTTGGGAGTTGGTCACGCATCTAAATTATGGTCACAACATATCACTTAAAAGAAAAGTCATTGTCCTCATTAACATTATGGGATTCTATTTGAAATCCCATGGTTAATTCTGATGTGCTTGAAAACCAAGTCTTTTGTTTTGTTTTTTATTCAATTTGATATTCCTTTTTACTTTCAACACAACTTCTCATGAACATGAAAATTATAAGGATAAATGAAAAAAGGATAAATTTAAGTTTAAATCCAAAACAAAATAGTCAAAATAAAAACACAATTGCGAAATTTAAAAATATGAAATGTGCAAGACCACAGTACAAATAAATTTTTATTATGATAAGTAAAAAATGTAAACACAAAAATAACATAACAAAATTATGGTGTAAAATGATATCTTAAATTAATGTTGAAAAATTTGCATGTAATGGGGTTATATTTTTATTTATATGTTTTTGAAAACTTAGTTAAAGAAAGCTTCCATAAAAATTTCCATTTGCTCATCAACTTTTTATATAAAAACTTCTTAATTACAAATTAACTATGAATTAATTAAGACTTAACTAAGAATGAACTAAAAATAAATTGTGAACCAATTAATAGTCAATTAAAATAAATAAATGAATACAAAATTAACTTTAAATTAATTAGAAGTGAATTGGAAGCTACATAATAAGTAATTATGAATCATAGCATATGGATGAACTTCGTTTGTCATGTGAATGTGATGTTTAAAACACAACCTCCAACAAAAAAATGCAATAAAAATCTTTAATTGCACAATGGTTGATGGCAAATTTTTAACTTTTTCAACAACTTGTTGGGACATGTATATGGAAGGTGTAATCACAAAATAATGACTTACACACATCAAAGACAAGTAAAAACACTAATAAATTTAACAAATAAAAAATTCAATAATGAACAACAATTAAACAACTTTATAATTTGAATAAAACGCGATGCAAATTAAACATGAAATATATTATGACGCTTGAATTATGTTTAAATATCGTTATTTATGCAAAGGGTTTTGTATGATGATAAACATAGTTTACATAATACCAAGTCACCTTTTCACATCTTTCCTAGGTGATTTTTACATCATAATCTAGTGTTGTAATTTTTCATCTTAAATCTCACGTATTGTTTACACAAAATGAATCCATCTTGGATAAATACCATTAGTGAAAAAATAATTTTTCAGGTACGAATTAACATTGACAATGAAATTTTACATTCCTACTTCATTATTCAATATATTATAACCAAATGTGACCTATTTAACATGTTGATGTCAGTATTGCTTCTCAAAGAGTTAAAAAATGCATGCCAAATCCACAATGATTCATTTATGGTTTCAAGAATAATGTTTTAATTTTCATCATTATCTGGGTATTGATTTGGAATCATGCAACATGGTAAATCTTTCCATTAATAATGCATACAATCAATAAAATCAAACATACCAATGAAACATTTATTTCCAATAATATTCAATTTCTTGACCATGTCACCCTTAGTTGGATGTTGCAAATGTGTTCTCAAAACAAGTTCAAACTTTGACAATAAATCATTTCATAGTTTCCATTTCCATGATTTTTCCCAACATGTAATATTCATCAATGGTATTTGTAAGCAGTTTGTAAACATACATTCCTAATGTTGTAATGTATTTTTGAATGTTCAATAAGCCCAAAAGACTTACAATTTTTTTCCTCGGAACAATATATGAGTCATTCTTAACAAGAATGTCCATAATTTTCAAAAATAAATTTTTGTTCATCACGTAACATTGTTTAAATAATCTTTCATCATACATTGGTGTAGGGTTAAAATAATCTCTCAAAATCCTTTTATGCCCACCATGTCTCTCCCTATCCAAGTTTAGAATTTTTTTATGTCTAAAAATCATGGTTAGCTTTCTTTTCTACTTGACCAATATTTGAAGTTTAATGAACCAACTGATCCTTGAACCACTCTTCTCATTCATCATTAGGCAACTTTGCTTGAAGCTCAACTTCAATTTTGATCATGTAAATCTTGCTTCTATTAATTCACGATAGCACCGATGCAAATGATTAAAAGATTATTCAAACCTTAGAGAACAAGGAACTTAATTGGTGACAATGGAATTGTTTGGGGGAAAAAGGTTGTTCAGAGGAGATGACAAGATGAAAGCCCAAAAGGGTAATGAAGAGTAGGAATGAAATTAACAACAAGGGCTCCCAATGGAATTGCTTGAAGGAAAGGGTTGTTTGAAGGAGATGACAAGATGAAAACCCCAAAGAGAAATGAAGAGTAGGAACGAAATTAAGAACAAGGGCGCCCAATTATGTTAATGAGCTTGGAACTTAGGTCAAGACCACATAATGGACAATGTAGTGGTAGTAGGAAAAGTGGTTGGTGAAAATAACTAAGGGCTACCTTTGTGAGTCTCACATATGAGAGAGAGCAAAGTGGGTGAGAGTTTTTGTAGGATTTTTGGGCAACATTCCTTGAAAATCCACAAATTATGGTAGATTTGGGGAATATGTATGAAGTTGCTCTAAATAGGCTGATGATTAAATACAATTAAAAAAAATACATTTGGGAGTTTATTTCTTCTAGTGTGAACGGAGCACCACCAAATAGAGTACGTACTTAACGTACGTACTCCCCCATAGTCTGGCACGCAGTCTCTCAGGTGTGAACGGAGAAGACGGGGTAGCTCTCGCTAATAATGTGAATACGGTAGCAGACAATTGGAATGCCGCGCAGGGACTGCGAAACCGGCCGTGCAGTTAACCGCAGACGCCATAGCGGTCAGCCAACAAGGAGGAAGATGAGAGAAGTCCGTCGACGAGAACGCTCCTCCCTTCTCTCGCCGAGTTTCTCTCCCACTCCGAGTTTTCTCTCTCTCTGTCTCTCTCTGTCTCTATTTTCTCACTCTTTAGAATGTTGTACAGTGTTTTCTTTTCTTTGTTTTAGACTTTTTTTTTTATTTTAGGGTTTTGATTTCGTTTGTCGTTGTCGTGTCGGTGCTGGATTCTTCTTTTTGGTTTCAATCGCCGGTTCTTGTTTGTTGTTGTCTTGTAGCCATCTTTTTCTTCTTCAGACCTCTGGCTGATTGTTGTTGTGTCGTTGGATGCTTTGTTTTGCTTTTGAATGTGTTTTCTCTTTCACGTACTCACAGGTTAGGGTTGAGGTTTAGGGTTACTGCGGCAAGAAGTTTTGTGTCCAGGAGGAAGAAGGAGGATCGGTAGTAATGGCGGTGATGGTGGCGGCTGAAGTGATCATGTAAAAGGTTTCTATGCCGACTCTCTGTCTTGCACCTGTTTATATATCATCCTGGGGTTTTGCGCGGCGAGGCCAATAAATTTCTGGAATTGGGTGCAAATAAGGGCAAGAAGAGAGCTATAGAAAGAGAGAAAAGAAGGGGACATGGCGGCG
Organism: Sphagnum tenellum; assembly: GCA_963921925.1. NCBI lineage: Eukaryota > Viridiplantae > Streptophyta > Sphagnopsida > Sphagnales > Sphagnaceae > Sphagnum > Sphagnum tenellum. The sequence continues at coordinate 9,786,835 of OY998159.1, read as the reverse complement.
GAGACGACGCAAGCAGGGGATGCGCAGTTGGCCTTAGCAGCCGCGGGACCTAATTCCATGAGCGGGAAGCTGGAGGAGCCTGACCACTCCAGTGCCAACTGGTATTTTTCGAGGGAGGAGATCGAGAAAAACTCACCGTCGAGAAAAGATGGCATTGACTTGAAGAAAGAGACCTACTTCCGCAAGTCATATTGCACCTTCTTGCAAGACCTTGGCATGCGCCTTAAAGTGTTAGTGTTCTCTCAACTCTTGTTCCCTTAAACCCCTGGCATTGTAAGCTATGAGATTTTGTTTAGCATCGCCACCCCTGTTCTCTGTGTGACTCCTCAGAGGTTTGGGAAAAACTCTACTAGTCTGCAGCCACAGTTACACCTTATGAAATGGTTTCCCCAGGCTGTAAGCAATAATCTGTAGATTTTTGGCATGAGAAGCCAGTACCTGATGATGATGCTGTTGTGTTGCGTCAGGTTTTTTGTGAATGTTTATTTCTGGATACATGATGCATCTTTCTTGATGTTGTAATTTGCAATATGTAGTGACAGTTATTCAACACTGTCCAGTTTTCTGACTGTAATCTTCCCCCTAATGTGTGATCACTTTGTATTTATCTTAGGTGTTAAATACCATGCATGTTGCACTTGAAGCTCCCTCACTATGCATCTGACTGTCACTGCTGTTCAAGCTGTGCCTTGGCTTTGGCTTTCTCTTTTTTCTTCAGGGTTGGGTTTCCTCTTTTTCATGCTTGTTGATTGGTTGCTGGTGTGTTGCTGGATTTGAGTTAGCGGTCTATTGGATTATCTCTGAATCCTATTCAGGTTGATGTAACGGCATTAAGTTGGGAGGAGTTCTCAGTATGCATGAAGCTAGAATATCACAATTTCTTGTTGGCTATTTGTGAATAATGTTAACTTATTGTGAGCCACTCAGAAAAACTGTGTGGAAGTAGTAGAGGAGATGTGTGGCAAATTGTTGAGGTGAGTAGTGTTATGAAATGGGTGCAGCCCACAGGTGACTATTGCAACTGCTATTGTGTTCTGTCATCGCTTCTTTCTGCGCCAGTCACATCACAAGAATGACCGCTATGTAAGTTTTTCTTTGACTCAAAATGGTCATCTAGATATGGCTTGAGATCTGTACATATCATTAAGGAGCTGTGGGTGATCGATCACAAGCCAGCCTGACCACAGCAGCATGGTCATAGCTGGAGTCATGTTATGATACTCAACCAAGAGTTGTTGTATGTGCACAAAGTGTGCACAGCAAGTTGTTTGAGAAATGGGCTTGGGGACTCGAGAAAGTTTGTATTTGTAGAAAGTAGGGCAAGCATTTGACAATTAGATGGTCAATGACATGCTATTGCAGATGGTTGCAACCATATGCATGTTTATAGCAGGGAAAGTGGAGGAGACTCCACGATCATTGCGTGATGTTATCCTGGTGTCCTATGAGAATCGCTTCAAGAAAGATCCAGCTGCTGTGCACCGGATCAAGCAAAAGGTAACTGACCTGTACTTTGTGTACATTGTCTCCTGCTAGATGCTAGAGCATCAATGAACTTCTGCAATGGCCAATGTGGCCCTTCAGGGTTTTTGGAGAGCCATGGCCAAGCATGAGGTTTGAATATGTGGTTTTCATTTTTCTATTTTCAGGGCCTATTGTAACTTTGGGTATTGATGGTGAGTGTGATGTTTGTCAATGTTCAGGATGTCTACGAGGCAGAGAAGGAGAAGGTGTTATTGGGAGAAAGGCTGGTGCTGACCACATTGGGCTTTGATCTTAACATTCATCATCCCTACAAGCCACTGGTAGCAGCCATTAAAAAGTTCCAGGTGGCTGCAAATACACTTGCACAAGTCGCATGGAACTTTGTGAATGATGGGTAAGCTTGTGTTCTTGAGCAGCTTTTGATGTGGCTGCTCAGTGCTGGACCTCAGCAGACAGTGTCTTGTTGAGCATTGCCAGTTATCATTTGCTTCACGTATCTGCCATTTCTTTAAATCAAAAAGTGGCTGGATACAGTGCAGCTGCTTTACCTTTGCCCTGATTCTCTTGCATGAATTGGTGAAAGTGCCACTTGGGTGTGAGGCAGTATTAGTGTCCTTTGCAAAAGCAAAGAGAGGTCCAAAGGAAGTGTTATATCTCCTCTGTGTTTTCTCCCGGTGTCTCATCCCCTTCAGCATTGGAGTGAGACTGTTGGAGGAACTGTGCAGGCTGCGCACATCGCTCTGCTTGCAATTTAAACCCCACCACATTGCTGCAGGAGCAATTTTCCTGGCAGCCAAGTTCCTCAAGGTTAAGTTACCCTCTGATGGTGACAAGGTTTGGTGGCAAGAGTTTGGAGTCACACCTCGGCAGCTAGAAGGTTGGTTTTCTTTCCTTCAGCCTAGTCCTTTTAAAGGTTGATTCTTCATGAGCAAGGCTGTGGCACCAATAAGAGGAGGTGATGCGTCAATACAGTCAGATGTTTGATGTCAGAGATTGAGGAGTCTTCTCACCATGACCATTCTGAGGCTTGAAATTGACATGCAAGTGCATCACCTATTACCATGCAAGGTGAGGGAAGGTTAAACAACACGATCTCATGATGATATTCCATTTTGCCTAGAGCAAGGAAAGGTCCTTGTTTCCGCAGCATCTCCAGACTGATGCTGTCTTTTTGCAGTAGGTTGCAGAGCATCCATATTCTGAGTTTTGTGACTTCTCTTTATGACTGGTCCTGAGTGAAAGTTGTGTGGAGCTCCTAGGTGAATTTCTTGCATTTGTCATTGGCATGGTTATTTTGGTGAATGGCAAGGTCACACTTAGTAAAGTACTCAGCCTATGCTGAATATGTTCAGGCCCTTTTAACATAATGATTGTGCTCCCTATGCTCTAATTGTGGTTTCTCACTTGCAGAAGTTAGCAATCAAATGCTGGAATTGTATGAACAAAACAAGTCAGGCACTGGCTCCCGGTTGAGTGACCCTACTTCCAGTGCTGGACCTAATAATCAACTCAAAGGACCTGCCACTGCTCAGGCCATCATGCATGGTCCAGCTAATGAGCAGTCCAGCCTCCTGCCAGCCACAGGGAAGACCCAGTCACAGGAGGTGACGACAATGAATGGGTTTGTGGATGTACAGGCTGGACAAGGAGAGTTCACTGAGGCCCAATCATCACTAGAGGAGGGTGAGGATATGGCTGAGAGCAAAGTAGGCCTTGTTGAAGTAAAAACAAAAACTGAGGTCACTCTGCAAACCCTTGTATCAGTGACAAATGTGGAACTAGGTGATGGAGCAGCTGCATGGAAGCCTGTAGAAGCATTGAAGCCAACTTGGGGGAGCCTGGAAAAAGTTAACGAAGATAAAGTAAAAGCTGCTGTGGAAAATCGACAAAAATCACAAGGAGGAGCAGTGGATGCCTGTTCCACATTTGACAAGGGGGAACCCAGTGATGAAGAGGTATAGACATTTAGTCTGCTGCCACATTGAGCCTTTAACATGTTTGACAGATGCTTGAACTGTAGTGAAGCATCTTTGACACTGCTCCCTGTTGTAGCCCTGTTTGTTGGTGTGTGTTGTGTTAATAGGTGACTTGAGATGAAGAGACATGATGGATGATGTTAATGGTGCCATCAAGCATGACTACAGAGAGTTTGTGAGACTGTTGACCCTGTGATATTGTAAACTCTTATGTGATAGTCTTTTAACAAATTGAGGTCAACAACAGATTGTTTCAATGTGAGTTGCAGCATGATGATGGACGATTTATCCATATGTTTCAGGAGGTCTTGGAGAGAGAACTGGAAAGTGGAGTGGAAGCTGCAGTTCATGCAGTAAAGTCAGTCACAGACCCTCAGAGGCCAGAAACAAATGTGGATATGTTCAATAACAAAGTCAGAGCTCAGGTGGGAGATCCAAAGGAGGCTGTAGAAGAAGGTGAATTGGCAATGTGTGAGACTGGAGATTTGGATTTGCATTTGAGGGCAAGCAACAGAGATGAGCAAGATGCAGGGAATGTTAAGAAAGAAGGTCTTGAAGAAAGGCGGATGGTTTTCAACATTGAGAGAGCAGAGGTCAATATGGTGGCAGGAAATTGTGTTGAATATCAAATGCCATCAATGAGAAAGGGTGGGGATTGTATGATTGAGCTGGATAAGGTCAAGAAAGGTGGTTGCAACTTTTCTGCAAGAGCTGAGAGTGTTGAACATTTGTCAAGAATGAAGCATCATATCAGTCCTGGGGTCAGCAACAAACTTGAACATCAGCAGATTGGTCATGCAGGAAAGGAAGAGCAAACAGTGAAGGTTGGTCACAGGCTTGAACATGACTCAGCAGATGGAAAGAGAAAACAAGCAGATGCTGGGGAGGCTGCTGCTGCAGCTAAAAGGAAGAGGGAAGTCTCTAGTGTTGAAGGCCATTCAAGTGATAGAAAGGTGAAGTCTCAGGAGCGTGGTCATCATGCTTATTTGGAGGTAGTTACAGCCAAGGAACCTTCAGGCCCAGTGGAGGATGGTGAACTCCCATCAAGCAACCAAGGTAACATCTCAAGACTTCTGAGGGACCTGTTGACACAGTAGATCACCAGGACCAGACAAAGTTTATTTTGTGATATGAAGGTACAGTTGTCGATGCTGTGAGCTAGGATGCTGTGGAATATGTGCAGCTGGATCCAGTTTTTGAATTCTGAATTTCAGCATCCAAAATAAATGTGAAAAAGTCAAAACAATAGGATTCAGCTTCGGAAAAAACTGAATGATCATTGCTGTTTACAACACAATTTCACATATCATGGGAGATTATCTTGAGGTGTACTTTGATGATGGGCACTGTGAATTGCTTGAGAAGCGAAATCTGGCCTCTAGTTTCTTGGACTCTAATTCTACTTGCTTGGAACTGATTTTTCAGACCTGGGAATTCCATTTTCACCTCCCCATCCCAGGTTGGGTGAGAAAAAGCCACATGAATGTGTAGCAAGATCTCCAGGGAATCCAAAGGGGCACCATCAGGGCATGGGGAATCAAAGCAGGGAGGGACATCATGATTTGTGGCATGCTGGGCATTCCCTTAATCATTCACACTATCACCATGCATCTTCTCACTCAACTCATCGCCACTCCCACCAGCACAGGCAAGATGCTGATAGTGATTGCCGCTTCCTTGCACATGTGGACTATGAAAATGGGAGTTGAGAAGAATCTTGCACGATGACCTCTGAAGGTTGCGCACTTATGAGCATCAGAGTCGCCCTGAATGCTGGTGGGTCTCTTGACCTTGTGATGTGGACACGGAAGTGCAGACTCTCAACAAATTAGTTGTCCTGCAAAGCTATTATTGAATGAGATGAGATAGTGGTAGTTAGGAGTTAGATAGTTCAACCAAGAGTATCTTGGAAAGGTGTCTCTGCTTATCATTTTCTGTGGACATGTTCTACATGTAGATAATGCAGGTCTGGAATTTACTGGAGGCAGCTCTGGTTCTGGCACCTAAGTTGGGAGGCTGTTTCTGGGTAGATGGAATTTGGATTACCTTATTTTGTTGCAAAGACAAAACTGACAGGAGCATCTGATTAGTTGGTTCTAGGTGTTAGGAAGCCTTTTGCCTCTCTCAATTGTAGTGAGAGCAAGTGTAAAATTTGCAGTGGAGGACCTTGGAGTAGACTGGCTGTGCTGCCATGAGAAAGCAGTAGCTTTTCTAATCTATGGATGCCATCCATGCTTACCTTTTTGGTGGGAGAGTGTGACTAAGAAACAAGCAATTAAATCCTTTCCTCTGATTGTTTCTTAGTTGATACTCAGTATTTGTGTGTGGGTACACATTTTGTTCATTCAATTAAGCCTTGTTCTGCTGCTTTCTCCATGCACCAATTCTGAAAAACACGATTGTGTCAAATCAAGCAATTTGGTTGGTAGTGATTCTTGTCGGAGCATTGGGAGTTATTTGAAGGGGTTTGATTGGTTGTTGAATCTTGTGGTTTTTACACTTCCTATGGTGGTAATGAATTAGTGTTCCCTGATTGTTTGAAAGGAGCTCCTGTACCTGAATGTACTGAAGGATGCACCCTATGAGGAAATACTGACGGATGTACTGAAGGATGCATAAGTTATATTGGTTTGTTAGTAGGTAGGTAGTGAAATTGGCAACTGAATTAGCAACTGCGGTTAGCTACGGGAATTGAAAGCCAATTGAAAAGTCTTTCCTATAACACACACCATCCATCTCTGATAGCTCATTGCACAATTTAGAGAAAGATCCTTCTTCTCCCCCCACAACAGACTTTGGGTATTTGAATGGCATTTAGATCTTGGCTCAGGGCATGTGTGAGGCTTCATTGATTTCAATTGTGTGGTTTCATTGATTTCAATGTAAGAATGTGTGATTTGTGATTTGATTCTGTTAGTAAGTCTCGTTCAAAATGTAAGAAAAGAAATTTTTTTTTGATATATACCAGTGTTGTATTGATCTTGTTAATAACTCCCAGTTCTGGTTTTTTTCTTTTTTGGGGGGGGAAAAAATAATTCAGAATTGAAGAACCTCTTGGTGTTTTCAAAAACTCGAAGAACTGGAAAAAAGAACCATGGGTCTCTGAGTGGTTCGTTCACTATATTATTATCAAAGAGAACAGCCATTTACGTATTAAAGCCAGTTCTTTGATTTGCTGAGAACAGCGGTTATGAGATTAAAGAACTGCGGTGATAACTGGGTGGGTGTTTAGTGACATGATGTGAGATGATCGCACAACATGGGTATATTCTGTAATTGACATTCATGTAATATGTGCCAAACTAGTAGTGAGTGTCTTTTTCCTTTACAAGGGTTTAAGGTTCTTATTGTGCTTTGATCATTGGTGATGCTTTTATCTGACACCCTTGTGCAATCAGGGAGTGCAAGAGACTCATCAGACACACTTTAGAAACCTGCAATGAGGTTGGTAGCATCAGGGTATTGGAGGGTGTGATCACAGATGACTAAGTCCTGCTTGTCCTGGAAAGTGTTGAATTGTAGTCTGAGTTACTCTATCTGCCTAAATCTGCTCTAAATGGGGCCTCTTGTGTCCAACTGCACCCAACCTGATTTCCATTGCTGCCCTATGGAAAAAAATGGAAGAAAAAAGGGTTGAGAAATACCTTCCATCTGAATTTCCCCAGAGCAAGGCTGCAATCGGTTCACAACTAAACATGCCTAAGGCCAGGTGCTTTACCAAGCATAAAAGACCTGCTCCAAATTGTTTTCCCTGAGATACCCAGAGGGTACCGTGGGAAAAAGAAGGGAAAAGAGAGCGGGGCAGGGTTTAGGGTTTAAAAAAAAACACACACGCACTAATGGTCCAAATGACCATAGGGACCTTTTTAGTCTTTACATTTTGTAAATTTCAACTCTCAAGCTTTTGTTTTGTTTTGCTTTGTAAGTCTAAATATTCTTGTAGGTCAGAAGTTTCTTGCGTTAGAGTTTATGGCTTTTCACTTATTGATTCAATGCACCATGGCATCTTTACAACTCCCAAATGGTTTATGAACAATTTATTTTTCTTTGTTAAGGTCCTTAGTGTAGTCAATGTTGGTACATCAAATCAAGTTGCTAATGTTGTTTGAAACACATTTGGTTGCATTGAGTTGAAATTGATGTTGTAGAGGTTAATCCTCATGAGTCTTGTGTTGCAAGCAAACTTTTGTATCTAGACCCATTGTCTAAGTCTAACCAAACAAAATAAATAAATTTAAATGTGAAGGAAATTAATTGGATTTCTTAAGAGGTTTAGGTAGCAAAGCTTTTATGGGCAAAAACTACATTTGATTTTTATGCGAAAATGAACATGGTGACGTATTTTGTTTGCACATGTATCAAAAGGAAAGAAGCTCCTAGTTCCCAAATTTGACAACTTCTAAAAGCATGTTGGGAGGTGAAGATGCAAGGTTGCAAGACCTAATTGCATTATGGGGCCAAATTACATGTCTATGAAATCACAACACACACAAAATGAATGATTGTTTTACAATAGGGAAGAAACACAATTGTAAACATTGTTGCTTCAAGGGTGCAGTTGGAGAGAAGAAAAAAACTTTTACAATTTGTTGCAATGTTTTGGTTTTTGAAGTAAGGTCAACCTCTCACTAATTTTGAAGAAATGAAACTATTGTTTCAGTCCTTGAAGGTGAAGAACACCCCAAAAAAACATTGGAACAATAATGCTAGTTGGGAGATTGCAAAAGTTCAACATTGCATTATCTTTATCACAACTGTGGTTCATGTAATGAGGTACATTACTATTAATTATGACAAGGCAACAATGATTGATAATCAATCCTAGGTTAGTATTCATGCGTACCTTTTGGAAGGTTTAAAAAAAAATACCAATTTTGTTAAATTTGAAAATGTTGGTTGGTGGTGGCATAATTAACAACCTATGCAATGTGATCTTGAATTGTTTGCCAGTCTATGGGGATCTAACTATGCAAAAGGTCAGTAACAAGTTTAATTTTTTTGGTTCTAATGGTGTTGCTATGTTTACAGGTGCATGTAGTGGCATGACAACACATTTTACAAAAGATTACTCCCTTTTATGCTTGTTATCCATTGTGTTATGCATTGGACAAAACTAGTCATGTAAACATTTTCTAAGCAACCCCTAGTGCAAAACTCAAGGGTCTCTTGCAAACCACATACACATATTTTTCCTTTTCAGCCAAATGACACCTAGAATAATGTAAGCTTGCATAATTATTGGAGACAAAGGGGAACAAATTGATTCACAAAGTAAAATCCTTGGTGGATTTGTATGTCATCTCTTGCAAAAAAGGTTATTACATGATAAATGTATTTGGTTGTCAAAATGAATGTTAATCTTGACTTCTTATGTGATTTTGAGGTTGTTATAGACTTCATTTGCATCATGTCCATGTTGGAGGTAATGCACGAGCTCATCAAATTTCCTCAAAGTTGTGACACATTTGAATGAGACTTTATGCAAACAAATGAAGATATGTTGTGTAGATATATACATGTTTATCGGGATTGAAAGAAGAGGTATAATGGTGAAAAATTGTAAGACTTTACAAATCTTGTGGATTGTAATAATGATGGGTTGTTATCATCTTGGTGGACGAATGCAACCACAAACATTCAATATGCAATTTTTTATTTCCAAGGTTTGTAATACTAGATCCATTACAAGTGCCCTTCATTAGGGGTATTTGTTATGTGCACATGTGCACTCATGATGATTGGTATGCTATTACAAAAGAAGTGAAAGAACAATGTTCAATTGTAATTAACCTCTTCATTGAAAAGTGTGCTAGTAGACTTCCTAGCCAAAAGTTTATGAATGCTATTGGGATTATATATCCTTAGTACTAGTTGAACTCTAATGTAAAAAGTAGATTCCTTACCCATGTAGTCTTGCTAAAGGTAAGTATTGTTATAAAAAGGTGTTTGGTGATGAACATTTGAAGGTACTTGCTTTATTGAATGAATGAGAGCTTGACATGGGAATTTCGCTTTTTAAGGTCACTATGTAGGCAAGTTGTAAATAGTTTTTAGAACTTGCTTTGACATGCAATCCCATGACCAAGATGTGGTCTAATTTTTCCTCTAGTGTTATGCTACAACAACCACTATCATAGTATTTTAAATGGGTGGATATATTTTGTAGTGATGGTATTGGGGATTCTGGAGGACAAATGATATTTTTCAACCTTGTCTTTTTTAAAATTTAAACTCAAAAACTAGTTGACAAATCATATAAATTTGGTAGTTAGGATGTTTGATCAAGATCAATATTTCAAGAATGTTTTTCCATTTGGAGATGCCATCAAGGATTGGCAAGATAGGAGATAAAGGTTTGTAATGTATGTTTAGATGATTCTAAAAATTTTCATGCATATTAGGTGTTTTTGCACATTATTTTGAGCTCAAGTTGCAACTTATATGCAATAGCTAGGTAAGCAATGAAGGGAAGTTTTGTATTGCAATCTTTTTCAAGCTCCTTTGATGTGTTTTCTTGTGTGATTTGAATGTATACAATACCTACAAGTGCTATAAGTTCCTTCAAGTGTCTACTTCCTTCTTGCTTTGTGTTTTTCATCATTTTGAATTGTCGGTAGATCAATTAATTTTTTAATTGTTTTCTTGAACCAATGTGGGATTATGAGGAATGTTTTTAACACTTGCTGCTTGTGCAAATTTGACTTGGGCTATAATAGGTAGGATTTGAGGGGATTAGGGTTCAATCTTTCCCCTATGCCTTCAATTTATGTGTGCATAAAATTGACTACAATTGTTGTTGCCACATCTTAAAATACATTTATACATTGATTGCAAGTTGTCAGATTTTGTACACAAATGTTGAATTGTTCACCAATGCACATACATGGATGTTGAAAGGATTATCATTTTTTTTATAGGTGAAAACAAAATGTTGCCAATCTACCATACTTGACAATTTTTTTTAATCACAATTATATGTTATCATGGTTATTTCTTGGATGCCATAATCCTACTTATATTTACTTCAAGTTGCGAATGATATATAACAAAAATTAGTCTAGTTGCAAACATGGACTCCAAGTGCCATCATGCATAGCCAATTATAGGACCTCATGTAAATGGAAAAAAAATGTTGATTGAGATTGAATTGAATCAAATTGTAATCACCAGTTGAACTTGGTACCTCATCATGTGCACCTCAAATTACTTATAACAACTTATATATAATGTATGCACACATATATGGCATTTTAGAAAGAGATAAATATAACATGTAAGTGGTTTTTAAGAAAATAAATATGTACCCTATAATAACCCACACAACACCATTTTACAACACCTTTTAAAACATCTTTTACAGTTATTACCTTTTTTTGTTTTGGGGGCAAGGTCATAATTGGGATTTTGGTAACAAAATCTAATTGTTGTAAGGTTTATTTAGAGCCTTGGTGGTGTCTATGGAATTGAATTTAGGGATAATAGTTTGAATTTTGAAACCCATGGTTATTAAAATGGTTCATTGACTATCCTATTTACCACATAAACACACAATTTGGCAACCATTGCAAAGGCAAAGACTTCATATTCAACTTGGGATGAATGAATAGAATCCTTGAACTTGGACACCTCCCTAAATTGTCCATGGCCTTCAACCCCCTAATGGTAAAGGACTACAAATTCAAAAAGAAAGGAAATATTGCAAGAAGGAACATCTATTGTATACTAGAAAACTTAGAAGGGGCCTTCTTTTGTGTTGGTAATTAAATATTTGCATTAAATAAAAACTTGATAGGTAGCCACTTGATGGCCTCTCTTTTGATGATTAATTTTCTTATCCATCTCCATGCTTCATAGTCCTCTCTTGAAGCTCAAATCTATCATCATGCCACCTTTTCTTGACTTGTTCAAGCCGCCATCACACAAATGGACTCCCCATTCATCCCTTTGAAAGAGCCCTTCACCTATCAATTGATGGCCATGTGTAAATAGAAGAGGTTGTCCTACACCATTAGATGGATGCCTAATACTATCCAAACTAACAAAGTCACGCACACAAGTGCATGCACACAATGTTGGAGGAATCCAACCAAAAAAATATTAAAATGAAATCAAAACTTGACATTCAAGTCATGGTTGTTGTTCGTTAGGGGAGATATATTTATATTTATATATATTCCCCCCCCCCCAATTTTATGCATCAAAAGTTTGGTGAATTTTTATTTTTATTTTCAGCATTTGCACTTTTTTCCAAAATTTTCAAAATTAAAATAATATGGTAATTAACAGGTATATGGGACATAATACTTAGTCCAATAGCTTTGACACATTTACACTGTACAAGATATAAGAAATCAAACAAGTAAATGGAGAGAAACCCTAAACCTAAGCTACAACATCTACTTTTGCAGTTGGTTCTGGCCTGGATAATTTTACATAATGTGGTGCCAAATTTGAAACTTATTAATGCTTTTTTTCTGACAAAAGAAAATTAAACTGGCCAATACTTATATTCCAGTGATTTTTCAATTATCAACTTGTTTGACATGATTTTAAACTAGAATACATATTATCCCAGATTATCAGAAGGGGGAAGTATTCTAAGCTAATTCCATGAGATTAGGGCATAATTTTTGCCAATTTTGTGTAAAAAGATTTTAGTTCAAACCCACCCAACCCTCTAATTTGTGCATAATGTGGCAATATTTTTTCCAAACTTCATTTAGTTTAGGGTTTAGGGTTTTTGAACCCTGGCAAAACAAAACCTTGGTTCAAGCACATATTCACATACATCATAGATTCATTTGTAATTAATTATACACGTAATTTTGAACATGAAGCGAGCCAAACTTCACATACCCATTGGCATGAAGGATTCTTGTGTGAATTGAAACATCAAAGCATGAGTGCTCAGCATTGCTAGTGTGTGACACTATTGTTGGGGGCGTGAGGGATCCACCCAAAAACACAAAAAGCTTGGGAAGAAGAACATATGAGGCTTGCATAAACTAAAAAATAATGCTAAGTGCACACAAACTCATATAGGTTCTCAACCATAGCTACCTCATGGATGACAAATCCAATCAAATTTTCATCTGGTGTCACACTAGCAAACGGTGCGTCATCTGTTTTTTTCATGTGTTGTTCCCTTGGCCAACAAACTTCTTGTTTTATACAAAGTGAAAACCCTAAAAAGAACTCTCACACTTGCAAAGTTCTTTTTTCTTTTTTTTTTTGAAAAAAAATCTCTTAGTCCATGTTGTAAGTTACACTTGGATTTGTCACAAATCGATCAATTTTTTTGAAAATCAGAAGCACTTGGCAAGCCAGTAGTAGTTTATGTCATTATTGGCAAAACCTGGCAAAAAAGCTTGTGGGCATTTTGCCAGTCCCTCGTATGTATTCAGCACTACTGGCAGCCTTGGCGATTTGTTCACTCTTTCGTGCTTCAGCAGCTGCTCGCAGATCCTCTGCTTGCCGATGGGCTGCAGCCAACTTGTTCATCAGCTTCTCATTTGCATGTGACCACATGCGTTCCACTTTTACCTGTAAAAGAAACGCCAAAGAAATCGTTAAATTTTTACAACAAATATAAATATCCAAGAAAATTGTTAAATTTTACAACAAGTATAAATATCCAAGAAAATTGTTAAATTTTACAACAAATATTAATATACAAGAAAATTGTTAATTTTACAAAATATATATAAATATCCAAAAAAATTGATAAATTTTACAACAAATATAATAATTTTCTCTTAATGTATCCAAAGAAACCCACCACCAGGATTAACCTTGCCAAAGGCATTTCATTTTGTGTTTGAAACACCCTCATAGGACCCTCCTTCTGGTATGGTGGTTGGACTGAACTTACTTACACCCATGCACTAAATGCTCACCTAAGTTGGCAAATCATCAGAATAATGTAAGGTGCGTTTACACTTGATGTTAGTGACTCAAGTGTTGAGTCGCTTAACACCATCATGCTAGCCATTTAGGATTTAAACCTAGTTATCATGAAAAGTTTAATGTTAGACTAACATTCAATTACCATTAAGCTATCAGACTAACATTCAATTAACATTAAGCTATCGTCCATTTAACAATGGGTGCCACCTAGGATGCCACCTAGATTTCCATTTTTAACATCGTTTTAACATCAAGTGTGAATGCATCATAACATGGATTTTTTTTTTTAATGGTGTTGTTCTGCAACAGAAATGGGAGTTGGGTTGGTAGCAGAACAAGAATACCTCAATTCTGCGCATCTCTGCCTCTGCTTTGGCCTTCTCATGATTCTCCCAAGCCTGAATTTTGGCCTCCTCTCTCTTGTATCTGTTGCCCAAGCCCCCACATCATCAAAAACTTTCTTCCTTCCCCCTTCTTCTTTCATATGCAATCAATCTTCGCACTCTTCCATCCAAACCCTAAACCTTAAAATTTTCACTCTTCCATCCAAACCTTAAACCTTAAAAATTTCACTCTTCCATCCAAACCCTAAACCTTAAAAATTTCCCTCTTCCATCCAAACCTTAAACCTTAAAAATTTCACTCTTCCATCCAAACCCTAAACCTTAAAAATTTCACTCTTCCATCCAAACCTTCAACCTTAAAAATTTCGCTCTTCCATCCAAACCTTCAACCTTAAAAATTTCACTCTTCCATCCAAACCCTAAACCTTAAAAATTTCCCTTCTTCATGTTCAATCTTCTGGCACACTTCCTTTCAAACCTTAAACCCTAAACCTTTCTTCTCCTTTTTTTCTTTTTCCTATTCAAATTTCTCATGATTCCTTCTTCTTTATCCATAACCCATGTTTATTGAGAAAGTTGGCCAACCAAAATGGTATTCATTTTTACAAGGCTCTGAGTAAGCAGGTTAGATGTTGGGTATTCACCAACTCTACATAAAATATGTAATAATAATAATGTACCATCAATTTGGCTCTCATGGGATCAGTGATTCGTTTCTTGGATGAAAATGTCATGGTTGATCTTTTCATGGATGAAAAGAAGGCATCTCACCAATCACCTAATCCATATTCCATCTTCTTACACTTGTGTTTTTTTTCCCCTTTTCTTCTTCAGGATCAAACTTTTCTTAATTTCATTAGTAAATTCCTTTTCTTTCAATTTTCCTTGGAGTTATTATGTAACAGCAAAGCTTCCAAAACTTCTCTTCCAAAAATAAAATAAAGATACCACTAATTTCAGTAAAAAGGATCTACCCATCTATCTATTTGGGACTCCATCCATCCATCCATCCATGACAAAATTTTCTTTTACACAAATTAGGGTTCCTTGATGGTGGTAGTGTTCCGTCGTCTTCACCTGGCTGCGTACTTGGCCCGCTCCGCTTCTTCCCAAGCAGCCGCGCGCGACGAGTGCAGGCCCTTGCGCACTTCCTCCAGCTCCACGCTCGTCTTCAAGGACTTGGCAGCATCAGCTTCTTCTTCCTCTTTAGTGGCCCAGGCCGCGATGTTGGCCTTGCCCAGCTGCGTACCCAGAGCCAAAATCTCCTGCCGTGTCTTGGCTTGCAGTTCTTTGCTAGACAGCACTTTGGAGGAAGAGGAGGAGGAGGAGGTGGAGGAGCTGGTGGTGGTAGTGCAGGAGGAGGAGGAGCTTGGTGTTGTCGTTGTTGTTGTTGACAGCATCATGCAGTGGTCATGGGAATGGCGCTTGTCGGTTGCTTCCTGCTTCTCCACTCCGGTGCTACATGATGATGAGGAGGAGGAGGAGGAATTCTTCTTGGATTCGCTTGTAGGGGTGGAGCTCGGGACAGTCATCACCCTCCTCGTGTCGGGAGAAGAGGGTCGGGAGTTGATTGGGCTGCCCAAATTGGGAGTAGTAGCTCTCAAGGGGGTGGCAGTTCGCGATGGATCCACGCTTGCTATAGGGGTCATCTCGGTGCCCATGTCTCGGGTGGATACGACGACGTCGGCTACTCCTCCTCCTCCTCCTCTCGTATTTACTGCAAGAGATGATGATGAATCCGCCGCCGCGCCGGGATAATCTGCTAAAGATTCAACCCAACCTATTCGAGAGTGTTTCAGGATTTCAAGATTACAACAAACACTCCCCAGTCTCTCTCTGATTTCGCTCACAAAAATCCGGTTGAAGTCGAGAAGAAAGAATGGAAAAAGAAGAAGACTCGCGAGAGAGAGGAGAGAGAGAGCTCAGAGACCCACCTTCTGTTGCCGATTCTGAAGTGGGCTTCGCAGTCCGAAGATGAGCAGGTTTGAGAGATTTGTCAGAAGCATCAGGACTCGACCGGCTGCTACTACCTTCATACAAGTCGTTCAGTGGGTAGCGGTCAACGGCCCCTCCCCCTCGCGACATCGCCGTCCCAGCAGCAGCAGCAGCAGCAACACTTCCCTCGATCAATTCTACAGAAGGAGCAGACGAAGAAGGAGCATCACGTCCGCCACAGTTCTCGGCGACTGCATTTGTTGGTTTTGAGAGATGGGTTGTGGCAGCTCCTCCTCCTCCATGCGGAGTTGCAGACTGACGTACTGCTGCACCAAGATTGGAGAACGTGACTTTCTTTGTCGACACAATAGTGGCACCACCACCTCCCTGCTGCTGCTGCATTGGTCCACTTTTGCACTTGGAGATGGGTTTCGCTGTAGCATTGCCAGGCGCTTGATCGCTTGCTGACAACCATTTCTGTGCGTCGTCCCACTTGGAGGGAGTGGGTTTCAGCAGTGGGCCCACAGCAGCAGTAACAGCTCGGTGAGCGCCGCTTGCTCTGTTGAAATCGAAGCTTGCAGAACTGCTGTCTTTTTCGAACTTGTTGTCGTAGTCATAACCCTCAGCGGCAGCGGCAGCCGCATCTGCTGTAGCTCTCGCAGAATGCGTAGAATTGAAGCTGAAGATGCTACCGCTTCCGTTCAGGAGACTGCCTGGTTGTTGTTGTGTGCTAGGTTGGGATCCTGCTGCAGAAACTATCATCCCAGTGCTGGCACCAGTTTTTTTCTTCCAGTTCTCAGATTCAGCAGCAGAGCTGGACTTCTGATCCATCATGGAAGGACTCTGGATGGATTTGAATGGCATGGTTTGAGCTTCCTTGGAGGAATGGGTATCTCTCAAAGCCAGTGAATTCTTGGTCACAAATGCCACTTCATTGGCAGCTGTGGCATCTACCAGATGCAGTGTATTGTGCACTGATGCCCAGTTGCTGCTGCTGCTTGTCTCTTTCGGCTCCAATCGCCTGCCAAAACCACCACCTGCTCCAACAACAAACAAAACCCAAGCAACCACAACAATGTCTCTCAGTCCAACTGTATCATGCAAGCATGCATGCAATCATCATTCTCTGAAAACCATCAACATCAAGTGATGGCAAGGTTGCAGCAAGCAAGCAATCTTGGTTGTTGGGTGCAGTGCCTTGATCTTCACCTTTCACTCCTGGTTTGCCAGGAGTATCCATGAGGCCTAGTAGTTTCTTGTTTCCTCGACCCTGCTGCTGCATACACCACAACAACAACAATGCCCCCCACCCACATGTGTTGTTGTTCTTCAGTAAGTAGTGCAGAAAAAGATCAAAGAAGGTGCAGAAGCTTGAAGAAACCCAAAGGCTCAAAGCTGATAAAACACAAAGGTTCTATCTCAGAAATGCAGCAACAAAAGGGCTTGATCAACAACCAACCTTGAGCAGCACCATTTCATTGCGTGATGGACTGTAGAAGACAGGCTCATGGTCGTTCCTGCCGCCTTGATCCAAATGCAAAAGACTGGCACCATTACTGCAATTCTTGCTGATGAGTTCCTTGACTTCAACAGAGTAAACATCAGAAGCAGCTTGTGGATGATGGTCCATATCAATGGATGTCGCCTTGGACAATGATGACAGACTTGGGCTGGTGGAGGAACTACACAGCATTGCAGCGTTGCCAATCACACATGTGGGACTGCTGTCACCAGAATCCTGTACATCTGCAAAAATGCATTCAGCAACCAAAGACATTGTGTGAGGAGCAAGCAAGCAAAGCAAAGAAAAGCAAAGCCAGGAAGCCAGCCAACCTTGGACATGGTGCAGCTGGTGCAACAACTAGTCAGCTCTGAATGCGCAAGGGGGCATTGCCTGAGCATTCGTCTGCATCATCATTGTGGTACTGGTGCCGCGCTTTGTTTCGTTGCTGCCTGCAGCTCGCCAAGCTTCTGCTGCTGTATATGCTCTCGGGTAGGAGCAATCGACGGAATTTTTCGGCTCCGTGCTGAGGGGAACCAGCTGAGATGCAGTAGTCAGCAGCAGCAGCAGTTCCTCGAGCTCCTCCTCCTCCTGGGCCACCACCGGCGCTGTGTCCGGAGAAGCGCAGACAACCGAGATTGGCGTCGTAGATGAGACTGCGGTAAGGGACAGTAGTGCTGCGCTGCTGGTGCGTCCCGGGGGCACTTGGCAGCTCTCGTTGCTCCCAAGCAGGCTCTTCACTAGTCTTCACGACCTTGCAACCAGCAGCAGCAGATTGTGGGGTGATCATAGGGAGCTTTGTACCTGCTGCAGCTGAATCTGCGATACAATAACAGTAATGAGAATTTCAGAAGCACCACACATTTTCAAAACCTCTACAGAGACACTCAGACACACAGAGAGTATGTGTGAATGCCTCTCTCTGTCTCTGTCTTTCCGCTCTCTTTTTCAGGAACCCAAATGTTCGCATTATACATACGAGGGGTCCTCGGGACACAAAACGCGAATTCCCAAACGAGAACTAGTATCGACTGCAAAAGTCATGGACACCGCACCCGCAAGATGGATCGAAAGCCCCGACAGCTTACAAACAAAAGAGCGCGGAAGGTGGAAAAAAAACACACACACACACACACAAAGACAGACAGACGGAAGCAAGGAAACAGAAGACCGAGAGCATGAAAAAACACACACACAGAAAGGCAGACAGACGGAAGCAAGGAAACAGAAGACCGAGAGCATGAAAAAAACAAACAAACAAACAAATGAAAACGGAGCATCAACAGCAGCAACCACCAGGCAAGGAACCAACAACCAACCAGCCAGCAACTGTCCGTCTTCTTTCTGTCGCCTTCTTCTGCTCCTGTTGCTACTGCTACTACTGCACCCCCTTTTTCTTCTTCTTCTTCTTCTTCTTCTGCTGCCAGGCTGCTGCTAAGCAACGGGAAGGAAGCAGGCAGGCACAGCTCAACTCCTGCAGAGCAGAGCTGAGCTAGAGAGAAGAGCGCAGAGAGCAGAGAGAGCAGCGCAGGGAGAGTGTGCGCAGCGACTGCAACTAAGCTACAAACAAAACTGCACAGAGTTAACTGTGAACACAACTTACTAACTGCACACAACTTACTAACTGGGTACAAAACTAACTAACTGCACACAACTTACTAACTGGGTACACAGCTAACTAACTGCACACACCTTACTTACTAACTGGGTACACAGCGAACTAACTGCACACAACTTACTAACTGGGTACACAACTAACTAACTAGCTGCAGACAACTTACTAACTGTGTACACAAAAAAGGTTTTGCACAGTATTTATTTATTTCTTTTGGGGGAACCCCCTGACTCTCTGTATAGACAGACAAGGGTTTTTGTATTATTGTAGTAGGGTAAGGGCTGAGCAATGTTTTTCTCTAATTAAAAAAATTAATTTTCTGTTTTCACTTCCATCTTGTGCACTTGGATTGGAAGGGCTGAAAATGTACTCTTTCTAGCAACCATCTTAATGCAAGGTTCCTCAAAACTAGCCATGTTAACTCTAAAATTTGATCTAAAATTGGGGGAGCTGCTGTGTTTTCAATGATTTCCTCAATCCACAAAATCCATCTTACATTCACACAACATTTGAGCAACAAGGGTAAAGAAAACAATGAAAAAGAATTAAAAAGTTAAAATAAAGAAATGAGCAACCTTGGACCTTAGTTCACCACTTTGGTTCTCCGAATCACATTAAACTTTTGTTTTTGGTCTGGACCAATTGATTTTCCTTCCAAAATGGTGCCATGTAACCTAAATCACAATTTGATTTGTCTTTGTCCTGGACCCTTGTCTAAAGGCCTTGAGACCAATTTAAAGCTCTTGACCAATAAGAATACCCAATTTCATTGGACCCTGTCATGTGAACTGAGGGGGATGTGAAGGCATTTGTGATGGGAATCAATTAATTGTGGTGGGAATATTGTAGTGGGTTGAATTCAATCCCAGGGAACCCCTCTTAGTGGTGTCCTGATTGTTATGTTCTTTTGTGATTTGTGTTCTCAAGCTTTTATTTGCCTTGTATTTCTTGTGTATGGGTTCTCATCCTTGCCTTTTTTATATACAAGGTTTTTCTTCTTGTTATGTTATGAAACAAGTCAAGTTTTTCTTGTCTATGTCCACAAGGAAACAAGATTACTTATTGATGTAAGATTTGGGCATAAAATTTTGGCTCAAACTTCACCCATTTAGTGAGTGATATTCAAGGTATTATGTGTGCATATGATGCATGGGCATGTTCCAGAAAATTGCATGCATCTAAATGAGAAATTATACATCCAGTAACGGAAGTTTTTAGTTTGAAGTTTGAAGTTACCTAGAAAGGGCAAAATCATTAGTTACAGCAAGCTGCTTGTTGGTGACCACTTTCAATTCAGTTTTGGCAGGTGCTCTGAAAGTTCTCGCCATATGTAGAGCAAGGTATTCCTATCCTTCAAAAGGGGGTCCTCCTCAAAGGCCCTTGGGTAAACCCATCCCCATAACATAACATATGTAGATGGTAGAAAAAAAAAATTAATATGGACTATTCAAAAAAATTCACCTAAATTTGTTCCATGTATATATATATTTGATAGATAGAGGGAAAAAAATTTTGGAGTCTCATGTCTTACAAATGATACCCCAACAATGAATAAGCCCATAAATAAACATTTTTATTGAAGTATTTTAATGTTGAAATTAAAGGCTGGTTGGTTTCTAGCAGGAGCCGCAATGTATATATGAAAAAATTCAAAAGGTGCATTTGTGTTGTGTACAAAATGAATTTGTAATTTTTGCTGAAGTATTTTTAATTTTGAAAGAAATGATGTATGGCAATTTCATTTTGAATAAATTGATTATCCCTTTTTAAAATATAAGTAAATATACAAATGAATTGGTAATACATATGTAAGCATTTTGATAGTATAATAGCACCTCCACCGATACTCTTTATCCTCCAACAATATTTCTCACAACCAAGATGGCTTACTAAACTATTTCCCATCAATCACTTATTATATTGTGTAATGTCTTTTGCACGCAATACATTTTGTGTACATATATGGGCCCAAAGCCAATTTACTACCCCAAATTGTCATAAATATGATTGTTCTTCATCCAAAAATATGTGTATACACCAATGGAGATGCTCTAAGAGGAGTGTTGTGAGCTTAAATGTTTTGTGTCGCATTGGGACCAAAATCTGAAATTTATTTATTTTCATTTTATTACCAATCTCTTTGGTGAGAATATTAAATGCCAAACATCATTGAAACGTATAGTATCTAGTTGGATGAAGGTTGATAGGTACAGTTACAATATGTCATTCATCAGGTTATATGTATGTAGCCTTTTACAATAAGCAAAATTGAGTATCATTTATAAATTTCAAATCAGACTTGAATGAAAGATAGAATGAAATTTTGTGAATGGGTATCTACAGTTTCATCCTAATGAACCATGACAACACCTCTATTCCAAATCAAAACTTGAACAAAGATTACAAAAGATGAAAGATTGAATGAGATTTTGAAATGGTCTCTAGAATTCATCCATTTATGTTTGTTCTATGAACTAGGGCAAAATATTATCATTTTGCTTTGTCACTCTTCAATTGATGGGCCAAATCAACAAAGGATACAAAACTCACCAAAATTGTCTCTCCGACCTACATCATCTTATTCATGTGAGTCTAATAATGCAAGAATTTTGAAATGTTGATGATTGTTCTAGTTCAAGGTAGATTACTCATACCTAATGTTTATATGACAACATGAATTGAATTAATCATGTTCCCAATATTTCTAATGTAAACTTATAATTAGAGACTCACTCGTTCATGGGTATGAAGACAATTTTACTTTGTCAATTTCTCTCCAATTCCTTGTTGTGCTCATCATCAATACTGATAATATTATGCCCAACCATCCTTATATCCATATCTCGTTATCAATGATTGGAAAATGAATATGATTAAAGTCCAAACAACAACTTTCATATCGGGGTTTTATTTTAAATCCAAAGGGTAGTTTCTTGGAGAAAGAATGTATATATAACCTTTACAATATGCTTATCTAATTCTTTTTTGGAAGTCCAAAATTTAACATTTTGTGCGTTAAATTAATCTCTATGCTGGTCATTAAACAAAGATGAAATTACCAATGCAAGTGCTTTTTTTCAAAACTTGGGTACGATAGGACATGGGGGGGTCTTGTCTCTTGACCTATCCTACTATTAAGGAAGATAGTTCGTTTCGTTTGTTTTGTTACAATGAGATAATCCCAAACTAGGGGGGCCTTGGGTGTATTCTTGGTGCCATTGAAAAGCCCTTGAAAACTAGGGGTATAACGAGGTGATTATGGAATGTTTAGATATGCAATGCAAGGGCAATTCACTTTCAAGTTTTTTCATTGTTGAAAATTCATTACAAATCAAAAATAATAATTTAAAGGGAAATTGGGGGCATGCTAAATGTACAATTCAAAAGCCCTTGATGAGTACAGGTGTACTGAGATGGTTTTTTAAAAAATTTGCAGACCAAAGAGCATTTTTCAGTGATGCTCACTATGTCACCCTCAAAAAATATTTTTCACATCCAAGTCTAGTTATTTGCTTTTAAGCAACCCCACCCATAAAACTGAAACTCTGGATGGCAAATAGATCAGGGGACTATTAATAGCAAACCACTTGAACCAATCAACATGATGGGCTGATAAGAAACACTCAGCAGCACTCAGATCATATTTATTACACCCTTCTTTACAGGTGCACAGATTGGCTTCGCCTTCTACCAGCCACTGCCAAACTCTACAGTTTTGCTGAGTGAAAACCAATTTGTTGAGCTAAATCGGCACATTTTGACTTTTCAATCAGATACTGAGCACTCTTGGAGATGTTCTAAACGTGTGACAGATACTAAAATTTGAGTTGTTTTTTCATGAGGTTTTTTTAGAATACGAGTGGGTCGACCATTGTGAAGTCCCCAGTGGGTGCCTGTAACCTTCGGCCACTGTGTTTTTTTTTTTTTTACTTTTATTTTTTACTGCCCTGGACGCTCTCCCCTGCCCTTGCCCTATTTCGAATATTCCTTTTGCTGCCAGAGACAGGAGGAGGAAGTTACACAGGGAACTTTTTTTCCTTTTGCTACAAGGGACACGAAGAGAAAGTCCTGAAACAAAAAGGTATGGGTTTCAGGAGCTGGACGAACAGAGAGACAAACCCAAAAACGTTTGAAGTAAATGAAAAGAAAAATAAAAGACAGACAGATACACACACACCATGTTTGTAATGATATATAAGATTTCAAGCCTCTAAAATACAGACCCCTTTCACTGGAATAAGGTATTTTTGGCCTCCAATGGGCCCACCTGCCCGCAAGTCCCTGCACTGAAATAATGTTTTCTTGACTGACTCCACACATCTGCCTGCAAGTCTCCTCACTGAAACAAGGTTTTTTTTGGGGGCCTTAAATTGGGCCCACATGCCTGTAACACGCTTCAATGAAATAATGTTATTTTGGCTACCCGGCTGACCCCTCACTGAAATAATGATTTTTTTTTTCCCCTTGTGCTACAAATGTGCCCGCCTGCATGCCCACCTGCCCAAACCCTTCACTGAAATAATGCGCTTTTATTTTGCTAAAAATAGGCCCACGCACCTGCCCACCTTGTTGCCCGTCTGCCCGACTCTTGACTGAAATAAATATTTTTTTTGGTGCTACAAATGTGCCCACCTTCCTGCCCGCCCCACCTCGCCCCACCTGAACCTTCAGTAAAATAATGTGGCCGCCTTCATGCCCACCTGCCCGACCCTTCACTGAAGTCTAAAATAATGAGCAACAACTTTGGCAACAAATGGGCCTGCCTGCCTGCCTGCCTGCCCGCCGGTCTGCCGCTAACGATCGTCAACGGCGAAACAGGGTGAAACGATGGTCGACGGAAGGGTGAACGACGGTGAACGACGGCAAACGACAAAAGCTGAAAGCTGCAAAATCACGCAGAGAGGCGGCATTGAAGACCATCACCGCCTGCCGCCTGCCTGCCTGCCTGCCTGCCGCCTGACACTGCCTTCACAGTGCATGACATGCAGAGTGTTGTTACTTTTGTTTTGGAGAATTTTGTGTTTTGACGTTTATTGGATAAAGAGAATGCGCTTTTAAAATGGCAGCTGTAAAATGCCCCCCCTGAACAGTACTTTGTGGATGAAGATTTGCACAAAAGAAAAGCACTCTCAAACTGTATAGTATTTTGGGCTTGGTTTGGTGGTCCTTGGCAGGAAAATTGTACACATTATTACCAGGGCCCTCCTAGAGCGCCAGTAGTAAGCAGGAAATGACTCTCTTTCTCAGCAATAAAAAAATGATATTTTCTCATTGGCCAACTACAATTATCGCCATCGCCTCAGGTGCCGAGAAGTGAATTAGGTATACTCTCTCTCACTTTGTACATTGCATCTTTCCAGGTTCATCATAAGTGATGAATTGGGATGGAGGAGAAACTAAACAATGCACACTGGATCTATTATATAATTACAACATGGTGTGTGTGTATATGTCCGTCTTTTACTTATCTTTTACTTGGGGGGGGGGGGGCAGCACGGGTGGTGGGGGCCAGCAGGGGGGGCCAGCAAGGGGGGGGGGGCACGGGGGGGAAGGACCGGGCTGCTTAGTTGAGCAGTTTCCAGAAGGGGGGGGGGGCCAGCAGGGGGGGGGGGAAACGGGCGGGGAAGGACCGGGCGGGGCAGGGCAGGGGTGGGGGGGACCTGTATCTAATAAAACAAAAATACAATTTTTTAAAAAAAATTATTTTCATTATAGAACATATTTTTAAAATATAATCTTTTTTTTAAACTAAATAAATAAATAAATACAAAAAAATGAAGATAGACAAAATAAGAATAGAAAAAATAAAAACATAAAACAAATAAAAAACTATAAAAAAGGAATGGAAACAAATGAAACAAGGAAAGGGAAAGACAATAAATAATTTTAAAAGAAAAAAATTCCAAAAATGAAAAAATCAAATAAAGAGTAAAAAATAAAAAAAGCCCTACTTGAAAAAAAATGAGGTGTGTCTTCTTTCTCCAAACTTCAAACTTGCATCCAAATAAAAATATATATAAAACAATAATTAAAATAAAAAATACATAAAAATAAAAATAAAAAAACTAAAAGTTTCTAAAACATGAACCAAGGTGGCCGAAGGCCACGGGCACCCACTAGTATGATAAATTGCTGGTACAAGGAGTTGCTCCCTTTGGGCATTGTATAAGTTGCCTTCACTCCTCATCCTCCAATGCTCCGTATGTGAGCTTGCAAGTTAAAATTGGATGAAGAAAAGTAAAAAAGTCATGCCTCTTTGGAAAGTCATGCCTCTTTGGTTCAGCAGAATGATTTTGGCGCAGCTTTTCTCTACGGTTTGCTGAGGATGGTGGTAAATGGCACAGCAAAGCCTAAATACCTGCCTACGAAAGAGTGTGATAAATATGATCTGACTACTATTCCATGTTTCTGATTGGCCAATCACAATGATTCGTCCAGGTGGTTCGCAATTAGTATAGTAGTCTCCTCCACCTATTTGCAATCCCAATTTTAGTTTTATGGGTGGGGTTGGGAAAAAAAAAGATACATAACCAAACTTCAATGTAAGAAATATTTTCGCAAAGGTCACATAGTCATCACCACCCCTGGAGCACTAAACAATAACCAAACAACTTGATCAACTTCCATTCTCTTTCACAAAATTTCTTCTCAAGTTTTTTTCGGGGTAACATTTTATGATTCATTTGGTGTTTTGTTGTTGCTTGCATTTGTTGTGGAGAGTATTTTTTGACAATACTTTTGTCGGATAACTTATTTTAGAATGGTGCAAAAACAACAAGTTGTTCATCATTTCATCCCATTCTCTTTCACAAATCTGCATCCAAGAGACTTTGCAATTCATCATAAGGTTGTTGTCCACAGCCTAGTTTTTTTGTTTTTCCTTCTTCCTTTCTTTCTTTCTTTCTTTAAGATCAGGTGACTCACAGACAAACAAACAAAGAGCACGGAGTTCTTTTGTTTGGTAACCAAAGGAAGCAGAGAGGGAAGCAGGTTAGTCAGGTAATGTCATAATGAAATAGATTCCCCCTTGTCTGCCAGACTGATCCAAGTGACTCTGGGGCTCTCTGAGAGAGAGAGAGAGAGAGAGAGAGAGTCCAAGACTCACTCAAATTGGAGATCTCATTAAACACCCCATTGAACTTTGGGTGCAGCTGGTATCGACTAGATAACAGATGCACCAGGGCTGCCAGTCAATTACTCAAGCATAACCAACTGTAATGAGAATCCAAGACAACCTTTTTTCATCCATGAAAAGAGTAGTTATTAAAATATTTCATCCATGAAGAGAGTTTATATTACATTTTTCATCCAAGAAGCAATAGAGTTATGGAATCATGCATTCGGCCACTAAGAGGGCCAACATTGGCATCAATTAGTTAGTTACCACCAACCATGATGAGAATTGAGATGACCTTTTTCATCCATGAATAGAGTAATTGCTATTACATTTTCATCCAAGAAGTGATAAGGTTATGGAATCATTCATTGCACAAATGAGAGAGTTGCCATTGACTCCAAAGGCTGAGCATAATTGATGACAATGAGAATTGAGATGGCTTCATCCATGAAGGGAGCAAACCTCTTACGTTTTCATACAAGGTTACAGAATCATTCATTGGGCCAATGAAAGAGACAACATTGGCGCCAACTTATCAAGCATAATTGACCATGATGAAAATTGAGATCATGCCTTTTTTATCCATCAAAAAATTGAGTATTACATTTTCATTTAAGAAGCAACGATAGGGTTGCAAAATCATCCATTGGGCCAATGACAGTTGACATGGGTGCCAGTTATCATGGACGATAAAGAGAATTGAGATGACCTCTTTTTCATCCACAAGGAGAGCAGGTATTACATTCTCATTCAAGAAGCACTAGAGTTGCGGAATCATCCATATGGCCAATGGGAGCCAATGTTGGTACCTTGTGCTAAGTTGTAGGTCACTACTGAAACAAGAGGTTATTATGCATAACTTGCGACCTAATAGCCAATCAGTGAGTCCAGACTCTCATTAAGCTCATTTATAAGCATAATAAAAGATACCCAAATCCTGAGTTTTATTGGTCTTGCCTACCAAGGCAAGCATATTGTGTTTAGATTCATAGTAGAGTATAGTAGCTTAAGGGATTTTTGGCCCCTAGGTAATAATAGGTCTATTGTTATTAGGATTGTTGAAGGATGATCTTTTGGCTTGTGTTGAAACTTGAGATTAGTTATAGAGCTATAATATCTTGAAGGATTTCGGTTTCTTTGAGAGGTTTTTTTGAAGATTATATTCTTGCATGGTGAAATATTTGAGTTTCCCTAGTTCTTCTTTTGCCTTATGATACCTTCGTAATGTAAATGGCAAGGCCAGAGTGTGACACACACCTTGTTTTATTAACCATCTCTCCAGTTCATTAATCAGGATTAAAACCCCAGTTCAGGAATCAGCACTCAGTTTAGAGATGAGAGAGAGAGAGGAATCTTTGAAGCAATTTAAAACTCTCCGTTGCATTAGACTAGTCAACAACACTCTTCAAATTCCTCCAACAAGCCTGAAAAGTATTTTTGGAGTGATGAAAGCTCGGAGCAGCTGGAGCTGCACTCAGAAACTAATTAAACAGTAGCAACGAATTAAATGCGACACGATCTGCAGCACTCTTTGACCCTGAGGTTGGAGCATATGGGTTATTTGACTAGCTATTATTATTAACTAAGTTTTTTGAAGCAAACAAAACAGCATGGATGAATCAGACAATCAGTGAATCAAAGCTAAAGAATGTGGGCTTAGGGTTGGCATCTCTCTAACTGGTAACTGATTACTGTTAACATGTTGGGAATTGGGTCTCTAGCTCTTTTTGGCTTCAATTTGATAGAAAATACCTACATCATCACCTAATTAATACCTACAGCATGCACATTTGAACTTAACATTTTTGAAACTTTTGTTTTAGAAGCTTTTAAGGGTGCATTCATACTTAATGTTAAGTCAGTGTTTCCATGAAAATCTAGGTGACATCTTAGGTGGCAGCCAATGTTAAATGGGTGTTTGTTTAACATTAAGTGAAAGTTAACTTAACATAAAATCTTCATGGTAAAGAGGTTTAGGTTCCAAATGACTGGCTTGGTGTTAGGAGACTTAGTACTAGAGTCCTTTAACACCAAGTGTGAATGCACCTTTACCAGTTGCTGCTCCTCCTCCTGCTCTCCAACATGACAATTTCCCACCATCATCATCATCATCTTTGTTCACATGTGGAACTGGAGATTGAAACCTTTTTGTCATCACAGTATTTATTGCAACCAGTTTTTTCTTTTTTCATCATTTTTTTTTTCTATACGATTTTTTTGCTGGGAAAAAACTCATTTTTACACTGGCTGAAAACCATTTTTTCCAAGTTTTTGTCAAACCAAAATATGCAAAAACTAGCACCAAAACAATTCACTGATTATAACACCAGTCAGGTGGTGAGGGGGTTACAATTACCTTCCCTCAAAAAAATTCAGTCTGTTTTACAACTTTGCAAACAAATGTATTCAAATGCGTGCTGAAAGTTTAAACCTATCACTGTGAGCTGCTGTTGAGATGATGCCAATACCCTTTGTGTTTGCAAAGGTATGGAAGAGCAACACAACTTGAGGAACATTATGGTTCTGACTTATGTGTAATTAGTCTAATTAGTCTTTTTCTTTAGTCTCCAAGCATGTGCCTGCCTGTAATATTGAAAAATTTCCATCAGAATTTGAAGATTATGTTTTGTTCTCTGAAGAATCTATTAGTGGTACCTTATCAGTGGGCGCAATTCCTTTCAAAGTGGGTTCTGAAAAATTGCTTGCAGATGAGCTATACTTCCATAACCATACCTTATGAGAATCTCAATGCTCTAAGTTGCTGTCAGGTCACGAGATACAAGACATAGCCTTTCACCTTCATTTCATTAATGATCTCGTAGTCAGCACAAGGTATTGCTCCCTCCTCTCATTGACCCGATGATTTTGTTACCCTTCATTTTGTGGATGAAAATCTCATCATCACCATCATCGTAGAAGGCATCTCAATTCTCATCACTAGGGATGGTCATCTCTGGTAACTAGCACCTTCTTCGTGCTAACCAGTTGTAGGGCGCATCCCCAGAGTGTGGCACCATGCCATTGGGCAAGAGCTCCCCAATCATATCACATATCATGTTGCCTTATGACATTTTTGTACATCCCTAATACCTGTTTGCACATCCCTGGTCGTTGGTTGGTTGAACCTCAAAACTCACTTTGTTATGTGTTTTGGATACTCAGAAATAAGTGAGAGTGCCCATGTTACCATCAATAGTCAAGATGTGTCAACTAAGTATTCACAGTAACTTGCACCCTCTCATTGATTCCATAACCAGTGCACCAAAATAGCAAAGAAGGAGATACCAAAGACCACCCAAGTATCAAATTGAATATATGAAGCAAATCCATGATCTAGTACTTGAACACTTCTGAAGAGGAGGATGTTTTTTTGGCTTCATAAACTCCTCCACCCACATCTTGATTCCATGATTCATGAGGAGCTACTTTGTAAGGTAAGGAAGGCATCTTAAGGTTGGACTTTGACAGAAAGTTATTAATTGTGAATATTGCAGGTGTGAAAGATGTGAGAGTTGGAGGGATAGAATAGAATGTTGGGCATTGGGTATACTGGGGATGGCAGTGTACTTACAATTTTGCAACTTTGGAGTTCATTGAATTTGCATGTGCTGCTCATGAATGCAGAGAGAAGACACACACACACAATCTCTCTCTCGCTCTCTCTCTCTCTCTCTTTTGACCCTTTGACCATTCTACTCTAACCCATTACTCCATCTCAAAGTCTTCTTTAATGTTTTTTTAAACTCAGGTCCAATTTCCCTGTATAGACAATCCCTCCCAATTGCCTGATGGGCCTGCAACTTGTGATGGAGGCAGATATGGCACCTCATTAATACGTGCAGGTCCACAGACATCAGCAAAATGGGCCTGTACATAGTGCTTTGATTGAAGTTCAGTTTCACATTCTGTGAAAATGGGTTTGGACTTAGTGTTGGCTGGTTATTGAATGTTTTTTCATAACCGCCATGTAGGGTTTCTCTTTTTTCTTCTTTTGTATAAAAAACAAATTGGGTGCTAGTTAGGTTATCAATATTTTTGGGCAATTATACCTAAACCTTTCACATGGTGCCTTCAGCAGATATACACCCATTTGTGTACAACTTCAGGATCTCAACTTGAAGTTGAAGTTGCATGTAGACACCGTGGTACCTTTACCATTTCCGCAACAAACTGCTGAATAATTAACTAAATTTGAAATCTTAACTTCAGCACTTGGTATTTTAATTCTGAAAATTTTGGCAGATAATGATTATAGAAAATTAATAATCTAGGGTTTTGTCAATGTTATGGAACAGTTTAGTCTGTCTAGACTGCCTCAGTCCTAAGTCACGATTATGGAAGGTCTGCAGTTTTATTAAATTTTTGGCACAAATAATAAATATTTTTTCGAAAGTTTGACAAAAGAAAGCAAAAAATTAATGCCAAAATGGTAAAGGTACTACAATGTATATACATAACAATTGGCACCGGGGAGATCTTTTTATATTTTAATTTTATAACATGAATGGCAGGGTGCGTGTGAAGGCAATGCCCATATAGCTACTCGCCCAAAAAAAATAGTGTGATGCATTTGGCTAAACTACAAGCATAGATGTGACAATGTGGCAAAGATTTTTGAATTGGCAAAGGCACCTTGTGGCACATCTTAGTGGAAAAAAACAAGCTCCAAGTTTGTAAAGGTCTTCAAGTTTTAGGTTTCCAATAGGCAAATATGCTATGCAATTAGGTGATATGCAACATTTGTAAATAGGATCTAAAATTTAAATGTAACTACTAATTCAAAAGACCTTGAGGGAGGATTTAAACCATGACCAGAAAATTTTTAATCCTACCCATTGCAACACAAAGTGCATGTAGCAATTCACAATATTTGTATCAAAACACAAATCACATCAAATTTCCCAACATACGATACTATGAGAAAAAAATGATCATGCATTCACTCATACTCTAACCTTGTCTCCATCATTTTAATCTACAATAGTAGCTTGGAAAATAAAAGTGTCCTTAATGAAAAATGTTCTCTCATCTTTTACATTGCTAATGACTTGGACAATGGCCATTTGAATAAGTTTTATGAACTCAGAAAGATAAACATCCAATACATTGTTTGTAGCAAGATGATGCCATGATTTAATGACATGATTTTCATCTCTATGTTCTTCCATGGCTTGAAGAGTTTCATTTTTCATGATTAGCTTGAAAAGGGATGTTTACATTAACCAAAATGCACTCTAAAAGTGGTTCAACAACCCATGAGCTAGATGTACCAAATTTCTTGGATGTATGGTAATGTCATTTAATCAAGCTCATATGAGCTAGAAAAGTAAACTCACAAATTGGTTACAACTTGTATTGTGGGTAATGACCCTAAGAGCATTCATTAATCCATGATTCGAAATTTTTCATTTCAATTTAATGACCAACAAATCACATGCAGAAGTGCATTGGGCGTTCATTCATATGATAATTGCCTCAAAGTCATCACAAGCAATTGGAGAATGGAGACCAATTAAAGGATCAATATAATGAACCATGTGGGATTGTCCCATAATTTGAAAAGCCAAGTGCTTTGTGCCATCATTCAAATCTTGTCCAATCCTATAAGATGTGTTTGCAACAACATGAATGAATTCTGAAAAGTTTGCAACTTGGAAAGATGTGATTGAATCACCATACATTTTGTATAAGTTTGTTTAACACATTTTGATAGTTGCAATAATCACATACAGATATATCTTTAACCTATGCAAATTTCATCAAGGTATTAATAGATTCCAACATAAAGAAAAACACAAAATAAAACCAAGATTGTATCAAAGCCACACAAATTCAACAAATTCATCTTGGGTACCTCCATTGAGCCACAATCAACTACCATCTTGACAAACAATGTCTTGTATTATTTCCCAACCCACTTTAAAAGTGCCAACATGTTAATCCACCTTGTTTTCACATTTTGAAGAACTTTCAAACCCTTTATTTCAACAATTTTAGTATATCTATGGAATTCAAGATTTGGGGGAATTAAAGAAGTACCCATAAAGCAGTTAAAGATCTTCCAATTTGGAAACCATCAACATGAAATATAAACTATATAAAAGATTCGTTTTATGTGCCATATAATAAATCCGAATGAGGTAAGGTGTTTGGTTAGTCTTTATTAAGGCAAAAGTTTTAGATTTAACCCCTTGAAATGTGGAGGCACTATCAATTCTCAAACATACAAAACATTTGACAATTTGATTTTGGAACAAACCACCATACGTCATTAAAGCAAAAAAAAATGATAGTTTTGATGTTTGTGGCATTACCACCTTCAACCAAACATTCAAGTATGAACAAGATAGCCACACAAAAGTTAAAACCTATAATCACATTACAATGGATGGAAATCCAACTTTGATTATTGATTGTAATTACTTCATCTACAAAAATTGAAATAAAACTTGAATCCAAAATAATTTCCTTAGTGGTAATCAATGCAACGTGATGCAAGTTTTTAACAATCTCCCAACTAACATAATCACTCGAATATTTAGCTAGGTCATGACATTTGACAAAGTAAACAAAGATTGCATTTGTTCATATTTTGTCATGGGTCTACCATGAAACAGCAAATGGAAAATGAATGCAAATTGAACAAGTTTATTTCTTCCCTCTACCACAACACCTATAACCATCTATTAGACCACAAAATTCATGCCCTTGGACACATACAAGCACTTGTTGATCACATATTGATTCATTTTCAAAAATATATATTCCCTTATTACTGTCACGCCTATTGTTGTAATAATTGTCTTCCTTCAACCAACATGTTTCCACAAGGAATTTAATTTGGGCACTAGAAGTTTATCATCCCCTTCGATCTTGCTACAAACTTTTCATTTCACCTTATGCACCTTTACGTTAACACCTACGACAAATTGTAGCTAAGAGGTAATTTTGCAAGCCATACATCTTGGAAGTGACAATTCATTTCATACATTTTATTGTGTTTCTTACTCTTCCTAAAATCAATTTCTATTTATGTTAAATAAAAAATCACACAGTTGAAACCAACTTTGAAGCTTTGGTTGGAACTAACATTAGGTGTATGAACAATAATGATTTAATCCAAGACAAAAAATTGTGCCTAAAATCCTTGGGGAGACTTAATGGTAATTGATATGGTTTGTAAATTATGAACATTAAATAAAGTGATAGAGATGACAAACAATGCATTCACAAGTTAAGAATTAAAACAATGCATTCAATATTTAAGATGATAAAAAGGAAGATGCATTTGATGAGGCGTTTAGGACGATGCACTGAAGACACTGTGACAATGCAATTGAACACTCATGATTGTGGATGTAGTTGTAGCACATATGAATGATAAAACCCAAAACAAAAAAATTATAAACATTTAAAACAATGCAAACAATGCATTTAAGGACTAACAACTATGGACATAAACTACAAGCAATAACACACATGAATGAAAAAACTCAAAACTTAGAGGCACAAAGGAAAATCAATGATGCATTCATGATTTAAGGAATCAAAACAATTGACATTGGTTGCAAGTTGCGAATGCACATGAATGAAAAAACTCAAAACCCATAAGTGCAAAGGAAAAATCAAGGATGCACTTATGGCTCAAGGACTTAAAACCATTGATATTAACCATAGGTTGAACACACATGAATGAAGGAACTAAAAACTTATAAATGCAAAGGAAAAATCAACAATGCACTTGCAATTCACAAATTCAAGACCATTGACAAGTTGGTTATAGGCAACAACACACGTGAATGAAGAAACTCAAAACTTAAAAATGCAAAGAAAAAATCGATGATGCACTTGTGACTCAAGGATTTAGAACCATTGTGGTGGCAAAAGTTATAGGTTGTTAACACACAAGAATGAAGAAATTCAAAACTTATAAATGTAAAAAAGAAATCAATAATGTAAGATAACTAACAAATTCAAGACCATGGACATAAGCTACGTGGTCCTTGATTTTAAAATATCAAAAAGTTACATAAATTTGTGGTAATGAAAGAAAAGTAGCCATGGAAATGGAAGGCAAAATTGGGTTTGATGATTTCACATTTGATCAATGGACATAAGATAAAAGAAAAAAATGTTAGGCATGTAGTGGTAAAATGTTACCTATCAACCGTTGTGAATCATGGATTATAATGCCACAAATTGTTAAGCTCTAGTTCCATAGTTTTCCTTACTGTTAATGATTTGAATCTCGATAAACCTCAAAGTAATAATTATTAAGAGTTGAATTAGCCTTTGGATATTTCAGCGTAAAAGATTTTTTTAGTTAAATTGATGTAAGGCTTAGTTAATTTTGAGACCTAGTAAACCTTTTTAAGTACATTATCCTTTTATGTTGTAAAGAGGTGAAAGGGGATGTAAAATTAAATGGGATTTTACTGATATATTGGGAATACAAGCTGATAATTAACAATAACATTTCACCATGACAATATTAAGTTAGTATGTAGAATAATCTTTAGGCACGAATGATGTACTTGAAAGATTTTTTAAGTGCAGTCATAATACATTTTTATTTAATTTCACTTCTATTATACTCTTAAATAGAATCAAAATCAAACTTAAGTATTAACATTTCCACCCGAGTGGCCTCTAATGAATTACAACTTAATAAACAACTTTAAAGGGATAGATCATAATTACAAACAACTCCAAAAACAACTTCACAAACAAGGACAAATTCTAAATAGATTGTTAAGGCATGCAGGTTAGGAAACAATCGACGATCCCATGCCGAATGATCGATTCGAGTGCGCACCATTCTTTTGGACGGTTCTTTTTTATGCGATCATTGAGAAACATTCACGTCAAACAATGTTTCTTCAAGTTATTCTATTTCTACTAGTGAAACTAGAGGATTCGAAGGTGTAACGACATCATCGGCTCACCTACATCAACAAAAACCAAAAAGGTAGCAGAGACAATGTGGTACTTGCGTTCAGAAAGGGTCGAAGTTTTTTTATTTAACAATTTAAGGTAGGCGTAAAGTGTGGGAGTGACGGCGAAACCTCATGAAAACTCAAACATCCTAGATCTAATGGATTCATCAAACCCTAATTTCAACGGTGGATCTTGAAGTATGTGGGGGTTTTTGTGATGTAAATTTTAATTCCAATTTACTATGTATTACATAATAAATTAGTGCATGGAAGAAAAAAAAAAAGTACGGGATATCAAAAAAATAAATGGTACGCGGGGATGTTACTTCAACCATTGAATTGATTTAATTAAGTAAGGACTCAAGGATGTTTACTTGTTATTACCAAAAAATTGTCCTAATAGTTAGATACTTGAAATAATTAGGATGAAGAAGTAGGGTGTGAGGGTCAATGGACGGAAAGGATAAGGATCAAGCTCAAGAACCTCATCAAGATATCCAAGATAAGGGATAGGATGAGTCCTCCAATCCTGTTAGTCATGAGGATTGTCATCCTATTTGATTAGAGGATGGAATATTTTTTTGTGTCTCGTTGGGCCCAAGAATTCTCACCCTAAAATCAATTGGAAGGCAAATCATTATCAATTCTTGTTGGTTCTTGAAGGATGAAGAGGCCATTGATTGGAGGGGAGGATTTTGAAGCTTCCATTGGGCACGGGGAACAAACTCAAGGAAAGGTCATGGAGGCTTAACAAGGGAGAATGAAGTTTCTTGGGGTTGAGGAAAGGAAAAAAGAAGAGAAAGAATGTGTGAAAATAAAAATTAAAATAGTTCTTATGTGTGAAAAGGTGTTGTTCTGAAAAAAATGTGTGGAAGAATTAAGCATAGAAAGATTTCCATGACAAAACCTCTGGAGATTTATTTCAAATAGTTGTTCCTCCCAAATCCACCGTTGGATTTGTGTCAAATTTGAAATGGTTTTTGTTTAGGAGGTGTAAAAGGTTATCTCCAAATTTCAACATCATCGGTATGGTTGTAAAGGAACTACACTTGTCGAAAGTAGAGGGGGTTGAATTATCTGTTTTTTTTCCCTCAATCTAAGCAAAGTGATTATTAGTCCCAAGGTTTAACTTTTGATCCAAAAAAAAACTTATAAATTTTTGTAACATAGCTCTTTTTAGATTAACTTTTCAAAAATCCAATGCATGTTAGATTAAGAGGTTGTATGTAGATGTTATGACGAATGGAACAAAAGGGGTTCAACCATCAAGCGTGACATTGAATGAACATCAACATAATGCCCCTTCACACTCCATCATGGTGAGTTACGATTCTCCCACAATGTCTTTGTATCTTCCAAGTGGACACAACGCATTAGATTCTTAGTTAA
Organism: Sphagnum tenellum; assembly: GCA_963921925.1. NCBI lineage: Eukaryota > Viridiplantae > Streptophyta > Sphagnopsida > Sphagnales > Sphagnaceae > Sphagnum > Sphagnum tenellum. The sequence continues at coordinate 9,750,631 of OY998159.1, read as the reverse complement.
CTTCATTGCATTGCATTGAACCACCTTACTTGTTAGACTATAATTACATAATAGTTCCACTTCCAAGCGGGTTTTGTGAATGCATATCTTCATGTTGAAACTGTGCAAGAATGCCTCACAACTGTCACAAAATCCTAAATGATATTTATCAACCCATTCATAAATATTTTCAACAATATTTTTTATGAACAAATGGTAAGCATTTTCAACCTTTCTTTTCACTTAAATAATTTCATGTGGTTAAATTTTTTTTATATTAAACAATTTTTGCTAGTAAAAAAAACAGGTTTGTAAGATGGTGAATTATTTACAAAACCTTACTAAAATTGAGTTTAGTTCCTTGCATTCAGCACAATTTGCTCTCAATTTTCAAGTGAAGTTAATTTAAAATGATTTCAATTGATGGAAGTTCATGGTACTCAAGCCAAAAGATAATTGTGTAATAGATTATATATTAAGATATTTGAGCAACCCATTAATCAAATTTGCAATGAAAAAAAATGCATCTACAACCCCAAAAGTTTTCATGATATTTTTGTTGGGTGTATTGTAATTGTTACATGGTCAATCCATTGTCGCAATTGCAATAATAATTAATCATTACATGGACTAAAATGTCACATACATGGAATTCCTTAAACATATGGTGTTTTGATAACCTTCCTTTCATCATGTATTTAAAAGGGAAACTTGGATTTAAGAAATTAATCAACCTAGTTTTCAATCAAAAAAATGTTACAACCTAAAATCAAGTTGATTTATTTGTTAAGCCTTAACTTGATCAAGTTAAGCACATGGTTCATTGTTGAGTTTTACATGGTGTAATCATGTATAAAGCAAATTACAAAAACAATGCAATATTATAACTCATGGTGTACTAGAATTAATTTTAAAATTATAAACTTCCAATGGCATGGTTTTTCCATCCATGTTATAAAGACACATCATGATGCATAGGTTACAATAAGAACCTTATATTAATTGGCTTTTCCACAATTAGGTAATGTAGTCAAGTTACAAAGGTCTAATAATCCCAACAATCTTGAAGGAATAACATTCTTCTATACTACAAAACATAAGAAAGGGAACAATTCAAATGGAATTAAACTCAATTCGTAACAACTACAAAATGCATTAGTGCCATAACAAATCAATTAACTTGATTTCCAATGCAACTACAACATGTATTAAAGCTATCATAAATCCACCAGCGTGATTTTTATTACAACTACAAAATGTAGTGGGGGTCCAACCAATTAGGCAACTACTCTTCTAGCAACTACAAAATACATTAAAGCTCCAACAAATTAACTAGTCCTCAATTGCTAACAATTATAAAATGCAATAGAACTCCAACCAATTAGCCAACTTAGTTTCCAACATTTACAAAATGCAATAGATCTCCAACAAACTAGCCAATTCGATTTTAATAATTATAAAATGCATTAAAGTTTCAACAAATAAGTCAATTCAATTTCCAAAACCTACAAATGCATTAAAGCTCCAACAAAGACAACCAACTTGATTTCCACCAACTATGAAATGCATTCAAGTTTCAACAAAACAACCAATTTGTTTTTTAACATAAACAAAATGCATCAAACCTACAACAAATCAACTAACTCAAGATCCAACAACTATAGAATGGAATATAGTTCCACAAAACAACCATATCTAATTAAAATCCCTTCCCCTTTATAAGTAGATTTGTTATTTAATGGGGTTATTTCTTTCTAGGTGTCACGAATTCTTTGAAATGGCTTTCATTAACCTAAGCTCTTGCACAAATTTACAAGGAAGATGAAAGATTTTTTTTCATTGTTTGGCCACAATGTGATGAGAAATTTTTGAAATGGTCTTCATTCATTAACTTAAGTTCTTGCACAAATTTGCAAGGAAGAGGAAAGAAAAAATGAGGGATTGGTTACAAGGAGGGAAGGAAATGGTGCACAAGAAAAGAACACCGATAATTGATTAAGACCCATACTTAATGCATGGGGAGTATTAAGGCTATGTTGAAATTGTTTTTGGAATTCAGCTAAAAATCATTTTGGAGCCAAGGATGGCAATTGAAAAGGGTTTGGCTATTCTAAATATTTGCATTTAATGCATGTACTTACCTTTATATGGTAGCTTAATTAAATAAAGGCCCATTGCCTCATTGATGTTTGCATTTTAAAACTTCAACTTTTCCTAATTGTGGTAGATCTTAAGGTTTCTTCAAACAATTCATATTAAAAAATAATTAGTCTTCCATGAGAGAATTAGGTTAGATTTGGAAGTAGTACTAAACATGATTGAACATGTGTCATGTATGGAAATAAAATTAACCTCTTGTTATTTTGGATAAACATGTCCAAAAGTGTAACACATAAAAAAACACTATAGCAATAACACATAAAATGTTCCTTGAGCTTTGCTAGGATTATTCAAATTATTTAATAATGTTACATGCCACTTATTTGAATTAATATTTACATTCCAAAATTTCAAATTTCAAATTCTCTAAAATATAATTGAAAGTATATAAAATTTACATGGGGTGTGTGGTGAATTATGTTTTTCCTAGAAATTTTAGATTATAAAATGAAAGGTGGCCTTTTATTGCCACACAAGGTGGTGCACCCCATGCTTGTCAATTTAGTATCGATGGTAATTAATCACCAAATTGAACATCATAGTTTCACATCACTTAAGACACACATGTTAACCTTTTACAAAGTTTATATGTACCATTTTACTTTCTTATGTTTCATTTTTTCAACCAAAAGCAAACAACACAAGTAATGTGTGTGAGAACCTTATTTGTTACTTTGAAGAGGATGCAAGTTTGAAATTGTATACATAAATGTTAAAGTTTATGCACCGCTCACTAAAATCACAGACCCACTAATGGGCCCCTATCTTAGCCCAAGTATATTAAACCTCATGTCATGAATATAAACATTAGTTTAAACAAAATTTTGAAGTTTCAATCCATTTCAATTAAAATAGTATTAGGATGAGTGACCCAAAAATTGTGAAGTGAAAAATGTGCACACTATATCATTGAAGGTTTTTCAATAATACCAAATTCAAAATAGGTGCCCCACAATTGGGAGGGTTACATCATGATCACATCCAAAAAAGCACAAAATAGATCAACATGTATCTTAATTATTATGTTTATGTGTTTAAAGCTTCAAATTTTTATTAGAAGCCCCTTGCAATTTGCATGTCTCTTGCATGGACCAAATGCAAAAAATAAGCATCATTTAAAAACTAGTTCATCAAGGCAACTTTTTAAAGCATTTCAAGGCACTAATTTGAACAATATCATTATCCATGCATGTTTTTGTCACACCTAAACAAAGCATGTGAGATTATTACAACATTTAAATGTCATTAATCATCACAATTCAAAGCTCCCATTCTAACAATCTCATTGGCCAAATAAACTTTTTCAATTACTAAGCACAAGCCTATTCCACAAACCCTATATATTTGCGTATATTTTGTACACAATTATAATTTTTTGAAATATAAAGACAAGGCTAAAATTACCTTTATTTTGAATCACCACAAGAAAACAATAGTAATAACAAGTTAACCCAGTGTGAAAAACCTAATAGCAAAATATCATAATCCTTGATAAGTTCAACATTGAATAATTGTCAAATAATTATGTAATATTTTTAAAAATTAACTTCAACACTTCGATTTTTATTTTTTGAATTTTTGACATGCAAAGAAAATATAACATTATTAATAAGAAAGAAAGTTGTGTTATATATGTGTAGTTGTTGAGTTGGTCTATCTACTAAATGTCCTTGTTAGGTGTTTGAACCTATGGATTGGAGTTTTAATTAGAAAGAAAACCACTTCAAGTGCAACAATATTGGACCTACCTTAAAGAGTGCATGACTCTCTTTTTTGGTTAGTTTTTCACAATTTTTGACACAATGAGTAGACAATTTCCCAAAAAGTAAGTGTTTTAGCATTAACTTAGAATGTGAATTATGGGTTTAAAACTATGAATTTCAACTAAGAATAACTAGTTCAATTCAAAACAACCAAGTTGTCATGAACCTTAATAGTCTTTTCAAGGCATGAAGGAAAAAGATTAAAATTGGTTCATAATGCAATCATTCAAATTGGAACTTTTTAGTTAAGTTTAGTTGGAGGTATAAGTTACAAAAGTTGGAAATGTTAAAAAATCAAAGTTGTTAATTAAAATGACAAAAGCCATAACTTTTCTAACAATTAAATCTACATAAGAAATATTAAAACTTCATGGAATAACATTTTCAAGGGTAGCATACATAAACAATGGGGTATCCATGTATAACACATTTTCCTACTTTGAAATATTTGCAACCACAAGTTTAATTTGTAACTGTCTTTACAAGTGGATTTGAATTATGAAGATCCGTTTCATAAACTCAAAAGCTAGATTTGTGTCTAACTCTCCAATCCAATCTACAACTCATACATGATTTTATTGGATAACTATAATCATTAGTATAGAAGCAAATAAATAGGTATAAAACTAAATTGGAATTAGACCATTGGAAAAGATTCAACTAAGACCCAGTTTGCCAAGGTTCCTTCCGTGACCCCATATCACCATTTGTAGTTGCATACAAAATGTGTAGATGTATAACACAAGTTGCCAAAAATAAAATAAAATAAATATTAACCCTTAAAGGACAAGATGGACATTTACGTCCATTTTTAAGAAATTAAGGGGCCATAAATTTCATTAAAAAATGCAATTTTTTTTTAACCATATGTTTAATAAGGACAATTATTTTGTGAGAAAAATAAATAAATAATGAAATTCAATATTTCAAAAGTGGATTGAAATCATGACATTTGGGTTCTAAAAGGTGGGAATTGCTACCCTTACCCCACCTATCCATTAGGGGCATGTATGGGGTGGGAGTTTGTAACTTTTCATGGGCAACCCCCATAAAAGAAATTTTATTCTATTGCTATTTTGGGGGTTAATTGAGGGAATTATCTCAATTTTTTAAAAAGGGGGTGGTAGGGTTTTACTTCAATTTTCATGTAAATAAAGTGGGGATTGTCCCTACGATGATTTAGCCAAATTTGGCAATTAAATAAATTGAAAAAAAATTGTAGCCTCCTTTTATATTTTTTATAGTTTACCAAAACCTATTAGCATTTGGTGATTTTATGATTTTAGAAATTTGACAACTTAAACAACCAAAAGACACGCAAATTTTGCCATTATGGAAAGAAGAAACATTTCCCCGTTTGGTGATTTCCCCCCCCCCCCCCAACAAAGTTTGGTGACTTTTTACAAATACTTACAATACGAAAGGTGCTCAAGATTTTTCTAATTCCATATTTTAAATATGACTAAATTTAGCTAAATGGTCTTGTGGACAACGCTTGAACAACATCATAAATGTTTTTAAAAAAACAACTAGTTGGTGATGATGAAAGCTTTTTCAAGTGCTGGCCTCACAAGGGCTTGAATAATCTATTATATTGGTATAATAGATTTGTGCAAACTAACTAACAATGGATGGGATTCTTGATTAGGAGTTTAGTTGATCAAGGTTACATATACAAGAAATGGACTTATGCTATTTGAGCATGTTTCTTCTATGAAGTTGTGTGCATGTATTGTTTAGATTTGACATATACTTTTATGGGTTTTTTGCATCTTTAACCAAAAAATCACCTTGTATATATAATTTTGGTGATGCCATGTGATTTGCAAGTGGTGACGAGAAAAATGGTATATATATATATATATTGTAATGATGCATAGTTATGCATGTATAATATAACATTTGGTTGTCATGTATTGGAGGTATTCCACATGTACATTTGAATCCTAAAAACATTTGCAAAAGCTGCGGGCAACTTCGGGTTCAAATTATTAAAGCTATAGATGCATTAGTGATGTGTAGGCATTTAAACATCATCATGATTAATATGTCTTTACATCTACATTGGATTTTTTTTCAAATTGAAAAAAATGATATATATATTTTTAAATCTCAATAGGTACATGTGAAAAACACACCCTTTTTTTGTAAAATAAGGGCTTATCCTTTTAGGGGTTAAGGGTTTAGGGTTTTAGCACATTCAAAATTTGCAGGAAACCTTTTCCATGGGCTTAGCTATGCAAACTTGAAACGCAATAGTTGGAGCCATAAACATCCAGCATAAACTAGAATTAGTAGTGAAAAGTGTAGCCTAGACTAATTATGTAGCTGCAAATCTTGAACCTGAGGGATAGCTTCACCTAATGCAGATTTATATGATGTGAAATCAGAGTCAAGATTTGAACTTTTCTGATACTAGTCCCAAAACCCATTAGTGATCTCTTGCATTTGCATCATTCAAGCTTTGTCATTTGTACTTAGTTGATTTAACTGTTGAGTATAACCCATAGAAATCTAGTTGTGAAAAATGAGATCACAATTGCTTTGCACCAATTAATAAACTCACTATTGTGTCACAAGTCATATCGTTGTGGGTTATAACTAGTGTTGGTGTGGTATCAACTTTTGAGCATACCAGCCCGATCCTTGTATTGGGTATCTTTCAAATTTTCCATATTAGCCTGGTCCTAGTATTGGGTCCAGGATTTTGATTTTTGATTTTTGATTTTTTTCAATTTTTTGGTTTGGTGAAAATTTTAGCAATTTTTTTAGAATTTAAACATTTAAAAGCTAAAAATTCCAATTTTTTCAAGTCATACCAGCTTGGATGGGTCCTTCTATCAGTGTTGATACCCGGGTGATTGATCAATTGTCCCCCATTCTGTTAAGCTCTGGTGTGGGTTATATTCAAAGATTTAGTTGCTCTTGGGTCAAGGATCCTACCCATGTTGATGACTTTACTTGGAAGTCTGTCATATCAGAGTTATGTCCTTATACCTTCTGTACTTGGCACTAGCATGTAGTAATGAGAGAGAGGGAGAGACAGAAAGTGAGAAATCCTTACACCAATTTTCAAACCTTATACCTTCTGTACTTTGCACTAGCATGTTGTAATGAGAGAGAGAGAGCCAGAAAGAGAGAGATCCTTACACAAATTTTCAAACCTTGCCAGGAAGACAGACCACATACTTAAATGACACTATCAAATCTGAACATACATATTAGAGTTAGGGTGTCTTCACCACTAGTGCACCATGAAGAATGGATGGATGGTATGTGACCAAGAAAACAGTTTTCTGTTGAGTTCCAGTTCCTTAAGTAAACCATTGTGATTAGCTTAGTTGCTCTTTTTTAATACCTACTGATTAACAACCATGTTCAGTCATGTTCAGCAGTTAAAAAATTAACAATTAATCACAACTCAACATTATGCTAAATAATGAATAAAAATAACTATATAATGATAATTTACAATTTAACATTACACTAAATACCATAGTACCTTGGCCAATTCAACACTAATTATATTATTTCCAAAAATGTTGATTTTCTTTTTAAAATAAAATTTTCAAATCAAAAAATATTGTGAAGAATAATACTGAATATTTAGGAATTTTTATTTGTTGAAATGATTTTTTCAAAATTAATTAATTACTTATTCAATGGACATGTATTGAAATGGCCAAGGTACTATGGTAATCAAGTTATTGTGCTTGATAGGTTTATGGGGATTTTGGGCATGGCATGCACTTAATTTTCAAAAAGTTTGGCAAATCCAAAAAGTAATTAAGTTGTGCCTAACCAGCCTAGGTACTAGGGTAATACCCAAGATGGGCTGAAATGAGGGGAGCCTTACAGACATTAGTTTTGTTTTGTTTTTTGGTTATAATGGACAAAGAGCACATGCGGAAAAAAAACTTTGAGCCCCATATTTCATCCACTAAATAGATGATGAAGTTGAATTATTGTATTCAATTTAACGTATATCAATATGTGGGGAAAATTGATTTAAGAACAAAAATGACCAATTATTCTCAAACACACAATATTTGTTTGCTTATTTTGAGACTCAAAAACAAGTGGGAGATGGTAGGGCTTTCCCCATGTATGAATGAAAATGTTAGTGAACCATATATGTACTATCTATCTTTCATTGATATCCTTTAAAGTCATGTAGAGTATCATGCATAAGGGCCATGAATACATGTGATTGGGGTATTTGTACGAGAGTTATTTAATCTATTAAAGGTTCAATCATTCAGATTTGGGGTATGAGTCTTGTAGAATGTTTTTTACATATTCAAGCATTTTCTTGTGGGGGAAAAAGAAAAATCTCTAACAACAAAAATTCTTGAACCATTTGATTTTGGCATGGATGTCCACTTTAGTGCAAATTCACAACTTTGAAACATGAGTTGGTGGTCTCCTATTTCATACTACCTTGCCAATTTTCACACTAGTTATATTACTTGTAGAAATCTTGAAATCTTCATATATATATATATGGTTTTATTTTTTATTCAAAAAATGTTTTGTGAAGGAAATTAAAGAATCTTTTGGAATTTTTTATAATTTCCTATTTTCAACATGGAATCGTCAAAATTAAACTAATCATTCAAAAGACATATGTTGAAGCTACCCATGTACTATGGTAAGCTTGGGGCACCCATAGAGTTCATTGATGGGAATCTAATTTCATTTCCCTACAATGAATGAGTAGGTACATTGGGAGTCTGAGGTTTATAGATCATGAGCTTGTTCATGAAGGCCTCATCTATAGAGGCAAACAAATTTAAACCCTAAACCCTAAACAAATTTATCATGGTGATAAATTACACACCATCCCAACCCAACACTCCCTATCTGGGCCTCTATCTCTGTTTACGACATCCAACATATAGTGCAAATTATTTCCCCGATCCCCACCCAAAATCATGGAAATAGTGGACCGCATAAATTGAAAGACTTTTGATAAGTGATTGCATGGGCCAAGCATTATTTGTACAGCCTCTAGGGCACTGTATCTGGTGTACATTTACAAGTCCAAATTGAGTTTCAAGAGTATTGCTTGTTATACTTCATGTGAAATATAATGTACATGCCCATTTTTATTGCTCTTGGGGTTGGAGATGATCTCGTGGAAGTTAGATATTTGAAGCTGTCAATTTTGGTAAACACTAAACAAGAGCAATGAATTAAATGTGACGTTGGTCTTGACTGAGATGCAGGACAATGCCCAATACGAAAAATATTTTTGAATTTATTTTTGACTATATTTGAACTATGATTAATATTTTATTTTTATTTATTACAGATTATTTTCAAGGGAAAAAATGATTTAATGATTAGAATCTACCCTTTCAACCAAAGGGTTTGAAATTTGATTTTTCTTTCAAAAAAATTCTTCCCATGAAAAAAATTGATGAAAAAAATAAAATCTTTGGGTAACTTCTTCAAGGTAAATGCCCCAAGGAGACGGGGACTGTCCTTGGAGAGAAGAGGGACAACTTTTTAAGGGGGAAGGGGGCTAAATTGCTTAGGGAGCAATTTCTCTCAAGGAGCAACTTTTCATTAGGAGCAAGTTCACAAATGTTTGACAAGAAATTACATGGGGAAACTTTGTCTAAATCAAACAATCTTTATACCATTGAAAAGCTTTTGAAATATAAAATAATAAATATTTAAAAATATCTTGCATTCTTGGTTTGAAACTATGAGTTAAAAGCTATGACAAAAAATAATTTAAGAATTAAATTTTTCCAAGTCCCTAGGCGAGAAGGGGATTAAGTTGTGATATAAAGAATGTTTGATTTGGATCTTGCATTCTCAATTTGAAGTTATGAGTGAAAATTTATGGCAAATGGAAGAGTCAAAGGTCAAATTTTCAATGCCCCTTTTCCCCAAGGTAATTAAATCTTCTTTTCATCGAAGGAATAAGGCCTTCTCCTAAAGGGAAAAGGGGACTTGGACAAAATTTAACTCTCAACTTTTATTTTCCTTGTAATTTTTAGTTCATAAGTTCAAATCAATAATGCAAGTCAATTTTAAATATTTACATTTTGAAATTTTTTGAACACTACAAGAAATCATGGTTTATTTTATTAGAAAACTAAACCAGAAACCAGTCATTTTGATATTTGGTTAATTTGATCATTTTGTCATATTGGTCGAGTCAATTTGAAGATGTCCAACTTGATTGGTGGTTTTTTTATTGACCATAAGATGATCTTTTTGATTGGTCAAATTGAACAAAAACAATTGAACACCAAAAAAATAATTTTAAAAAACCCAATTTTAAAATTAAAGAATGTAACAAATAAATAAATAATAAGTATTCATCTACCCACCATGGCTTCTTACTTACCTATCCACAACCCACTTAAATAGTATACATTTACACACATGTACAAGATATATATATGAATATACATATTTCAGTAATATATGTCGAGAAGAGGGATTGAACCTTGGTTTCTTTGATTCCACACTAATGTCTTGGTTATCAAACCACCACACCATTTTGTAAAACAATATTATACCAAATGGATTTAACATATTTCTTTGAACTTTAATGAATTTTTTTGTCAATGTGTATAACAACATTTGAATTTTTATTTTTATTTTTTCATTAGTAGATATGTAGGACGTACTTAAGTAAATAGATAGGTAAGTATACATGTTTACTTGTTTATGTTTTAAAATGTACATACCTACTTATGTAAAATATAGGTAAGTAGGCAAATAGATCAATAGGTAGGTAGATAGTAGGTAGATTATAAATAGGTGGATAGATAAATAAGTAGGTAGTGTAATAGGCATAACAAATAGGCTAATTAATCAAATTAATATGGCCAATTTGACTAAACATGGCCATTCAATATGGCTGATTTGATTAAGCCGTGGGCTTCTTGATGGATCATTTTTTAAACTTTACCCTTTTGACTAGATGTACGACTTAAAACTTGGTCAAAATGGTCATTTTACTCAAAAGAATCAACCAAAAGAACCATGTGTCTTTTAGGCCTCATGTTTTAGTCAAAGTAAAAATATTTTTTGTCAATGTAGACACTTGAATCAAGTTGAATCTTTGGAAAATTTATGATTTCTTATAGTGCAACAATATAAAGAATATTTGATTAGAACAAAATTTATCCTTTGTATTTTCTTGTCAAACATTTGAAAGCTTGTTCCTCAAAGGGAATTATTCCTTGGGGCAACTTAATCCTTTTCTTGTTGAAAAAAGTGTTCCTCGTCATAATATAATCCTTTTCACTTTGAGAAGTTGTTTGATGGAACATGGTTGAAACTAACATTTTCTCTCCTCCCTAGGAAAAGTCCCTCTCTAAGGCTAAGATTGAAGAAGCTGTCCAAAGGTGTCTTTTTCATTCATTTCGTTCATGGAAAGAAAAAAAGATTAAACCTTCAACCTTTTTTTTGAAAGGGGGAAATTTTAATCACTATATCAAATTTTTTCCTTGGAAATATTTTGTAAGAAAAGTAATTAAAATATTAATCATACTTCAAGTATAGTGAAAAATTTTGAAAATAATTTTCTTCCAATAATTGCCATGTGATTATGTTGAGACTAATGTGACATTTAATTCCTTGCTTCTTTTTAATGTGTGCCAAAAATCTACCTATTTGTTTATAGTCAATTTTTCCATTTCTCCATTTTGAGTTGGAAATACAATGAATTCAATCTTCATGTGCAAGATGGGATAATGATGTTAACCGAGGTTGAAAACCCAAATCCAATTGTATAATGAACCATCTAATGCAACAATAAAAAAGTACACAACAAAACATGATAACTTATAGGTGAATCTTCGAAGCAAGATTCAACACGTTTTATCATACATGCATATTAAAAAAAATCACTTCAAGACTACAACTCAAAAAATTATAGTTTTAATGTTCTTTTCAAAAAAATCAAAGCTTGAAATTAGCCTAGAATCGAATCTTAAAACCACCTCACATAAGGGTCTAAAATTGGCTTTGTCTTGAACCCAAAACCACTGGGCATCATAAAGCTTAAATCATCAACTTGAAGAATTGGCAATCCAAAAAATTGGACCCAACCTCAAAGCTAATGGGTTCAAGATCTCACCCAATTCCTCAAAACACATACTTGAGTACCTTTGCAACTTCAACACTAATTATATTATTTGTAAAAAGGTCAAAACTTTCAAATTTAAGCTTTTTCAAGGAACAATTTTTTTTGAAGAAAAATGGGTAATCTTTTGGACTTTTCATAATTTTCAACATGAAACCTTCAAAATTGATTAATTTCTCAACATGCATTTGTTGAAGCTACCCTTGGACATCCATTGTTGTACAATTTTGTATGTATGGGGGCCATGGTACCCATGTCATGGTCTCTTTGTGAAGTTGGGCCCTAATTTTTTTAATATTTGCTTACTCATATTGGCTTCTATACCCCCCCCCCCCCCTCCCCCCCTTTATCAATGCTTTTTCAAGAAAACTTTAACATTTTATATCCTAAAAAATATGATTTTGACACAAAAGATTGTTGTGGAAAAAAGGCCCTAATCTGTTAGCTTTTGAAAAACACAAATTTAAATTGTCAGATTTCTACTAAAGGTTCAATCCAATGTTTATTTATTATTTCAATTTTGTGATTGAAAAATCCTCCTCCCCCCCCCCCCCCCCAGGAAAAAAAATTCCAAAAATATACTAATATTTTGGTAAAAGAAATCATTGTTCCTAAATTGAAAATGTAAAAGAAATTTTTATTTTTTTTGTGTACATTCAAATCTAATCCCTAGCCAAATTCGGTTAAATCTTTTTATGGATGATAACCAATTTGGCTACATCACAAAATTGGG